>JAAGEH010000030.1:4097215-4178663 GCA_011751065.1 Lasiurus cinereus | reverse complement strand
AGGCCCCGCACAGGCAGCCCAGCACTGCGGCTCAGTACCTGCAGCAGATGTACGCAGCGCAGCAACAGCACCTCATGCTGCAGGCGGCCGCCCTGCAGCAGCAGCACCTCAGCAGCGCGCAGCTCCAGAGCCTGGCGGCTGTGCAGCAGGTGAGGACCAGAGGGTGCGGCTGGTGCCCCCGCGCCATGTGGCTGCAGGAGTAAGAGAAGAAGTGGGCGCTGCACACGTGCTCTGTGCATGCTCTCCCTGGACCCTCCCAGAAGCCCTGAAGTAGGTGTGGTTGTCGTCGGCAGCCTCTGACAGATGAGGGAAAAGGCTCTGGGGGGCTAACACCTGGCCCAAGGTCACACAGCTCATGAGTGTGGAACCCTCAGCCCGCCTACCCAGCCCCGGCCCTCCTCACCAAGTCACTGCACCACAGAGACAGGACTGAGGGTCAGCAAGGTCCACAAGCAAAGGCATCGCCCATTCAGCTTTCCTCTCTGCCATCTGTGGCTGAGAACTCATCATTCATTCATTCACTCATTCATTCAACAAAATATTTTATGGACCTACTGTATGCCAGAGTTTATGTCAGACACTGAGTATACTGTGGATTCTATCTTCTTGGAGCTCATAGTGGGAAGACAGCCAGTAAACAGAAACCCAAATAGACAAGGAAAGAAAATGTGAACATCTCAGTTGTGGTACGCTGTGACTGAATAACAAGGAAGACCTTAGATCGGGTGGCCAGGGAAGGCCTCTCTGCTGGAGTAACATTGACACACCTTCGAAGGGTGACAAGAAGCTGGCCAAGGGGAGAGGGTAGGCTGGACATCCCAGACTGTGTACAACGCTCTGCATGGAGGCCCAGATATGAAGGAGCGGGGAGGATGGAGGACTGAGAGAGCTGGAAACCTTGCAATAACCATAGCTGACAATTTGAGTGCTTACATGCAAATGCTCTGCCTTGCTCAGTCCTTTTAACAACTGTTCAAGGTAGACACTGTTATTGTCCCCACCGTATGATGCCTCGTTAAGGTCACAGAATGGAGGTTTGACTCCTTCCCACCCTGTTGTACTTCCTTGGAAGGTGAGAGCCTGGGGCGGGACTAAGGGAGATCTGGGACTCTAGTGATAAGAATTGTCCTTTCCAGGCGAGCCTGGTGGCCAACAGACAAGGGAGCACCCCCGGCAGCAGTGTGTCTGCACAGGCCCCGGCCCAGTCATCCTCGGTGAGTAGATGGGGGCATTGAGCAGAGCCCCCAATCCAGGACCAGCTCCATCCTCCTTGCCCAAGACTCAATGGTAGGGAATACTCAGCCATGTGGAATCATGGATGGAATCTATTACTCTGGCCAGAAATCATACACGTCTCTCCCTAACCCTTACTTTGACAACTCCCTGCCATCGTTCCAATGTCGAGGTTCTCTGTCATAGCTCGGATCTCCCGCCATTGGACCCTCCCTGCATCTCTGCACAAAGGCCAGAGATGGGGCAGCGCTGGGGGAGGATCCAGGGCCAAAGACCAGAGATGGTTCTAAAGAAGGCCGAATCCACCAGGGACAGAGAGGGTGGGGAAGAGATGGGTGCAGGAGCATGGAGGTAACCAACAGGACCTTCTGTCTCCTATTGCGTGTCTCTCCCATCAGATCAACCTGGCAGCCTCCCCAGCGGCAGCCCAGCTCATCAACCGGGCTCAGAGTGTGAACTCAGCAACCGCCTCGGGCATCGCCCAGCAGGCTGTGCTCTTGGGCAATACATCTTCTCCCGCCCTGACTGCAAGCCAAGCACAGATGTATCTGAGGGCACAGATGGTGAGTCCCCAGCCTGGGCCATGGCTCCGGTGGGCCAGGGGGAACATGCAGAGTCTGAGATGAGAGAAGGGTAGGGTACTATTAGTCCAGGTTGGGAAGAAGCCTAGGAGACAGTTGGCAGAGATAAGGGTGGAACAAAGAAGGGAGGAAAACTGGAAAGCTGAGCGGAACTTTGATATGGGCTCACAGACAAGGAAGCGGGGGTTCCAGGCTGAAATAGTTACCCATGATGCCTCTTTTCCTTTCCCTCCGAGAGTGAAACAGAACTGTGCTCCTCTTTTCAGAAGCCACTCCCGAACATTAATTAGGGTAGACAATGCGGGAGGTAGTCCTTGCTACAATGGCCTGTCATTCAGGCACATCAGATAAGCAAGCATAGAAACATCCATATGCTCCACAGAAATGGGGACATCGGTCTTAGCTCACTCTGACAGTCCTTGCTGCCGATCAAGGGCCGGAGGTGCATTCCGGCTCAGATGGTGAAGGTGGCAGCCAGCGTCATGACATGCATGCATCTGTCTCCACTGCCCTCCCAGCTGGGCCCCATGTTAATCACGGTCACCCTATCAATTGTTAATCAGGTGAGCATGTTTGGGTCAAATGTTCTCAGGATGGCATCGGCCCTGGACATGCATACCTAAGATCTGTCCTCTATACCTGGCCCTGAGGGCTGCAGAGTCCCTTAGGAACTTAAGAGGTTCCTAAGATTTAGAAGAATTTCCTGGGGAAATAGCAGCATGCCCCCTAGGAAGCAGTAGCATCTAAAGGCTCCATCCAACCTCCTATCTCCCATCCTGAAGATGTCTCCCTCGAGCCCCTTGATACACAGTCCTACCCTCGCTCACTCCTGTGGCCAGAATTTGACACTCAGAGCCTTTCTGGTCTTGCTCCTGCACTTCCGTTCCTGACTCTGAGTCCATTGCTTGAGGTGCAGCTCCATTCCCAGCGACGAGCCTCTTAGTCACACAGCATAGACTAGGCTTCCACTTCTCTAAGGAAACAGCCACATTGTGGCATTGCCCACGCCGGCCTTTGTCTTCAGCTACTCATTGCCTTGCCCAACCAACCCAACTGAGTCCTGAAGCTTGTCTGCCTCCCTCCCCAGAGCAGAACATACATCATGGAAGGTGCCTCCTAGAGTTCTCAAGACACCAGCATGTCCACATTGACCCCAAGCTAGACTCACAGAGGCGGAAGTGTCACGCAGAGACTATCACGTAGCCTGCATTGTGCCCCGTGGAAGGAGATGCAGACATAAGAACAGCTTTAGACTCTCTGCTTCCTCTACCACTATTGTCTGCACCAGCGCGTGCACGTGCGCGCACACACACACACACACACCTAAACTTGACTAAAAATTGAGCGAATCATCCCTTCTGGAGCTGAGTCCTATTCTGTCCCAATCTAGAGTCAGAAGTGGGTGAGACCTAGCCAGTGACCCTAAGGCATCTATTTCAGCCCAGGGTCCCTGCTCCCCGGGATGCTGAGGAGAGAGTGACCAGGATGCCCTGCGAATGGAGGTCCCCTCTAGGAGGAGCTCCTCACAGAGGCTGCTGCAGTAAATCTGACTTGGGCACAGCCCCAGGGGGCTCTCCCCCGCCACCTCTCACTGCCCAGCCTAGGTCAGGGTGCCACAAGCCTGGAGATTTTCAGAGGATCCCCTTGGACTCCTTCCCTTTCTTGCCCATTTCCCACATCTGCTCGCTGGCTGAACTGTCTGTCCTGTGACTGAGCCCACACTGGGCAGGTAAAAGGCGCCTCGTTTCCTGTGATTCCAGGCCCAGCCAGGTAACCTGGTGCAGGTAGCTAGGAGCCTAGGCGGCACTGTTCCTTTGTCCCCTCAGCTCATCTTCACGCCCACGGCCACCGTCGCTACTGTGCAGCCTGAGCTCGGCACTGGCTCCCCCGCCCGGCCCCCCACCCCCGCCCAGGTGAGGATTCCATGCTTGTGGGAGGGCAGGGGGGTGGGCACCCCGTCGAGGGGTACTGATAATGGGTATGGGCCCAAGCCCTGGTGGAGCTTTGAATCTTTGGGAAGGCTGGAATCTCCTAGGAGAGCAGGTGGGAGACCAGACGGCCCAATGTGCCCAGACCTGCTCCTTTGTTCCCCACTGAGAGGGCCTCAGCCACTCCTGACCCTGTTCCTGCCACATAGGTCAGGTGTCAGCGCAGCGCGCTGAGGCCAGCGTGGCTGCCAGGCATGGCCCGGTGGGCTTTGCTACCTTTGTACCTTACAGTCGCCCTCTCCAATGTAACTTCTGCTGCTTTGGTTGCTTTCAAGTGGAAAATCCCACTCTGGTTACATGGACTAGCACCGCTAGGAATCAGGGGAAATGGCATGGAAGCGGGAGGGAAGATGAGTCCTGGGTCCCTACCCTCTGCTGGGAGCTCACAGGTACTGCTGTGGCTGTAAAGATCCTATGGGCAGCCCCACAGAGGAACACCTCCCACTTCCATCACCCCATCCCCAGCTACAGAATGGGGGCACGTGAAGAACAGTTGGTAGCAAGATCCTCAGATTTGTCAGATGAGAGTCTGGCACAGCCTCTGTATGTCCAGCAGAGGGCACCAGGGACCAGGTTGAATAAGCAGAGCCAACTGGTTCACAGCTTATTCTGGGACTTTGCCGGTTAATTAACTTTCCGTTTTGCCCTGGCCTTTTCCGGTGTGGCAAGCCCATGCCCTGCGGTACCTGGGAATTCTTTCTAAGCGGTCTGCATCCCATCCTGCTAGTTGGGAGGAGGCGGGAGTTAACAGAAGGGAGAGGGCCTGTCCTGCCTGCCTGGGCCTGCCCCAGCCTGAGCCGTCCTCCCTTCTCAGAATTCCATTTCTTCTGCTGGTGGATCCAATCACTAGCACTCTCTTGTCCCCTTTAGAACCTCTACCTGCTCCTGGTTTCTCTTTCAGCCCTAACTCATTCTCTCTCTCTTTGTCTCTGATTTCATACATGATCCTATTCAGCTATTCCTGGATCTGTCCCTAACTCTTCCCTCTTAGCTGTGTGTTGGCATTGCTCCTACCCACATTCTCTGGACTCCTGTAGATCCCTCTTTTCCAGGTACAGAACTTGACCCTCCGAACACACCAGACACCAGCTGCAGCAGCTTCGGGCCCTCCCCCCACTCAGCCTGTCCTGCCCAGCTTGGCCCTGAAACCCACGCCAGGTGGTAGCCAGCCTCTGCCTACCCCATCACAGGGCAGAAACACTGCTCAGGGTTCCCCTGCAGGTACCAAGTCTGGCCTAACTGACAATGTGATGGAGCCACTCAAGAAAGGAGATGGCAACAGCAGTGTGCCAGGGAGCTTGGAGGGCCGGGCTGGGCTCAGCCGGATGGTGCCCGCTGTGGCTGCCCATCCCCTCATTGCACCAGGTAAGGGCTCCGGGAAGAAGGATCCTGTCCCAGAAAACTGTGGGCCAGGGGAAAATTTCAAACTTTCCTTTTCCCCAGCGATATGCTAAGATTCCAGCCATGTGTCTCTGCCCTCTCCCAATCTTGAGATGTTCATTAGCTCCTCAGTCCGTTTCATGCTTCTCATCCAGCTTGAAAAGGAAGCCACATCCGTTGGACTAAATGAGCCCTTCACAATGGCACAGCAGTGAATCTCAGAGTGTGCAATCATAGCTGCTGACCATGAGTGGGTGGAGGTTGGCAGCGAGACTATTTGGAAATTCTCTAAGAGTCAGCAAAAAGGAGGGGGCCGGCCAGAGGCATGTAAGAACAGATGGGGAGATGAGGAAGTGGGAAGTTCATTTTCTCATCCTTCCAGACATTCGTTGACCAATATTTGCCAGCTGTGTTGCTGGTTCTGGAGATGTGGAGGTCAATAAGACTGGGCCTGCCCTCGAGGAGAGCACAGTCTGGAAGGACAGACAGGTACAGGGAGATGAGAGCTGTAACCTGTGAGCGCCGAGCACTGTCGGAACCAGTGCACTGTCTGTCCTTGGGGAGAAGAGGCAAGAAAGGTCCCAGTGAGGTCACGCGAGAATAAATGTAGCAGATATTTAAAAAATAATCTAGCAAGTCACTTATGAGTTCTTTGAAGGAGGTGAATCAGTCTTCCCTGGGGTCAGGCTCCTTTCCCTGCCTGATAAATTCTCCCAGCATCGGCCGTCTCTGATGGGAAGAACCTGCCAGCAGCCCTAGAAGCCTGACTTTCCCTCCCAGAGAGCAAGACCGAGCTGTCCTGACACAGAAATAAATAAGGTGGTGGGCCCTGTGGCTTGGCATTAAAGAGAGACTCAGCCTGGTCACATCCCTGGACCGTCACTTGCCATCGGACCTCATCCAGTCTCTATGCTTGTTACTAATGAACCAAGATGGTCAAAATAGGATTCCTTACCTAAAGGAGTATACAGTCAAAAGGACAGAGCCAGGCATGTGGTATAAGCAAATCCATTCATGTCATAAATTCCATGGAAGGATTAAGTAGGGGGTAAGTGGGCACAGAGCACAGATGGTCATCTCAGCACCCGGCAGGATGGTCGGATGAAATGGCACGTGAGTCTTGAAGTATGAGCAGTTGACCCAGCAGACAAAGTAGATGAAGGTATTGAGGCAGAAAAGCATTATGACAGTGAGCCGGGAAGAATCTGATTTAAAGTCCTTAATTCGCCTTTTCGAGGTTTCAAGGATAAAGGGTTGATCTCTACCTTCCGTGGTCACTACAGACCCTTTGAAGGCCTCACTGCCCTGTGGCTCAAGGTGTCTCTGTCTGGCCTTGCTTTCTCCAGAGATTGCTCCAGGCTCTTCCTTTAGGGGGAAAGGAACTCAGAGCTAAAGAGTGGTTTTTATAGGAACTTGATAGCAGCTTGGACTAGAGCAGGGACCCCAAGTTAGCATTTCTTCTACCTATTCATTCCGTGCACAAACCCTAGAGCAGCACGGGGAGCCAAGGCTGGCTGAGTCAGACCCTGGATCGTGTTTGCCTCTCTCAGTTCTGACAGTGATTTGGGGCTTTCTAGGCCTTTCTTATTTCTGACCTGAAGCTCAAAGAGCCGGCGGTTCTGAGACTGTTCTGGGGTTTACAAAGTCTAAAGGAGGGCTCTCTTCTCTCAAGCCAGGTCAGGGTGACTGCAGTGAGCCACAGGCTGAGGTCCAGAGCCCAGGTGTGGTTGGGACTGACAATACGTAGCTATCTGCAGTACAGGGACCAGTGGTTCCACAGAACTTTCGATGGAGCAGCTGTGAGCTTCGGACCACAAAGACCTTTCCCTTAGAGACACAAATCAGTAGGCTTTGCATTGTTTCTGCCTCCCACTCTCCCCTCCTGTTCCTTTCTTCTCCCACCCCTTCCTCTCTGTAAACCCTAGGGTTCCACTCCCCCACCCCCATCTCCCAAACGGATGACAGTGGTGGTTCAGGATGCTGCAGATCCTCTCAGGGCCCCTGGAACAAACAAACAAACAAACAAAAGGACTGAACTAACCCTATGACCTGATGCAGGGACGGGGGTGGGGTGGAGGGGCCGCCTGGAGCCGCACCTGCCCTGGGCTCCACAGTTCCCTAGGCGGTGGTAACTCCTGGCCTCCTGCCCAGTCAACCCACTGCGAGTGGAATGATCAGAGCATGCGTGCATGCCAATTTGTGGGGGGAGAGGGGGGAGCACAGACTGGTTTTTTGTTTGTTATTGGAGCATTTTTGAGCTGGCTGGCTGGCTGCCCCCGGGGAAAGGAACCAGTGGAGACTTGCGGTGGAGGGGCTGCGGAGGGAGCAGAGCAGAGGGAATGTGTTCTCCTGGGGCTGTTTCCTTCCAGAGCAGGCAAAGGCGCTAGTCCCAGCTGGGACTGCTCCCACTGACAGCTGTTTGGGGGCAAAGCCCCTCCCCCATGGCAAGCTCCCCGCTGTTCCTGCTCCTGTCACCTTGGCAACCGGCTTCTTTAGGCTCTGCAAATAGAAAAGGTCCCTTAAGCCCTGAAAAGGAGTGGGGGAGGGGAGTAAGGGGCGGAGAGCTGAGCCTAAGAGGTTGGGCTTCTCAGTGACCAGGACTGAACCACTGAGGGCGAGAGGGGCAGGCGGCAGGGTCCCAGGGCCTGGTTTCCAGGAAAGCCCCATCCTGAGGGAGCTGGGCACAGCTCCCCACAGGAGGCTGGGTTCCTGGAGTCCTCATTCTAGTGGCTACACTAGAGGCCTTGGGTGCAGTCTGGCCCAAAGGTGAGGAGAAAGTTGCTGACCGGAGGGAGATACTGTGACAAAAGGGAACGGTCTGTTCATTGAAAGCCCTGCGCCCTTTTCACACAGTCGTGCTGCAGATGCCCGTTTTTGTTCTGCCTCCTCGTCCCTCCTCAGGTCTCAGGCAGGAGAGAGCGTGCTCTGTAGGGAAGGACTGCACATAGCGGCTTTGTTGATCACAGAGCGCGTTGTGTGTCGGGAGTGATTCTGTCGGTGACAGGCTGGACAGTGGGATGCTTGCTGCTTCCAGGAATCGGCGTACCATATCTCCCTCCCCAGCAGCTGCCAAACTGGGGTGAGACAGACCTTTACTTAGAGAATAAAAAAAAAAAAAAAAAACACCACAAAAACATGCAGGTGGGCCTGTTTTCTGGCCAGAATCCAAATTCCTAACCATTTTAATACTAGAATCCTGCAAGGAGCCATGAAGGTCATGTCAGCTACCCGCTGTAGGACCAAGTTTAGATTACTAAGAATCTCCTTATATTGGGGGGCATCCACGGGATATCAGTGGAATTTTATATTTTCTTCAATAACATCCCTCAGCATGGATGAGAGAGAGGGGTGGGGGGCTGTGATGCACAGAGGACCTTGGAACTGTTGAGCGCTCCTTCTTTCCTGGCATTCCTCTCCCCAGGCTCCTATTATGTATATTACTTCCATGGATGCTACCAGCTAAGAATAGTAATTACAGCCCATGAACAACTCAATTCCAGGTACTGCACTAAATGCCTTATCTATGTATCTCTTTTAATCCAACCAACGATTGTTTCATCTCACAAATTAAGAAGATATGGCTTAGAAAGAATAACTGTCATCCCCAAATAGTTTTTTTCTCTATAATTGTTCAGCACAGCAAATTTTCATTTAGCATCTATTATGTGCCAAACACAATGCTAACCATATGGGAGGCACAGAGACGGACAGGTTTGAATTCCAATAGGGGCTGTGGAATTTTGAGTTGCACCTTGACAAATGAGTAGGTTTCAAGAACTGAACAGAAGGAGGATTATCTCAGTTGGCACTGGGCAGTACCTACACCCGAGAGGCCATGTGAGGCTCTGACCATCTGTTCGTGTAGGTGGGACCTGCTCCTCCTCCCCTTTGCCTGCCCCACTGCCATGAGCTCTGGGACACCCTTTTCCCGTCTCCCTTGTGTTTTATTCCAACACTTAGCCCCCCGAGGAGCTTGTCCGTTCTTACGTTTTAAAAATCTACCAACTGTCCACAGGTGACTTCCCAGTATGCATTCATCCCTGCCCCCGTCCTCGCTCCCCAGAGGCTGCCAGCCAGAGATAGGATATTCCCACTTGGATACCTCCCCACCTGATTTCACATGTTTAACATTTGGAAAATTCATAAACAACCAGAAGTCTTCCTCTACGGCCGGGTCCCCTTTCCCAGTCCTGACCACTGCCATGAGGTTTTCCTGGACGCCAGGCTCACAGTGTCAGGCTTATTTTGACTTAATGTTCCTTCACCAGAGGGGAGGAGGGTGTTATAAATGGCAAAAGCACAGGCTTTGGACTTAGACCTGGTTTCGGACCCCAGCTTCATCACTAGTTTTATGACCATCATCAAGTTGCTTACTGTCTGTAAACATCACTTCATTTAGAAAACAAAGGTGATTATATTTACCACAGGCTGTAAAGATGAATGAGGGGGCCTGCAAAGTGACTGCTAAAGAGCAGGCTCATGGCAGGCTTAACTGGTTGCCAGGACGCCCTGCTCACAGCTGCTAGAATCATCTTCCTCAGAGATTCTTCGTGCCTGGGCCAGAAACACTGCCATGTGTCTTTAATTCCTGCTTTGTCAGTTGCAATGCCCCTACAATAGGAGAGACTCAATAAATAGCACCTAAGGGCTTCCTGATAGACTGACTCTGCGCTGGGGGTCCCTTCCAGATGCTCCCCCTTTGCCCATTGCACCCACTCTCATTGCCAGGGCTTCCTCACACAGGTCTTCTTCCCCAGTCCCACCCCTTTAGGACTATTTTACCTCCCACCTTCTGGCATAATATGTACTCCCGTCATTGTCCATCCCTCAAAGATCACCTCTGACTACCTCAGCCACCTCCCACTACGCCTCCGAGGCCTGCCGCGTCCCTGTGTGCTTCCCGACTTGCACCGTTCACTGGCCCAGCAGCACTTTCTGAGCATGTGCTACCTGAAGCACTGTGCCTCCTCTGTCAGTTCCCCCTAACCCACTGCACAGGGAAGTCACTTGGAAACCACTCGCGGCTTCTGCTTGTGAAACGGGAATACTGCCCATTTGCCTGAGAGGCTTCTTGTAAGAATACATGAGACTCAAGCAATGAAAACTGCTGTGAGGCGTTCAAAGCAACATGCAAACAGCTACCATTTATTGAGCAGCTCCTAGGTATAAACAAAGACTGTAAACTTCCTCGTGGTTTAAAACATAACATTCCATTTGACTGTAACTTCTCTGAGTCGTATGTATCACCATTTATGGGACAGAAGTCAACATACAGAGAGGTTAAGCAGTTTGTCTAAGGCAGAACCGAGACTTACAGCAGATCCGTCTGACTAAACCCATGCCTTTAGCTACTACTGTCTATCCTTCTGCCAGGGATGGGGTAGTTAGTTTCATTTTAACGCTCCTAGCTGCCTGATCAGGAGTCCCGCTCACAGAGGATTTGGGTGGTTTTGCCAGGCAGCTGCAGAGCAGGCCTAAAGACATGAAAGCGATGTAACACAATAAAAAAAAATAAGAAAGAAAAAGAAAATAATTAAGGTCAGAGGAAAAAAAAAAAAAGACATGAAAGCGTAGGTGCACCACCGCAGAGAGCCCCTGCAGTTGGCAACCCTGTTTTTATACCCCGGTTTCCTCCTTCAGGGAAACTCCGTCCACTCTACACCCCCCTCAGGTTCCTCCCAGTCCTCAGCACCGAGGAGCCGCATTACGGAACACTCATGTGGCTGTTGCTTTCCGTTTGCCTAAAAGGGGCTTCCTTGTCTGTGTGTGTCAGACTCTGACCTCTAGAGTTGACCTCAATCTCAGTTATACCCTGAGGCCTGGGACATCTTTGGAGCTGAGCGGCCTCCTGAGGGTGCCAGCGTCATTGAGACCTAACCTCAAATTGCCTCCTCTCTGGCTTTTCTCCCGGAGACACCCTGGGTTCCACGGTACAGGATGCCCTACAGGTTCCTGAATGCTGTCCTGTATTTTATGCCCTCAACACTTCCCATATGCTGTTCCTCTTGTCATCTTCCCAACTCTGGATGGTGCTAACACTTTCTTCATCTGGGAAATCTTCTCTGCTCCCCTTCCCAAGCTGAACCCCCTTCTCTGTGTCCTCAGCATTCAGTCCTTATCTCCTATCATAACATTTACCAAGTTACGCTGGGAAATCTATTTACCAGCTGTCCTTTCACTGAACTGTTATCTACCGTATTCTAGGGACCATGTTGTAGTCAGCACCCAACATAGTACTTAGCCTTCGGGAGGGGGTGGGGGGGTGGTGCTTAGGGATGTTTGTGGAGTGACTGAATGGCTGAAAGTATTTCTTCATTTAACTTTTTAAACCTTGAACAGTAGCAGGTGGCAAAACGTTATGCCATTCCTCTCTCACAGGTACTCTCCCCTCGCAATATTCCTGTAGCTCCAAACTCTAACCAGTTTCTGGCTGGGGTGCTTACAGCACCTGTACTAGTAGACTCTGGGACAAAAGTGCCAGCATTTGGGGAAAGTGGGCTGTGTCCTGCATCCTTGAAGCCTTGAGATCAATAGAGATCCATTACTGATAAGGTGACAGTGGATGCAGTGAAGGGGCGTGTCAGTAATCCCTCACAGTCAGCCCTCCTGCCTGGAGGACCTTAATCCCCTGTTGCTAACAACCAGCCATTTGGGAACTGCAATCAGCCTCTTCAGAGTCTAAGGAGGCTGTTCAAGGTTAGAGCACCAGACCGTTCCCTGGAGTTGCCTTTTAGCAGGGCCCTAATTCCTGCAGACCCCAGGCCTGCCCCTCCCCTGCTCCCCAGCAGAAAGAGCTGATGAAGCCTTCCAAAGCTGTGTCTGCAGTCCCATGGAACCAACCCTTTGATCCTTAAAAGTGATGAACTTTTTAGTATTGGGGGGTGGAGCCAAAATGGGTGTAGGAATAAAATGAAACTATTGGACCTTAGGGAAATATAAGATGGAAGGTCTAGAGCAGTGGTTCTCAACCTTCCTAGTGCCACGTCCCTTTAATGCAGTTCCTCATGTTGTGGTGACCCCCAGCCATAAAATTATTTTCATTGCTACAACCACTGGTCTAGAGAGATTTCTATGCATCGATTTCATAAAGGGATATGCCCCATTCTAACTGTGGGGAAGAGGGATGTGGCCACCTTTACCACCCACACTGAGCTGGGAGGGCTGGGAGAGGGAGAAAATTCATTGGCCTTACCATGACCATCAGCAAACATTTGCTAAGCATCTACAAACGTGTAGAGTAATATGTTGGACAATGCAGAAGATAAAAGATACATAAAAACTTTCCAGTTGAATTAAAGCCATTTTTAACTAAAAAGAAAGAAAGAGAAAGAAAGAAAGAAACATAAGACATCTTTGACTGTAAAACCATGCAATCTGGTTGGATAGATAGGAAATGAACACACAAAAGAATGTAAGTATTCCTGTTTAAGACATCACTGATTATAAGAGGTACCATTTTTTTTTAACTAAGAAAAGCACTGCCAATTAAACCCACATCATCAACTGTATATGCTTCCCAATTCAAAAGGCATTAAAATGAGAGGTGAGGGAGACGAGCTAATTTTTAAGAATCAATGAGTTACATATACAAGACAGTAAATGTTACCACAAGATAAAGCAAGCAAGCAAACAACAAAAGCGTTCAGGAATTCCAATGAAAGCTCACAGTGCAGGGTTAAGGCAAAAGGGGAAACAGGAGCTGAGCCTGCGCCAGAGAAGCGTATGCCTCAGATGACTGAAGCAGGAGGAGGGAACTCCGGGAAACGGAGGCTGAAACTGGACCCGAAAGGCACAGGGCTGCCATGTCCTAAGGACGAGGAGCAGGGCACTTGGGGTGCGTTGAAGGTTAGCACAGGAAGGTGGTGAGCAGAGGCTGGATGGGAGGAAGGTCTTCCATAAACCAGAATGGTCTGCAGGGTGACACCCACCTCATCCATGTTCTGGCTTTGTGGAACAAACAAGCTGGAGTCCATGGTTGTCATTCATTCATTCATTCATTCATTCATTCATTGAATAATACTGATGGAGCATCTGCTAAATTCAAGGTGCTTCGGAGGAAACAAATCACATCAATTCTGCCTACTAAAGGAGACAGTTGTTTACTGAAGTAACTATGAGATAGGTATTATCATTACCCTCCCCCCCCCCATTTTAAAGATGAGGACACAGAGGTACAGAGAGGTCTGACTTCCCAGCATCCCATTGCTGGTCAGTGGCAGAGCTAGGCTTCAAATCCAAGCATTCTAACCCTAGAGCCCACCCTGCTGAAGACGCTGTCCCTAGGACAGTGCAAAGCAGAGACCCCGAACAGCTGGGAGGAAGGGGAGAGTCCTGCTGGCTGCGACGGTGACCTGGATTTGATCTGTGGCGCTCTAGACAGTGTGAGATAAGACATAAACTCCATAGAGGGGGCAGTGAGCTTGGATCAAAGAAATAAGAATTGAAAGGTTGGTTTGTGTTGTGAAAAGATCTTGAATGTCAGAGGTTTTAGATGGCTGCAGACAAAGGAGAGTCCCCAGTGGCTTTTGATCAGGGATCAGATCTGTGCACCAGGAAGGGTAATTTGCAATCATCTGTAAGGTGGGCTATCAGAGAAGAAACTGAATCACAGAGACCCATTACTCGATATAAAAGGACACTTACCCAGGACAGTGCTGCAGGTAATTCATGATACTTGTTTCTTATTAACCTCAGAAGGATGTATACTCCACCCAAAATACATTGGGATCTTTGACCTATGAACTTATCTAAGCTTCCAGGAGCTTTGTTTACAGCCTTGGCATGCGCCAGCATCATTTGTTCTAAAACAATTGCCTTCGGGTTTTCCAGGAGCAGCACAGGGTGGGGGCGGGAGGAGGGGAGGATTGGAGGCCCAGGGATGGAAGGCCAGGAGGCCAGCAGTCGCCTTTCCCAATTTGGTAAACAATGTGTTGCCCCTAATTCTCTCAATATACTATTTATGCTCCGTGGATCCAGAACCTTTCTTTGCTCTAACCTTCTTTTGTTTTTGCCTTACAAGTCCTGAACCTTAAACTATTTTCCTGTGGTAGCCACTCACAATTGTAAAACAGGAAGAGACTTGTATGATCACCTAGCCCAAACCTCATGTTTCACAGATAAAACCGATGCCCAGAGAAGGAAAGGGACCCATCTCAGGCCACACAGCCAGCGAGTAGGGGGATGTGCCACTGATCCTCTCAGCTCCTCTGACCTGCACCACCTCTGGCTCTCACCTCAGATAGGCATCGCCTAGAGTGACTCTGTTCCCAAGCCTGGAATTCCTGATTTTGTAATAAGAGAAAAGGTTTTACTTGAATTTTCAGGGAGGATAAGCATCATTCTGCAGGTCTGTCTGGCAGCTGGAACCTAACAGGACTGGCATGGCATCTATAGTATCTCAGGTGCTTATCAGCAGTTGTCTTAAAAATTCCAGATTGTGAAGTTTGCCTGATTACCATTTTTTGCCTGGTGGTTAAGCTTTGAAGTATTCAGTGTGGAATTAGGAGACAAGGCTTCAGTTAAGGTCAGGGGCAACTTATAATCACCAAATGCCTGTTGGCAATTTTCATTTGGACATTCCACCATCACCTCAAACCCAATACATTTCTCTCAAAACCTCATCACCATTGGAATTTCCCTCTTTCATCACTGACTGACATGCAGGATGTAGCCTGTGGGTCACCCATGTTCCCTCACTTTTTGCCTACCACAGTCTGTAACCAGGGGCGACTTTCTTTTCTCCTTAATGCTTCTTGTTCCTGACCTGGGTTCAAGTCAAATTTTCTGAAACACTACTGAACAGGAGCTAAATGAGGAAGGGAATAGTAAAAATCCTCACCTCAGAAGGTCAGCCTGGCTAAAATGCAAGGAGAGAAGGCCAGCAGCAAATGACAATAAGTTTACTGACTTGGCACCCATCCCCTGTCAGGCACGGGGTTCATGATCTGGAAGGAAAGAGAGCTAAGAACAATTGTAGCTCACTGTAATACTGCTGACTCTGATAAAGGTAAGCCCAAGATCCTTTGAGAATCCAAGCCAAGCCTGAAATAATGATTTTAATTATAGCTAGAAATGCTTGAACAGGACTCGGTGCCAGACCCTGGGCTGTGCCTATCATGTCATTTTCTCTCATTTTATTTGCAGTTTTGCTTGTTTTTTATTTCACCCTTACAACTTCCTGGGGGGGGGAACTATCTTTATTTCTAATTTTTAGACAAGGAAGCTGAGGCCTAGAGCGGCTGCGCACATAGCCCAAGGTCCCATAGCATGTAACAGAAGGTGCTGGTAGCCCGGTCCTGGTCTGCCTCCTGCCACAGTCTGAGGACCACTGTGCGCAACTGGTGCTTCCTGGAGGAGGCCAGCCTGGGCGGAGCGGAGGGGGAATGAGAACGAGCCAGGCAAAGCTGGGTTGGGCAATGGGAGGTGCGCGTATTGGAGGCATGGAAAAAAGCAGGTGAAGGGCCTGGAGAAGAGAGAGAACGTGGAACCCTAGAGAATCCAGCTGGAATGTCAAGGAAGGCTTCACAGAGGAGGTGAGTTTTGCATTGCGCTTTGAGGGAGAGCCACGGCCCAGTGTAGCAGCATAGGAGGAAAGCAAGAAGATAGAAAAGACCGGGCTATGACCAAGTCCGGCTCTAGGTGAAAGTGAAAGCAATCCACACTGAGTTTGAGAAGCCTTTATGTGGGCATGGGCGGGGTGCATGTGGGGAGCTTTGCAGAGGACGAGGTCAAGCCACGCCCCCTCCCTGATTTTTCCCCTTCAGCCTATGCTCAACTGCAGCCACACCAGCTCCTCTCCCAGCCGCCTTCAAAGCACCTGCAACCCCAGTTTGTGATCCAGCAGCAGCAGCCACAGCCGCAGCCCCAGCAATCCCGGCCCGCACTCCAAGCCCAGTCCCACCCCCAGCTCGCCTCCATCCCTCCGAGCGTGGCCCTGCAGCCCAGTCCCGAACCCCATGCCATGCCTCTAGGCCCAGTTACATCCACCCTGCCTCTCCAGTGTCCCACTGCCAACCTATACAAGCCTGGCAGCACTCAGCACTGCCACCCTCCCACGCCAGATGCTGGGCCTCACAATGGCTATCCTGAGGGCCTGTCCCACACCCCTCAACGCAGGTTCCAGCATGCCTCTGCTGTCATCTTACAACTACAGCCTGCGTCACCAGTGGTGAGTAAGACGATCCCGGGCTCAGGGAACAAATGGGGGCACAGCTCAGGTAATCCCACAGCCCCTATTGGGGCGTGTTTCTACAGGGGTGAAGTCCTCTGGATATTCCAAGAAAGGAGCCTCTCTCTAATGTGGGGCTGGCTAAATCGTAATGGCCTCGTCTTCTACCCAAGCTCCACAGAAGCAGGGAAGTGTCCAGAATGTAAAGGCAGTTCATGAGAAGATCATCCCTGTCCTGTGTCTTCACAGCCCCAGCAGTGCACCCCAGAGGACTGGAAGGACGTGGTACCTGGGGAGAAGACTATGCCTGAGGCTCGGTCCCGTCCATCACCGCATCAGCAAGCCATTGTCACTGCCATGCCCAGTGGCCTGCCTGTACCCAAGAGCCCTAACATCCAGCAGATCCCAGCTCACGGTATGAAGTGTACTGGGACCCTTGGGGGAGGGGAGAGAGTTGGCCTTCCTTGCCATCCCCTGGCATATTCTACTTGGGCAACTAGAATGGAAGAGGGAATTATTGCAAGCCAAAAGAGGCAACGAGGAAGCTGGGTGGGTGAAAATGGAGGGAAGAGAAGATGAACCCAGGATAAAGAAAAGGGGCCTAGAAGGTGTAAGATAAAAGGCTAGAGAAAGGAGTTGAAAATTCTAGATGCAGACTCAGGCCTACATATCATGGCTGTCAGATGTGTCTACACACCCATATGCTAGCAGGGGAGTTCAGCAGGTATCCAATTGTCTCGGTTCTCTGCTTCATATGGTGGGAGAGGAGTTCTTGGAATTGGAAATAATGACAAGATGGCTGCGTAGCTCAAAGATAAGGGAAACAACTGCCTAGGGGGAGCTGGAAAGGGATTCACAATAAGTTCAGCTCGTGGAGAGCATCTCTGAGAGAACAGGGCTCGGCTGGGCCCCCATCTGTCTGCCTGTGAGTGCCCAGCGACGAGCGGGCTTTTCCATGGCCTAGGTTTCAGGAGATTCTGCTGGATCCCTCTGCCCTGACGGGAGAGTCACAGCAGTATTCTGCCTTTGCAGCAATCTATTTGCTTCCCTTCCCTCCCTGCCAATGTGCACAGCTATCTTGGCTCCATTTCAGTGACATTCTGAGCCATTTGCTGCCTACAACTCAGGGAGGCAGTTCCAGTCATTGGACTGTGTGTTGGGGTCGGGGTGGGGAGAGCCAACAAAAAGTTTGGAAACTGAAGAAGGAGAATGAGAAGAATAGTACTTGAGGACAAAGTGTGTGTGTTGGGGCGGGGGGATAATAAATATCCTATAATGAATGGAAGACAGGATCAAGGAAAAGGGAAGCAAAGGAATGTGGAGAAAGAACATGAGCAAAATTAAAAGACAGGAAGGAGTTTATTGTTCTCTTGGCGCTTGCAAGATAAGGGTTCATCATTTTGAAAAGCAGTCGTTCCGTGGTGGAATTGCTCCAATGATCAGAAAGTCACTCTTCAAATTAAGCCCAATCTTCTCCCCTGGAACTTCTGCTACTGGTAGTGATTGTCTTGTGAATTATAACAGGGTCCATCTCCTACAGTGTTTGTAGATAGTTATCATGTCTCTTTCCTCTCCCTCCGATTAAAAAAAGATATGGACACATGTAATACCTTAATTTTTTAAAAAATTGAAAAAAAAGAGAGAGAGAGAAAATCAGCCCTGGCTGGTGTTGCTCACTGGTTAAAGTGTCAGTCTGAGCACCAAAAGGTCATGGGTTCAATTCCCAGTCAAGGGCACAACCCTGAGGTCAGGGTGCATGCAGCAACCAATGCATATGTCTCTCACATCAATGCTTCTCTCTCCTCTATCTCTCCCCCTCCCACCCTCTTTTCCACTCTCTCTGAAAAGCAATGGAAAAAATATCCTCTGGTGAGGATTAAAGGGGGGTTGGAGGGGCGGGAGAGAATATCCAGTCTAAAGGCTGAGACTGTTTTTTACCTATTACATGTCAAGACTTCCTATTCCCACTATTCTGGTTATTCTTGTCTAGACACTTTCCACCTTTTCAAGAATTCTCTTAAAGTGTGATCCACAAAATTAAGCACCTTAATTCCAAATATAAAAAGCCATAAGTCACAGTAGGTTGGGACTTGGATCTCGCTGTATTAGCCCTCATGGCCCAAACATCTGCATGGTATGATAGGGAGGAAGTGAAATTTGTTGAACACCTACTATGTGCCAAGTACTGTTCTAAATTTTCCTTTACCCATGATAATAAGGCCAAGAAAGAAGTATTATGGCCCCCATTATTTAGAGGAGAAAACACAAAGCTTGAAGAGGCTTCAGTTCCCACACCTATGAAAGCACCATGACTCTGGCTCCAAATGTACCTTCCTTCAACAGGAGGCTGCACTGCTCCCACCCAGGGCAATGATACTGCTGGGTCACAGAGCACTGTGCCACCTGAATTCCAGAGGGTTGGGTCAGCTTTTGTGTCTGCTTTTATTTTTGAGGTTTCTTTTTAAATGGACTGCTCTCATTCCAGGTCTCCCCAGTCTCAAACTCATACAGCTTTTATTTTGAGCCAATGTATAGATAATGACGTGTTAAATATCTTGTGAATTTAGCCCAGAGTTCCAGCCCAGTAAGAAAATGGTTAATAGTTAATAGCTAACATTTACTGGGCCCTCTCTGTCAGGGTTTACATGTATTTCCTCATTTAATCCTGACATAACCCTCTGAAGCAACTTTTATCATCCCCATTTTAAAGATAAGAAAACCGAGGCACAGTTTTCTTATCTGAATGTTTCATATCTGAATGTTATTCATTATATAATGCTTCTGTTAACTTTGCCATCTATAAGTTATATAGCAAGTTTTTTTGTCTTTAACCAATTTGCTGATAGAAATGTTGAATAGGACCCAACTGAGGACACATGCCCTGTCTACAGGTTGGTGATAATCAACATTCTTTGTTCATATTTGTTATTCAACCACCCCTAAATGAACTGACATTTACCTTTCTCCATCTTGTCTACAAAGCCCTCAAAAATCTTTTCCTATAATCTAATCAAGATAACTATACTAATAAAAGGGTAATATGCTAATTAGACCAGATAGAGCAGATATCTTCCAGACAAAGCCAGTGGTGGGGCTGAGGCCGAGGTGGTTAGGGGCTATTGGGTGGGCAGGCAGAGCCATTAGGGGCAATTAGGCTTGCAGAGGAGAGTGGTTAGGGGCGATCAGGCAGGCAGGCAGGTGAGCAGTTAGGAGCCAGCAGTCCCAGATTTCAAGAGGGATGTCTAACTGTCAGTTTAGGCCCAATCCCACAACCAGAAGTCGGACATCCCCTGAGAGGTCCAGGATTGGAGAGGGTGCAGGCTGGGCTGAGGGATTCCCACCCCCCATGCACGAATTTTGTGCACTGGGCCTCTAGTATCCATATAACAGGCATCCTATCTAATGAGAGAAGTAAGCTTTGCACAGTGGAAACAATGGTCAGCCACCTAGTACTTAACAGTATAACCTAACCATCCTGTATGTATTTGAATACCTGCTCTGTGCAAAGCACTGTGGGATGGGAGGTAATACATAGAGTAAAAAGATCTGTCCCTACCTTCAAGGAGCTAGAGTTCTGCTGGGAAAAATGATAAATGCACAGTGGGGAAAACATACAATACAAACTAAAATGTGATAAATGCTATAGAAGTATTACAGGTAAGTGCTATAAGAGAGAAAAGTACTACCGAGTATAAATTATCAGGATAGACTGTGGAGAAATGGCATTGTTCTAGAGTCGGGGTTAGCAAACCATATCCCAAGGGCCAAATCCATCACATCACCAGCTTGGGGTTTTTCTTTGAGTGGGGGAGGCAGGTTTTGTGTGTGTATGTTTAATCCTTACCTGAGGATATTTTCCCATTGATTTTTAGAGAGAGTGGGAGGTTAGTGAGAGAAAGAGAGAGAGAGATCAATTGGTTGCCCTGACCAGGGATTGAATCCACAACCTGGGTATGTTCCTGGGAATTGAACTGGCAACCCTTGGGTGCACAGAATGATGCTCAACTGAGCCACTCTGATCCAGCATATCACTGTTTTTTGTATAGCCCACAAGTTATTGATGGTTTTTACATTTTAAGATGTTTAAGAATAAAAAGAATAGTCTTCATGATACATGAAAATTATAAAAAATCCAAATTTCAGTGTTCATAAATTAAGTTTTATTGGAGCACAGCCACTGTATTCATGAACATATTATCTATGGTTGCTTTCCTGTTACAACAGCAGAGCTGAGTAGTTGCAACAGAAACCATATGTCCTGTAAAGTCTAAAATAGTTACTATCTGGTCCCTTACAGAAGTTTGTTGACCACTGTTCTTGAGTCTTGACCGTGAAGGATAGGTAGGACCTGGACATGCAGAGTTGGGGAAAGGGCATTCCAGGAGAGAGTCAGGAAAGTGTGGTCATGTTGGGAGAATAGAGAGAAGTTGTGTATTTGATCCTATGTTACCTTCTTTTATAAAACAAAATGTAAGTCTAAGAAATATAAAGGCAGAAATGTGAATGTTAATAAAAAAAGGCTCTGGAAATTTTAAAAATAGTAGAGGGTAAAGTGAATAGGGAAAAGAAAGGGAGTGAAGTAAACAAGAAACATAAAATAAATGTAAAACTTGGAAACAAAAACAAAGGGATGAGGGAGACCTAATGGGAAAAGAGAGCGAATATGAATGCAAAAAAGAAAAAAAAAAGTCAAGAAAATGGGAAAGTGTTGGGAACAGTGAGGGAGCCATCATGGAGAGATTGGTGTTGTCCACGCTGCACAAGGCTGGGAGGGGGCAGTGAACTTGTGACTCGCTTATGGCTCTGTATCCCCCGCAGCTCCTCGCCCATGTCCAGGACAATTCGGTGTAAAGCAGCGAGTGTGGTTTAGGGAGAGAAAGTAACATGCATTAGGCCCCAACTGTGTGCCAGGCGCTGCTGGCACTCTGTATAAATGTCCTCAGTTAACCTTCACAGCGAGCCTAAAGAGGCGCATTATTCCCGTTTATGGAGGTGCAGCCGGGTCACTTCGGTCATTACTTCACCTCTCCGATCCTCGGTTCCCAGTGGGGAGGATAATGACTCCTTGTGGGGTTACTGCGGACACGCAGCGTGCGTGCACGCAGAGCTCGGCACACACTGAGCGGGCAATTACTTGCAGTTATTTTTATTGCCGCCGTCTTGGCCCAGGCGGGTGGCCCGGGCCACCGCGCCACTGGGGACTTTCGACGCGGCCAGGGCAGACGTCCCGGCGGCGCCGCTCGCCTCCCCACACCGAAGCCCCGGGTCCCTAACCGCCGCGGGCCGCGCCGCGCCTCCTGGAGGGCGCGGGGCGGGGCCGGGCGGCCACACAAAGGAAGCGGGCGGCCCGGCTTCCGCGCCGGCGCCCCGCCTCCCGGAGGCCCCGCCCCGCGCGGCCCAGGCCCCGCCCCGCGCCTCACCCCGCCCCCGGCGGAGGCGGCCGCAGGAGCCCAGCCGGGACTCGCCGCATTGTCTCCACGGCGGTTGCAGCCCTCGAGCGCCCGCCGCGCGCGCGCCATCCAGCCGTTGCCCGCGCCTCCGCCCCGGCCTCGCGCCCCCGCCGCCCTTTGTTGTCGCCGGCCCGGCCGGTGGGGTCGGATGCGCCGCGGCAGCCCCGGGCCCCGGCTCGGAGGCTCCCGGCGGAGAGGAGGCGGCCCGCCCGGGCCCGGGACTCCGCGCCAGGCGGCGCCCGGCCGAGGGGCTGCGTAGGCCCCGCCCGGCCAGGCCCAGCCGGGCCCTGGACAGGTCAGTGCCCGTGCGGGGGAGGGGTTCTTGCCGGGAGGGGTCCGCGGCCCGCGCCCCTCGCGCTGGACACCGGGCACCGCCCTCCGGTGCCACTCCCGGCCCGGGCCTACTCGGCTGCCAGGCCGTGCCAGCCCGCGACTCTCGCCCTCCCGGCGCCCGAGCGGTGTCCCGCTGCCCTGTCCCTCGCCGGGGACCCCGCCTGCCCGCACTCCCGCGGAGCCGCCGTCGAGCCAGACGCTTCCGTGTGCCCCGTCCCACCCCGAACCCCTCGCACCCCCGCCCCCGCCCGCCCTCCGGGACGGCGAGCGGCCGGGACGGACGTCGCTTCTAAGGGGCCGGGCTGCTGGGCTCCATGGATAGGGGGCTCCGTCTTGGAGGCCTGAGGCTCTGCCGGAGAGTTTTGTTTTCAGTCTCCTTCCGTTTTTAATTGGATGGAAGGGGACAAGCTGTTCTGTGTCTGTCCTCTCCTCTCTTCCATTTTTGGAAGAGCATTTTCTCTCCTACCAAACGATGGTGTACCAGCTAATATTGCTGATCCTTTACCGCGGGGTTTGTGAAATTCACCGTTTAAGCTGAAGTGCACAGAGGGAAGGAATAACTGGCCCAAGGTCAGGTTGCCAACGACGACTGGTGAAGCTACCGTCTGAACTTGTGTCCGTCTGTGCCCCCTCCCCGCCCCGACCCTGATACCTGGACAGATTTCACTGACACGACTGACACGCTTTCAGTTCTGGTCAACTTTCCTTTCCTTCCTGCCCCCTGCGAAGAATATTCACCCTCCTCCTGTGCTGTCTTCAGGCACACACTCTTTTTCCTGCTTTACCAGTGACAGCTTTCTCCTTCCATACCTCCCATCCTAGATTTTTAAGCCCCTCTATGAGCATATTGGGCCCAGAGGATCCTGGTAGTGAATTAAGACACCGACCTAAATCCGCCATATGCCCTCGATTTTTCTAGGACAGCCCCACTGTAAAATATTCCATCCATTGTCTGTCAGCCCGTGTGTCTCGATTTTGATTTAGAAAATAGTCACTTTAGCTGTATCTACCCTGCTGTCCTGGCCTTTTCCAGCCATTTGGCTCTGGAGCATAACTGGGTAATCCAATTATCATTCACCTGGGATTTTTCTTCCCCTTCTGAGTCAACCCAAATGTTGGAACCGCCAGGATTTCTAGGGCTGTCTGAATACTACAGGCTAATGAGGCGAGGAAATGCCTTCTTACTCCTTTATTTCTGCCCCCCTCCCCATCTTTTATACCAGTACAGGGAAGCAGACACGTGGCAGTGTCCATTGATTAAGGCTCAGGTGTAAGTCATAAGGGATGTAGGGCTTTCTGTCATTTGACTCTAGAATAGAAAGTAACTTACTGTATTGGTTGTGGGGCAAGAGATTTCTATCTCGAGTCTTAAGAAACCTGTCTGCACAAGTTGAAGTAGTTTTGGTTTCATTCAGTTATATTTAACAGACCTCTGTTGGGCTTCTTCATATAAAGGAAGCACTTACCAGGCACTGAGAAAAATATAAAATATAGATCCTGACATCTGGATCTATATTTGGAAATACCCTCACTTTTGAGTCAGCTGATAAACTTGTTTTCCACTGTTTCTGTACCCGAGTTCCCGTCCCTGCAAGGCGGGAACCAGATTTTCTGGTTTGGCTCATTCACAAGGGCTGGCTTGTTTCACGGAGGGTCCAGCAGATGGGTAGTGGTGCTCTTTTGGCACCTGCCCTTTTCATCACATGATCTCTGCCTCTCAGCCCACCCAAGCTCTCTGCCCATACACACTGGGGAAAATAGATACCTTTTTTCTCCAGCCTTAGTCTTGAGAAAAGTAGGCAGTTTCTCAGTCCACTTTTCTGTTGTCCTTGAGTTCGTTTCTCTGTTATCCAATTGCATTTTTTAAATCCTTACCTGAGGATATGTTTTCATTGATTTTGAGAGAGAGAGAGAGATTTGAGAGAGGAGTATTGATCTGCTGCCTCCTGCATTGGTTCCAACTGGGGATTAAACATGCAACCCAGCACATTAGGGGAAATTGAACCCACCACCTTTTGGTGTAGGGATGAAGCTCTTGCCAACTGAGCCACCCGGCCAGGTTGGCCAGGAAGGCCAGGGCATCCAACTGCATTTTTGTGAGCAGTCTCTCGGTCTCACCTCCTTCCTTCTTTATTTTTCTTGTTTTAACCTGTTTTATTGATATGTGGCATATCAATGCTAAATGAACATTGGTAATTCATGAGGTACTCATCTACCAGCCCTTTCCACTTCTCTTCCAGGTCCTGGCTTAATTTCTAATTTACCGTGTTAAGTACACTCAACATATATTATTCCACTTTCTTTAAAGTAGGGAGAAAAGGAAACTCCAGCTCTTCTTTCTGTCCCAGTAATGATTCTCCTGGCTGTAGGTCTCTTCAGCCATCTTTTCTCTGCATCTCAGTGGTGGGTAACTTCTTAGGAAGATGTTTTTAATACTTCTCCAGACATACCTCCTCTGTCCCTGCCTTTCTAGGCTGAGCCAGTTGACCCTGAGACTTCCTGCCACCAAAACCCCTTCCCCCATCTATGACCCTGTGCCTGTTACTTGCTCTGGCTCAGCCCCAGAATCCACTCTTTTTCAGACCACATCCTTTTTCCTGCCTTACTCATTTCCTGTCTCAGATACTTTGGATCCCTTGGTTCTGATTTTTCAGAGGGAGAGAGAACAGACTAAGAAAAGAGGAATAGATAAGTCATCTTATAAAATAGAACTGTTCTGGCCTCTGGTCTTGTGTGCTTTCACAGCTTGCCCCTCTCCCTGGGGTTTCTGATTTAAGAAAAACAAAAACCAGTTACTATCTCAGAATCAAGAGTTCATGAATTTTTTTTTAAATCTTTTTCCCTGCCTTAGACTCTTCCTCTAAGTCTTTGCCCTTCTTTGGTCTATGGATCTCATGCTAGTCATTCGGTGACCATTTGCTGAATAAAGTTCACCCAATTCCTATGAAAGTCCTTCGCTTACAGATAGCATGGAGCAGCAAGCCAAAATAAAGTAAAAAACAAAAAAACGGGAAAAGGATGATGGTTCCAGTTTTGACAATACTGTTCTGTGTTAATATGCTATTTACCAAGGGGTATTTCCCCCCTCTTCTTGAGTTAGTCCAAGTTTATATCAAAGTTCTCCCAGCTGTTCAATGCTACTTAATCTCCAGACAGATTTGGTCCCGCCCATTAAAAGATTCTCTTCCAAAAATATACATCTACTAAGATGAGAGTAGGGAAGTGAGTCTTCATAAATGAGAGTTTCTCTCTTACTCCTTTTATGCCATTTTGCAACTGGAAGATGAAGATACTTTTCTGTGGTCAGGAGGGAGTTCACAAAAGTGTTTGTAGAGAGATGCTTTTGGTGTTTTTCACCCCCATGGAAGTGCAGGGTGAGGACTGGCTGCCTTATGCAATCAGCTCTGGTGAGTCCTTTGTGCCAGTAACAGAAATGACTCCACAGTGATTTAGCAACTTGTTTGATGGTGATATCAAAGCTGAACTGCCCCTCAAGGCAGAGGTCTGAACATATGTAGATTTATGTTTTAAATGTTTTTTTATGGAATAGTTTAAACTACAATGTGAGTCCCCAGTTTAAAAGACTGAATATGTTTCCTGTTAAATTAAAAAGAGTGCCTGTTTAAAATAACTATCCATTCACAACTTAAATAGGTGCAGATTTCATTTGAAGCATTGACTTATTTTTAAATTTCAGTTGGAATTACTAGCTACATTAGATCACTGACTTCATATGTAAAAATATTCAGACACAAATCATCTTTAATTCAGTTTCCTGACATTTTGAGAATAGATAGGAAAATAATCATCCATTTATTTATCCAAGACAGAAGTCTTACAGATTCTGGATGCTTTCCCCATCAATAATAAAAGTAGAATGTAATTGACATGGTCAAGAAATGGGCTGTTTTATAATTAATCAATAATTATACAATTTAAAATGGTTAGGTTTTGAAGAGTAAAAGTATAGTAAGAAACATAGCATTAATTTAAATAATAAGTTGTTGCTTTGTGATTCATTGTAAGACCATCTTAGCCAGCATGGTAAATTTAATATTTTTTCTTCTCCTTCCAAATTATTTATAGTTAGTGGAAAAGGATGTGCTTTCTTATTCTTTGAGTCTCCAGATGATTTTTTTTTAGTTTAGATAAGTCCAAAAGAAGAGCACATTTTTTCTACATCTGCTAAAAAAATGATTGCTATTAAACAGGCATCGCCAGTGCTCTTAAGAAGAATCCATATGTTGGAAAGAGTACCCGTTTGATGATTTTCTTTAAAGCAAGTGTCTATTTCTTGAATGATTTTCTTCACAGTAAAAGTTATTATACCTCCTCTTAAGAAAAGATTTGTTTTAAATGCCAGCTCTTCTCCGGTGCAATAGGAGGACCAGACCCGATGCTGAGTATTGAGACTGTTAGCGAGAAAGTGAGAGTTCGTGACTGCTTTGAGTTATTTTTAAAGTTTTAGTTGCATGGCTATTATGTCTCAAATACTATATAATTATCCCTAGTTAGTGATATCTTTAGTATATTTCAAACCATCATACATGGTCTAAGTTCACACCAGCTATATTAAGACATTTTTAAACAAAGCAAATTATACTTTAAATCGATAAAAAGTTAATATGAATCAAATACTTTAAAAATGAATTAAGTCTACATTTCCAGGATTCTGGTAATCAGTATTAATCTGTTCTATCAGTTGATTTGTAGCCAAATAGGGTGAGGAAAGCTTAGACAATGGTTACAGGAAGGAAGTGCGGGGTATGTTTTCCAAGAACTGAACTTATCGGGAGGATTGCTTTGCAAGGTAAGTATTATCCAGCCCATTATATAGAGAAGACAACTGAGGTTTAGTGTTCTCCCTCCCTCCTCCATCCTGCAGCCATTTATCTAAATGACCCTACAGTTGATAACCAAATAAGGCATCATTGCCTTTTCTTGTCACCCTGAAAATAATAGGGAGTTTACTAAACATTTCTAGATATATATTTTGGGGGGGAAACTGTTATAAATTCATCTCCCATAATTTTACCTTTAGCTATAGGAGACTGGTTTCCTAATCTCTCAGATCTCAATGATGTAACCCTTCTATGTCCAAGTCAGGTCAGTTCCATTGTGTTGTACCTGTATTAGCTTAATCCTCATGGAAGCCACAGGAGACAGAGATGATACCCCATTTTGTAGATGAGGAAACTGAGGCCTTGAGTGACTTGTCCAGGATTACAAAGTATGATTTAAGCCTAGAGTCTTTGTGATCTCAAAGTCTTAACTTCCATGTAGCCCAGCTTCTAAATGCAATCAGAGCCAGGTGTTTTTCTTACACTCTAATATTTGCTGTAACCTTGCAAGACAGGCAGTGATCTAATTTTTATAGATGGGGCAACTGAGGCTCAGAGCAGGTACCAATGCTTGAAGCTGCACAGGTAATCCACAAGGGAGCCAGAGTGGGAACCCAAGCCTGACCAGATCCAGTGTTCTTTCCACTGGGCCTCTCTTCTTTCATCTCCTGCCATGGTGATGCCTCTCCCATTGATTGCATTCTCCTTTAAAACCGTAGCGGCTGCCAGAGCACTGGGCCATGAGAATATGTGGGGCCTCCGCCTCGACATGGGATACATAGGACCGTCCCCATTTAAGCAGAACTCTTTGAATACCCTGCCTGCCTGACTCCTTGAAGTCAGAGGTGGCTGTTATTCCTGGTGTGCTGGCCTGTCCTGTTGGGCGTCCCCCTGTGCTCCTGCCGATGCTGCTGCTCAGTGTGATCTGGCTGTAGAGTTGCAGCACCGACTGACTGGGAAGCAGTTCCTGCAGCTGTTTGGAAATCCCCCACGGCTCCAGCTCGGTTGTCCTGAACCGCTTAGGGGAAGGTGGCTGTTCGCTCCATTGATTCCTTCATAGCTGGGGGTGGCAGCTTGGAAAACATTCAGCTGTTTACAATTCAGCTTATGTACACTTCAGCTGGGGTTGTGGGTGAGTGAGAAGGGCTGCTCTCTGCCTGTGTCCTAAGAGACAGCATGAAAGTCAGCTGTATGGTAATGGCTGCCAATGAGGAGGAGGAGCCCTCCCTAACAGATGCCTTAGCCAGAGTCACTCAGCCCAGATGCTTAAGTTCCAAGAAGCATGTCTGCTCTCCAATCCTCTTAACCCAGACTCAACAAGGTCATTGTGAACTGACACTGAGGGCAGGTCTGGGGCCACCTGGCTCCGCCTCCCTTTCATTCTGCCAGCCAGCTCACCCCTTTGCTCAGTTATGTTCCCCAAAGGGATCCTCCTGCCACAGCAGACACTTCCCTCTGTTACTTCCCTCTGCGGAGAGGCACTTCAGGTCGGACTGCTCATGTTTGCAGAGCCAGGAAGGTGCCCTGAGGAGCAGAATGTGGGTGGCATGTGTGTGAGAGAGCCTGCTGTGTATCCTCAGGGCAGGGATATCTTGGATGTCTGACAGCTTGGTCCTTAGTAGGATTGAAAAACTAACAAACATTTGGCCTTGGTTCTTTCTGCCTTCTGGTACCCAGGGGCCCTAGGGTAGGAAGGGTCCTGCAATATCCCAGAGCTCCTTCTGTGTATTTAGAAGATACTGTCTTCCAAACAAATTGCATCTATTCCTCTTTGATTCTAAAATGCACAGTTAAGTATACGCACTTTTCCTCCTTTGGAAAATGAAGATTTTATACGAGGCCCTTCTAACTTGAATCATCTGTGATCTCGCACCCAGGATCCAAAATGATCACTCTCCACCCCCACACCTCCCACTGGACCTTCTGTCTCTACTCTGGGAAGAAAGCTATCTGCTTATCTAAGTGGTTCACAGTGAGGTGTGAATGACCGCAGGTGTATATTTGCATTTTAAAGAAGGTTGTTAACCAAATCAATCTCTTTAATTGATGGACTCTGTCAGGATCCCAGGATAGAGCCCCACTCCTCCCTCCCTCTTCTCCTTGTACTGCCCCCCCACTTCATTTTCCTACCCTTCCCCTAGGGCAGTAATTGGCAAACTCATTAGTCAACAGAGCAGCAAACTGCGGCTCCCTTGTGGCTCGAGAGCCACGGTTTGCTGACGACTGCCCTAGGGGGGAGGGGGAAGAATGCCAACAGATTGGTGCTTATGAAATAGCTTACCTCCCTCACTTTCAGAGTGACACTAATTTTTTTTAGGGGCCCAAATATAACTAAAATCCTAAAGGGTGGCCCACAGACCACTCCACAAGGACTGTGCCATGTGCTCTGGGCCTCCTGAGTTGTGGTTCTGCCCTCTGCTCAGACCAGGCACAGCTGCACCAGCCATTCCCTCCCTCAGGGAAGTGGTTTCCCTGGAGTCCTTGGGCAGGTGCTCCACTCAGACTCTCTCCCCAGAGTGAGTCCTTCAGGAATCCTGCTGTCACCCTCCAGGCGGCAGGCCTGTCTGGCCTGCTAGGCTGGGCATCGTGAGCAGGACTTCTGAGCCAGGAAGGGGCCTGGAGAGGGCGCTCCGTGTGGCACAGGTGGCCTTGTTTTCCCATTTGCCCAGCAGAATTTGCTGCAGGCAAATGACCCATGTTATCACCTACTCAGCTTCCTTGAATTCTTTAACTCCATTAGCTCTGACTTACTCCTGCAATAGCCAAGCAAGGCTAGTTAGAAGCCTCGTCGAGTGCGATTCTCTCCTCCTGTCTGAAGAAAGGAGGGAGTAAGTGTTGGTCTAGCTGAGGGGGTGGGAGGAGAAGCTGTGCTTGCCCCCTGTTTCCTCTGGAGTCAGGTCTTCAAGGCAAATAGAATGAGCAGCCAGGCCATCTGAAATAGGCACCGTAAATATTAGTACTTAACGTATTCCAGAATAACTGATGATGATGTCTTATCTGTGCGTGTAAAGGTCATCAGAACTGGTCCTAAAGTGGTCCAGGCTTTGCATAGCTGGGGCCAGCATGACTCTGTCTTCAGAGGGCAAGAGAGCTCAGCCCCTCTGGACATCTACCAGTGGTCCCGCGGGCCTGGCCATTTTTATATCACTCCCGTTATAACTGGGGCGGGCTGCAGGAGAGACAGAACCCAAGGGACAGAAGAGCGTGTTTTATGAAGACAGGTTTGCAGACGCTGCTTTGCTTCTCGTTCATCTTGTAGCCATTGTGGTCCTTCCACTTTATCCCTGCCCCTATAAGGGCTATTTCTGCCAGAGCCTGAGTGAGACCAGAATTGAGAGGCACCCGAAAGGTTGAGATTATGTAACGCCTGCCCCAGACATACTCTTCTGTTCATTCTGGTCTGAATGCTTGGCCCTTATGGTCAGCTTCAATTAAAGGCCAGGTTCTACCTTCCCCCAGCACCAGCACCAGTGAGGCTTGGCTTCATGGCCCTCCCACAGCCACCTGGACTCATGGTGTTCGGGCCTTCCCCTTTCAGATTTCAGGGGCCTAACTCTGTACAAAGGTATTTGAGACCCCTGGGAATCCCAGGCATCCCTTACAGCCTAGGACTGATCCAGAGAATTGAGAAAGGACAAATTCCAAACGGTAGAGTATTGCTTTGTCTCGGTCTTTTATCTGGCCTCCGGGCCAGCAGGGCAGGTTTCTGCAAGTTTCCCTATTAAGCTGCTTTTCCCCAAGCAGGCCGCAGAGCAGTCTGGGAGAGTGGGGAAGCAGATTAAATTAATCACAGTGTGCTGAGCCTGGTGGGGGTGAGATTGTGTTTTGTCGTTCCAGAAATAGCCCAAACTCCTTTGTTACTAAAGCAGATGAGGAGGTATTTGCTACAAGATGAACGAGAAGCAAAGCAGTGTCTGCAAACCTGTGTCTTCATAAAACACGCTCTTCTGTCTCTTGGGTTCTGTCTCTCCTGTAGCCCACCCCAGTTATAATGGGAGTGATAGTTCCTAATGTTATGGAGAAAGGGTTTGTTGGCGCGCTCGCCTCTGAGCTGGTGAATGTATCTTTCACCACTGTATTTGGCATGAGGAAAGAATATGACCTCAAAAGAGTTGTATACAGTGTATATTATAATAGGCACAGATCTCAGAGGCAGGAGGGAAGGGCTGAGGGGAAGGGGAAGAGTCCAGCAAAGAGAGAGAGATTCCATGAAAGGTGACAAGGATCAGAGGCTGTGTACTGGTGAGTAGCAGTGAAAAGAGCAGAAGGGAGTGACCCCAGAATTCAGGGAAGAATGGACTCATAAACTAAAGGAATTATAAACTAAAAATATGGAAGTCACTAATTTCCCTCCACCTGTTCTCTTAATATAACAAAAATCAACCTGATCTCTCAGACCAATACATTGATTATGTTTGCAGTGACTGGGTAGACTTAAAAAGATACAGGCCAAGAAGACCTAGGATGATGATGAACTTGAATCCTTTTTATATACAAGAAACAGTTGGAAGAGCAGAGGGAGTTTGGCCTGGAGGAGAGAAATATTCTGGGGTCATGAGTGACATTCTTCATGACACCTGAGCATTTCCTAATGTGCTAGCATTGCACTGCTGTTCATTATTTCATTTAGTCCTAACAGCGATACTATGAGGTAAGTATTGTCATTGTCCTTAATTTACACCAGTGAAACTGAGGCTCAAAAAACAACGAGGACTTGACACCAACACTTCAGTGGTAGACTAGCTTCTAAGACAGGCCCCGGCCAGTGTTTCTGCCCATTACACAAATAAGATTAGCCTTTTTCTGTGTGGTCGTAAGGAACACAGCCAGGATAAGTGAGCAGAAATCAACAGCAAGTAGATTTGGGGCTCATTATAAGGAAGAACTTTTTCATTGAACTGCCCAAGGTGGGAACAAACTCTTTGTCACAAGAGAGATTTAAACAAATGCCAGGAAATCACTGGGTGGGGGTATTGCAGAGCAGGTGCAAGCACTGTTAAGTGGGTGCCCAGACTTTCTTCTCATCTTGATTCTGTCATCCATGGTTCATGAGAAGAATCAGAATGTTTTATTAGGTTCTAATGAGGGAGAAATAGCATCATCTAACAATAACATTTTAACTTACACAGTAAGCATTCTAATTATCATTTATCCATCACTTTAAATAAAATATATACTTAACTTGAATTTTGAAAACATTTTTAAAGCAGAGAAAATGTAGTCATGTCCATGCAGACTTAAATATTTAAAATTTAAGAGCAGGGAAAGGTAACAATTATGTAATTAATTCATCACCTAGTTATTCATGGTTTGTGAAGGAAAGACTTTTTTTTCAGTTCCTAAATGCCTTTACACGTTAGAAAGATTTCAAAAGGGGAAAGTTTCTATCTCTATAAAAAGAGCCAATGCTATAAATAATTCTCACAACCAAGAAGAACTTTTTAAAAAAGCCATCAGTTACATCTCTTGGGTGACTCCTGCTCATGAGGTTTGTTAGAGTTGAATTAGGCAGGTCTGAGTACTGGAGCATGTGTTGTAGCCACCCACTCTTCCATCAAAAGAGATGTATCCTGGCTTATTTGAGCATTAGGACTACTAGTAAGAAATGAGCCCCTTATAAAGCTTTTCTAAAATGAGCTTATTTTTATTTCTTCATGCTGCATAATTAAACCCTGTTCCATGGTAGAATTTTAGACCTTTAACATGAAATAAGAGCATCTTTATGGAAAGTTTTGTGTAGACATTGCTTAGCTAATTTATTGAAATCGTTTTTTAAAGTAAGTAACACACAAATACACACTGGTTTATACTTAATAGGCTGTTGCAGAAAAAAGCCTTTTCTTTCCTTTTCCCCCTTTCTTAGGAAGTTCCAGGTAAGGGCAACCTCAGGCTCACTGAGCAGCTGGTGGTGGTAGAGAATGGCTCTGAGAAGGGAGGTAAAGTTTCAAAAGTGAGGTGACGAAGTCTTGCTCCTCTAAAATGACTCCTAAGGTGCTGGTGGAAGTGGAGCAGAGGCGGCCATTGCGGTGTTATTCTGTGTGGAGACCCGGCACGCTTGTGGGGCACTCTGTTAGGTCTTTCAGAGGAAGGCCAGCGGGTCCAGGAGAGAGCTCAGGAAAGGTTGTCCACAGAGGGTCAGAGGGAAGGAGTCTGTGGAGCTGAGAACAGGCGAGAGGCTGGAGTGAGCACAGGAGCAGCAGAAGCAGCATGGAAGGCCTCGCTCAGCCTCACAGCCTCCTGGGTGGAGAATGGAGCCGTGTATCTTCATGCAGTGACCTGAGTCCCAGGCTCTGAACAGTCAGATCTATGTTACCGTGTTTACTTGAGTTTCAGCTCCCCAAATTCCCGTTGCATTGATTTCTGGGATTTAGTACTCTGACATTTCACTGGACACTTTAAATCTAACCCTTTTCCAGGGAACCTCATAGAAGGTTCACTTTAACTTTCCCCCAAGTCCTATTATACCCTTAGCTTTCTGCCTAGTTCAGCTTCTCAATCTGGTTTCAGATACCAGTTTGAATATATTTTCTCCCTTGAACTGAATGTTTGTTTATTTGTCCATATCAATATTGACCAAGTTCTTAATACCTCAAAGGCAAAATTCTGTCTTTTTCACCTGGTTGAATTGTTAACACAGTTGGAAGTCTCTGAAACACTGCCAGCTGATTAGTTGCATTGCTGCACAACTGATTGGAGTCACACATGGTGGTGTGTCTCTTGACATCACATCAAACAGGTGGCTGAGGGAGGGGACTGCTTGGTTTGCATTGTCGTTTGGCTCCACCAAAGGTACCAGGCTTGTGTTGAGCCCCTGTGCTCCTCCTGGCCTGGATCAGGTTCTGACCTCCCTGCTTGTGTTTCCCTACTTTCCCTGTACAGAGACAGGGCAGGGCATTGTTCATGCACTGACCGACCTCAGCAGCCCCGGCATGACCTCAGGGAACGGAAATTCTGCCTCCAGCATCGCCGGCACTGCCCCCCAGAATGGTGAGAATAAACCACCACAGGCCATTGTGAAACCCCAAATCCTGACGCATGTTATCGAAGGGTTTGTGATCCAGGAGGGGGCGGAGCCTTTCCCGGTACGGACTACTTCTTTTCCCCTCTTTTTTCTTTTCTTTTTTTTAAGTATAATTTGGATATGTATTAGAATATTTTATGTTTCCATGTAAAATTTCCAAAAAATGTGAAATAGTTGTTCTTTCCCTGCTAATTTTCCCCAAAGGAATGTCAGAACCATTTTCTTTCTAGGATTGAGCAGCTTCCTCAGGTCCACAGGGGTCAGTGATTAGGAATAATTGACAAGACGCCTTGTTTAGAAGTTCCCACACATAGACTCAACTGTGTTCCCCCTCGTGCTATATGACTGCCTTGGTTAGAAGGGAGTTTACCTTGGCATATTTGGTGGACTTTGGGAAATGAAACCCCATTCAGTTTCGAATACCAAAACCTCTGCATGGCAAAACTGGCCAGAGAACAAAAGGAACCTGCTCAGAAGAGAATTCTGGAGATGCAACTGAAATGAAGAGAATAGGGTTGTGTCTGGGGACAGAGCCTCTAAAGGGAAGTGAATGAAAGTGGGGGCACTTCAGAAAGGCTACAGTCAAGTGTCTCCAATCCTAAATAATAAAAGGCTAACATGCAAATTGACCAAACTGGGGAACAACTGGTCGCTGTGACCCACAATGACCACCAGGGGGCAGATGTTCAGTGCAGGAGCTGCCCCCTGGTGGTTAGTGTGCTCCCACAGGGGGAGCTTTGCTCAGCCAGAAGCTGGGCCCACAGCTGGTGAGTGCAGCCTCTCCCACCTCTGCAGCAGTGCTAAGGATGTCCCAACTGTCAAGAGGGCACAGGCTGGGCTGATGGACACCCCCTTCCGAGTGCACCAATTTTGTGCACCAGGCCTCTAGTTAAAGCATAAGACCAAAGGGAAATATAAAGGAATGAAGAAAATGGCTTATTAGAACAAAGCAGCCAAAGCTGATTCTGCTCAATGCAGACTGGTGAGGACAGGTGGTACTGCTGCGTGGGTGGGAGGAGCCTAGAGCCAGTGCACATATAGCCCCTCCTGTGATAAAAGTATCTGACTGTTTGAGACATACGATCCTCACAGGATGCCATCTGCCTCCTGCTCATTCTTTGGATCCATAAGTGATTTGAATAGTCAGCAAAAGACTACGCTTGGTTAACTGAGAAGGGTGGCCTGCCCTTCTGAAATGCCAAAGGATATATAGGTTCTTGTTCTCTTTCCCTCTGGAAGTCGGTCAAAGCCTGTGGCAAAGAAATTCACCTGGAGCACCTTAGTTCTAAGTAGCTCTACCAGTTGTCAGCAAACCGAGGCTCGCAAGCCACAGGCAGCTCTTTGGCTCCTTGAGTGTTCTAACACCACTTCTTCAAAATAGACTCGCCCGGGCCGAAAACCGACTTCTGCGCTTGGGCCATGAAGTTTCAATCAATACTGTATGTGTGCGCCCGCATGTGGTATTTTGTGGGAGAGCTACACTCAAGGGGCCAAAGAGCCGCATGTGGTTCGCGAGCCATGGTTTGCCAACCACTGCTCCAGGCCTATGACATTCCTTCCCTCATTAGACTGGGTCTTCCCCTTGGCCTCCTGGAGAAATACCAGAAACCAGCCAATCTCTCAGGGCACATGCAGATTCAGTAATCCCCAGCAATGCTCTAGCGATCTGGCCACGGGGCTGCCTGAACAAAGGCAACTCCTTAAGGGAGGACCCAAAGAATGAACGAGCCAACCTGGAATCCTTGCAACCATAGAGGGCTCTTAGCCCAGAGTCCATTTTTTTTCTACTGTCTCCCATGGCTGTGTGTACGTCTGGTTTGGGTAGGGCAGTGGTAAGATAGAGAACAGTAAGAAATTTTAAAATGGTTGCTGAGTCTCCCACCCCCCTACTCCCACACACAGCCTCAGTTGTGTTCCTGCCTGGTGGCATGTGAACACTGTGCTGGCAGTGTGGGAAACCCCAACCTCTGTCCCTTAGACATTGGGAAGGGTAGATACTTTCCTAACCTCCTGAGGCATCCATTGGTGCTGGATTGAAGCCATCCTTTCAGTCTCTAGTAGCATCCTGCCTCGTGAGCTAAACAGCAAAATAAGCCTTTTACAGGGCATACTTGGATGATGATATAGGGGCTGGCATCTATGCCTGGATGCTTTAGACTTGTAATTTTGGTGAGGCTGGATGGCAAGGAAGCATTTCCCAGCTAACCCTCATGGCCTCTGTGTCACTGTGTCCTCTAGGTGGGACGCTCGTCCCTGCTGGTGGGGAATCTCAAAAAGAAGTATGCACAGGGGTTTTTGCCTGAGAAACTTCCACAGCAGGACCATACCACCACCACTGACTCCGAGATGGAGGAGCCCTATCTGCAAGGTAAGCATCTCAGATCCAGAACGCTGAGGGTGTGTGCATCCACACAGGAAGTAGGCAAGTCTGGAAAAGCAGGCCTTCCACACTTCCTTTCTTGGTATCCATGGAGGAACTCGGAGCCAGGGAGTGCGTGAACATGTCGGCTTACTGATCATTTCCTCCAGCCCCTTCCCAGCTCCTAGGAAGCAGGGACAGGAGAAGTCCCTGCCCTCGGGGAACTGTCTCTGCCCTGCCTGCCCTCCTGCCAACCGCAGGCCTCTAAAGGCTCTTCTCCTGTGTGAGTCACTGGAGAGAGGTAGGGCTTGAGCAGCCGGGCTGCTATGCCCTTCCTCCAACGGCCTCAGGAGCCTGCACTCCACAGCCAGCTCTGAGCTCAGTGGTGGCCAGACAAGGACTGCACTTGTCACTTGAGCCACTGATAAATGGAAGGAGGGGCCTGTGTAGGTTACAGTACTCCTGGATTCTGTTACCCAGGTTAGCAGCCAACTAGACAGATTAAGGTGGGGAAGGACAGTTCTTTCATGAGCTTCCACCCCCTTAGATGAGTTGTGGCAGCACCCAGAGTGCTCCCTTTGATCTCCTCTCCCCCAGAATCAAGAGGGGTGCTGCTGCATCTTCACCTGTGGGCGCCTCAGGCTCATTGCACTTAGACAAGAAAATGGTCAGTGTCGCAGGGGCATCCTCAGACCCCTTTGTGTACTTCCCAGGGAGGGAGACAGCCCTTCCAAAAACAGTGACAGAAGGTTCAGCGTTTCCCAAGCTAGGTAGCTGTGGTGTGTCACAGCTGTGACATGAGCTGGCGGAACGGAGTAGGGAGGACCTGTGATGAGGCTATTGACAATTGCTTGTTCTCCAAACTTACTCATTTTCATACATTTCAGAATCCAAAGAGGAGGGTACTCCCCTCAAACTCAAGTGCGAGCTCTGTGGCCGGGTGGACTTTGCCTACAAGTTCAAGCGTTCCAAGCGCTTCTGTTCCATGGCCTGTGCAAAAAGGTGAGTGGCTCAGCCCGCACACCCTGTGCTGCGCCCAGCCCTGCCCTCCCCCAGGATTACACCTTTATAACCCGCTCCTGTGTCCCACCTCCCTTCAGTAATAGTCCATCCCAGGGTGTGGCTTCCCCCACTCCCCATTCCTGTGCCTGCCTGGAAGCAGCAGCGAGTCACTAATTCTCCAGGGAACTCCCACAAGCAGATGAGAGAGAGCAGCACAGAGGGAGGGAGGAAGCACAGGAAGGAAGCAAGGCTTTCGTGTGACTGCCTCCTGGGTCCCATTGGCCCAGCCTCTTTCCTGCCCATCTCCTCCAAGCACGGCACTAGTGACAGTTCCTCCTGAGCTCCCACCAGCTTAGAAAACTAATGATCCCAGTAAAAACCAGCCTTGTTGATTGAGAGCCTGTGTGTGCAGGGCAGTCAGTATCCGTTGTGTCATTTAAGACAATTCAAGGCAGGTGTTGCTATTGTCCTCTTTACACAGTTTGGGAACAGGCGTGAAGGATAAGTAATTGCGCCTGAAGTCACAGAGCTGGGATTTAGATCCTCTGACTCTGCAACCCTCTGTCGTCTTTGTACCAAGGTGGGAGAGACAGCTGACCTAGAAGCCCTGAGCCCCCCAAAGAGAAGAACTCTAGGCCCCAGGCACTCATGCTCTGCAGGCCAACTATATAGAAAGGCTTCCTCAGCCCTCATCCCCTCAGGCTGTGCTGGAGGCAGGGCACTTGAGTGAAGTCTCACCAAGCTGCTCTCCAGCAGGACAATGGACAGGAGTTTCTTAGCATAGATGGTATTTGCAGAGAAAGTGTCAGCAATGAGTTATCACCATGATCCAATCTGTGTCAAGTGACGGATTTAGGACTGGAATGAGTGAATAGATGGACATGGGTTTGTCACATAGCTTGGCTACTCTTCTGCCCGAGGCCTGTGCACCCTATGACTGCTGACTTCCTGTGTTCCCCTGACTCGGGCAGGTACAATGTGGGATGCACCAAACGAGTGGGACTTTTCCACTCGGACCGGAGCAAGCTGCAGAAGGCAGGAGCCACAACCCACAACCGCCGTCGGGCCAGCAAAGCCAGTCTGCCAACACTTACCAAGGACACCAAGAAGCAGGTGAGAGGGCTGGCCGAGCCTGAAGCTCCATCCTCAGTCCCCACCAGCTCCCCCTTTCACCACCACCAGGGACAGCCCCATTCCTTTTCTGCCCACATCAGCATGCACTGTCAGACCAAGCCTTCCCCATGTCCCTTCCTGTAGATCAAGCATGTCAAACTCAAAGGCTAAAACAGGCCAAGTAAACAAGATGTAAGTTTATGTGGCCGCAAAACAACAAAAGCTTCCATTTTCATAGAAACATAGGTTTATTTTGATAGAGACGTGCTGAGTACAAAGGACTAAAATAAATAATTGTTAACATAAAATAATAGAACATTTTAATAAAATTTATATTTTTTCTTGAATATTAACTTACCAGACACTGAGTAACTGCACAAATTAATAAGTGTAATGCAAATTAACCTATTTTTCTTGTTCTCTGAAAGCAAAGTATTTCCTGTTGCACACACCAAACAACTCAGTACAAGACTAATGACTTGGCAATTGGCTGCTAAAATATTCGCTGCTAGTATTAGTGGAGAGAAATGGTGAGCCTGCGCATAGAGCGAATAAGGGAAATGAATGCAACACAGTTATAGTAATCAGTCATTAGCGAACGTTGTAGTTTGTTATTAATAATTATGTATAATAGGATATTGTAAAAATTATGTAATTTTTATTAAAACGTTTCTTACATACCGTTACATTGGCTGGGCCGCGAGTTTAACATGCCTGATGTAGATCCATGGGTGCCTATGAGGTGACTCCGTTTTCAGTGACCTTGCCCCAACATCGCCCCTCCCAGTTTGCCTTCATGGCCTCAAGTGTGGCACATACTCCAGAACTGACTCTAGGGTCAGAAGGGGACAGCACAGAAGGTACTTTTGGAACTCAAAGATAGGTGGTAGTAGACCCAAGTAGAGGAGGGAAATATAGCTGCCTTTGCCCATCACTGTACTAGAGATGGTTTATTCCCCCATCCTTTCTCTCCCAGCCAACAGGCGCCGTACCCCTTTCTGTTACTGCTGCATTGCAGCTAACACATAGCCAGGAAGACTCCAGCCGTTGCTCAGATAACTCAAGCTACGAAGAACCCCTGTCACCCATCTCAGCCAGCTCATCCACCTCCCGCCGGCGACAAGGTCAGCGTGACCTGGAGCTCCCTGACATGCACATGCGGGACCTGGTGGGCATGGGACACCACTTCCTGCCCAGTGAGCCCACCAAATGGAATGTAGAAGATGTCTACGAGTTCATCCGCTCTCTGCCAGGTGAGGCTCTTGGAGGTTCCACGCCTGCACAGAAAGCAAGAGATGAGAGGCAGTGAGAGACCTCACCTCTGCCACCAGGAAGGATTAGACAGCTCAGTTAATGACTCAGGTTCAGGAATTGGGGTACAAAGGTTATGGTGATGAGGTTTCCTAGCTAGAGTTTTCATTCTAGCACAGAACACAAACATTTTAAAGCTATAATGGGATATGTTTACATGTGTTAATATATTTAGGTGTGTGAAACACAGAGAGATGATCATGTAATGAACCCTGTGTCTCCTGTGCAGGCTGGGAGGAATGACAAGTAGGAGTGTGGGAAACCTGTCAGGAACGTCAGGAACAGGTATAGGATAACTGCTGTAGACATGCCGTTCAAAAAAGTTAAACTGAATGACAGTGGACAGTAGACCCTTGCCAGGTGAAGTGATGCATGAAGCAGCGTTTGAGGCATGAAGACATGAAAGTGCAGGTTTTAGCTGGGAACTCCACAGAAGCCTATCTGGTGGAGTGCAAGTGGTTCTGAGGGCTGGAATCCAGAAATGAACCCTGAAAGACAAACCGCACACCATTTGGGGTACCAAAGCTTTTCTGCTGTCTTCCTGCCAGTGTCACCCAGCCAGTGATCAGGTCAGGCACTGACGGCAACCACATTTTGTGAGGGAACTCATGAGGACATGAAGGCAAGGATTATTGGGAGCTGTTTGGAGGGTGCTTACATAGTCCCCCAATGACTCATATCCTCCCTCCTGTAGAAACACTCTCAGCCCCTACTGAGCCCTCTTGAGTCTCATTCCATTGCAGCAGCAGTTTGAAATCCAGGATTTCATCATCTAACTCAGGATCAGGCACGAATGAGGCTACTCTTCAAATAAACAAGTCCTCTCAATTTAAAGACCTGAGAACTAGAGATAGGTTATCCATTTTCCTTCACAGATTCAAAATATGCTGGGGGGAATAGGTATAGGATAACCACTGTAGATATGCCATTCAAAAAAGGGAAATGGAGCCGCAACAGTACCTAAATGTAGCGGGGCACATGTTGGCCTGGGAGTAATTCTAACTCTTGATTCTACTCTGAGTTATTCTCCCCTCTCCTGTGCAAGCTAGCCTGAGTTTTCTCAGCCTATTTCCTGCTGCTTTTCAGGTTGTATTACCTCTGACCCTTTCAGTTTAAGTGAGCAGCACTTTGTCAATATGATTCTCTTAAAATATTTGTTGGCTCCCCATGTATCTTGTTGGGGGCTCACTTCATAAGACAAAAACCATACTCAGGAAAGTCTTCAAGATGAACCTTCTTCACACTGGACTGCTCCTGGAGCTATGGACAGTGAATGGTCAGAGAATAGAAGCCCTGCTGGTAGGTGGAGAGGATAGGATCTATAAGGCACTCCCATAGCATCCTTCAAGAGTTGTTTTTATTGAGTTGTGCTCTAGGCAGCATCTTAGATCTTTCTGAGGTCTTAAAAAATTTAAGTCACAGCCTGTTTCATCTGTAGACCATCTTTTCTTGGCCATGCCTTGTATTTGATCTTTTCCTAGAAACTATTTCTTAATTTCAGCATCATTTGCCATATAGAGAGGCTAGATATTTTCAAAACCAGCAAATCCTGGTTCCTTTATAGCAGTTTTCCTTAACCTTATCTCTCTGCTTTTGTTTTAAGCAGCAATAAGAAGCCACGTGGCCTGGCCAGTGTGGCTCAGTGGTTTAGTGTCAACCAGTGACTTGGAGTCACGGTTCAATTTTTTGGTCAGGGCACATGCCCGGGTTGCAAGATCAGTCCCCACTGTGGGGCATGCAAGAGGCAACCAATCAATGGTATCAATAAAAAATATATATATCATTTTTTTTTAAAAAAGCAGCCAGGCAACACCTTTAAAATTCTGCCTAAAAATGTTAGCTGGACCACTCAGTTCATTAGGTACATTAAACTTACATGTGGCTGCATTTTCTAATTCATCACAAGAATCCGTTTCTTCCAGTTTCCACTAAGTTTGCTCACTTTCCTTTAAGCCTCCCCAGGAGTTTCTCAAAGGCCATCAGATGTCCAGTCTTGTGAAAGCGCCTTAGCCATTCACTAACACTCAGTTCTCCCAGCTCCCACCCACTGGCACTACCAAGACCACACCCACATTTTATGGGTTTTGTTAGGGCAGCAGCCCTCTGCTAAGTACCAAAACCTGCATTATTTTTATTGTGAAACGGGTTATCCCAAAACTTGGTAGCTTAAAAGAGTAATTATCTAAAGCAATGGTTCTCAACCTTTCTAATGCCGTGACCCTTTAATACAGTTCCTCATGTTGTGGTGATCCCCAACCATAACATTATTTTTGTTGCTACTTCATAACTGTAATTTTGTTACTGTTATGAGTCGTAATGTAACCCACAAGTTGAGAACTACTGCTGTAGAGCCTAAGACCATCAGAAAACACACATATTTACATTACGATTCATTAACAGTAACAAAATTACAGTTATGAAGTAGCAACGAAAATAATTTTATGGTTTGGGGTCACCACAACATGAGGAGCTGTCTTAAAGGGTCGCAGCATTAGAAAGGCTGAGAACCACTTATCTAAAGGTTTCTGTGGGTCAGGCACATGGAGTGGCTTAGCTGGCACTTCTGGACAGTGTCTCTTACAAGTCTCGGTGAAGATGTCAGCCAGAGCTGCAGGTGTCTGAGGTTTGGGGCCGGAGAATTCACTTCTCGGGGCCTCACTCACATGGCATGGAGGGCTGGCTATGGGCAGGAGGCCTCAGTTCCTCTCCATGTGGCCTCCAGAGGACTGCTCGAGTGTCCTCACAACACAGTAACTAGCTTGCTCTAAATTATCCAAAAGAGCAAGGTGGGTTATGCTGTGCCTTTTATGATCTAGCCTCAGAAATGACATGCCATCACTCCCACAACACCTTATTGGTCTCCCAGGTCAGCCATTCCATTGAGGCAGGGCTCTGAACAACTACATGGAGACTAAGGAGGCGTGATTTCTGGGGCCATCCTGGAATCCGCTGCCTTAGGCCAGTCACTTAGCCTTTCAAGCTATAAAATAAGGACGTGGTTGTGAGGACCAAATGAAAAGTGTGTGCAGTGCAGGGACTGCCAGAGTGAATATTGGGGGCTCTGATTGACAGTCTTTGGTGGTGTCCCTGTCAGGCTGCCAGGAGATAGCAGAGGAATTCCGTGCCCAAGAAATCGACGGGCAGGCCCTGCTGCTGCTCAAGGAGGACCATCTGATGAGTGCTATGAACATCAAACTGGGGCCTGCCCTGAAGATCTACGCTCGCATCAACATGCTCAAGGACTCGTAGGGCTGGCCAGGGCAGCCACGGTTCTGGCCCAGGACGCCTCCACCCAGCTGAGCAGAGCCAGACATTCCTGAGGGGCCCAGACGTGGGGCCAGTCGGAGGGCAGGGGCTCTCCCTGTGGGGCATGGCTGGTAGGGAGGTGTTGGCACCTCCCAGTGGCTCTCAGGGGCCTTTCTTTCTGTGGGAGGGGCAGAGAGGTAGGTGGCGCAGAAGATGGGGCTTTATGCTTGTAAATACTGATAGCACTGGCTTCCTCCAAAGTCCCAACACTCTAGCCCCACTCTCTTCCCCTCTCTGTCCCCCATTTTCCAGGGGGTATATGGTCAGGGCTCCCAACCTGAGTTGGGTTACTTCCAAGGGCAGCAGTCAGGCCTGGATAGAGGCCTTGAAAGCCCTTCCTGCCTTCCTCCCACTTCCTTCTCCAGGCCTGGCTAACTCTCCTGATGCCAGCTTCTCCCCCTTCAGCTTGTTTCTGAAGCAGCCAGGTGTTTTCCCCCTTCACCCTCTGCAGGTGGAGAGAGAGAAGCTGGGCCCAGTTTGCCATGCCTGCTGGCACAGACGCCTTAAACGCTGTGTGTGTGACTGTATGACTGTGTGGGAACCTGGACTGACAGATAGGCCAAGAGCCACCCTCTGGCATCTCCAGGTGTTTTGTAGCAAACAGCCACTTAGTGCTTTGTCCTGGACTCCACTCAGCCTAAGGATGGGGAATAGAAACGAAGGGCGGCCCCAGTGCAGAGAGGCAAGATCAGAACGCGACAAAGTTAGATGCTCCTCTCCAGGCTGGCCACGAGGCCGCTGAAGTCCCTTCCCACACTGTGAAGTCCCCCTGACTGCCCTGCTGTCACAGTGCTGGTGGGCGGGCTGGGTCAGGCTGTGCCTCCTGCCCGCCGCCTGGGAGCCCAATGGTGAGGCCCAGACCACCTCTGAGGGAGAGAAGAGCTGGAGTGACCAGTGATGTGGAGAAGGCGGCCTCTGGCCTCCCCCTCCCACACTTGGCCTTGCAAACCTGCTAGCAGCAGTTAGAGCTGCCTGCGGAGGAGGCAGGGCAGGAAGGGCGAGGCCTGCCTCTGACTTGCCCTGTTCTCTGTAGCTCCCCAGGAGGGAGAGGAGCCTCTCCCCGGAAGAGGTGGCTGCCCTCCTCAGCTTGTTCTATTCCCCACTCACACCCCTGGCAGGGTTGGAAATGAAGGACTTTTTTAACCATTTGTTTTTGTTTTTTAAAAATAAATCTGTAAAATCCGTTTTTTATGCCTTTCTTTCCTGGAGATGCCTGTCCCTACCAGTATAGGTCCTGGGTGGCGCCAGTTCACCCCTCGGAGCGGGGTGGGTCCCTGGTTGGGACAGCTTCTCCTCCGCACTTAGCTGGGCTGGGCCACTGAGGGCACCCTCAGCCCCAGTCCTCACAGGGGTGGCAGATTCTACGACTCTTCACACGGGTGTCTCTTGAAGTGGAGGGCCCAAAGTCCCTTCAGCTCTGAGCCCCGTACCCACCATTCCTGTTGGAGAGACAAGACCCCAAAGGGGATATGTGGGTCACCTTAGGCAGAACCCTAACTCCCATCCTCTAGCCGACACCTTCAGTTGCTGCTGTGTCCAGAAGAGCCCTTGGACTGGCTCTGGTTCACCCAGCATGTTCTGAGCATCTTTTGGATGTGCAAGAGCAAAGTATGGGAAAGTCATTGTCCCTTAGGAGGTAACACCTAAACCTCGAACGAAAGGGAGAGCTCCAGACCCAGGCAGTCCACCCAAAGGCAGGAGCATGAAGGTGGGCGTGCAGACCAGCAGGATGAGGGGCGGTGGGACGGGCTGTGTTGACCTGGGCCTCTGTGAGCCAGGCCTTGTGCTGGCAACGAGGCCTTGGAGGCGAGCAGGACACTGCTGTGCCTGCTGACATGGAGCTTACATCTCGCTGCACTATCCCAGGGGAAGGGAGGAGGGCAGCTGGCCTGCTCCTGACCCTTTAGGTTTTTACTTCAGTGTTTACACTTGTTTAAAACATAGGATTTAGGCTGAGGACCCAACCCCCTGAATCAGAGAATCTAAGGGTGGGGCCCTGGAAGATCAAGCCCACACAGAGCCAATACCCTCATCTTGATAGCACTCTCTGGAAAGCCTGTTAAAATGTAGCTGCTCCTGCTCTGGCCGGTAGCTCAGTTGGTTAGAGCATCGTCCTGATACCAATGCACTAATGGGTTCCATCCCTAGTCAGGGCACATAACAAGCAGCAACCAGTGAATGCAAAACTAAATGGGACAACTAATGAATGTTTCTCTCGCTCTCTAAAACCAACTTTAAAAATACATGTACTGTCCTAGCCGGTTTGGCTCAGTGGATAGAATGTTGGCCTGTGGACTGAAGAGTCCCAGGTTCCATTCCAGTGTAGGGCACATGCCTGGGTTGCTGGCTTGGCCCCAGTAGGGGGTGCGGAGAAGGCAGCCGATCCATGATTCTCATCATTGATGTCTCTCTTTCCCTCTCCCTCTCTCTTCCTCTCTGAAATGAAAAATATATTTTAAAAAATAAAAATAAAATATTACTACTTGGAAGAGGAGGAAAAACAGATTACAGGCTTACCTTGCATTTTTACGCTTTATTGCAGTTCACAAATACATTTTTTATTTTTTTACAAATTAAAGGATTCTGGCAACTTTGCCTTGAGCAAGCGTTTTCCAACAGCATTTGGTCTCTGTGTCTGCTGCTGAGGAAGATGCTGTGAAGACTGTTGGAACGAGAGTACCACATGAACTGATTGATAAAGCAGCAGCAGGGGTTGAGAGGATCTGAGATTTCCAGTTTTGAGAGGAGTTCTGTGGTAAATGCTGCCAACAGCATCACATGCTACAGAGAAATTGTGAAGGGAAGAGTCAGCTGTGGCAAACTTCATTGTCCTATTTTAAGATATTGCCCCAGTCACCCCAACCTTCAGCAACCACCGCTTTGATCAGTCAGCAGCCATCAACATCGAGGCAAGACCCCCCACCAGCACAAAGATTACAACTGGCTGAAGGCTCAGACGATGGCTAGCATTTTTAAGCAATAATGTATTTGAAAACCAAGGAATGTGCATTATTTTAGACATAATGCTATTGTACACTTAAAAGGCTACAGTAGTCTGGCCAGTATGGCTCAGTGGATGAGCTTCGACCCAGGAAGCAGAACATAGATTGATTCCCAGTCAGGGCACATACTGGGGGTTCAGGCTCCATCCCCAGTAGGGGGCATGCAGGAGGCAGCCAATCAGTGATTCCCTCTCATCAATGTTTCTATCTCTCCCTTTCCCTTTCTCTCTGAAGTCAATAAAAAACATATTTAAAAAATAATAAAAGGCTATAGTATAAACATGGCTTTTCTGTGTCCTAGGAAACCAAAAACTTCCCATGGCTCACTTCATTTCAATATTCACTTTGTTGTCGTGTTCTGGCACAGAACCCACAGTTGATAGCCCAGAGGGTGGAGCCAGGACTGGTTGTTCCAGGAGATAGGGAATAGCTAGCAGGACCAGGGGCCAGCACAGCCCCTGAGCTGAGGGGGAAGGGGGAGAGCATAAAGGACCTTGGGGAGGGCACCTGGGGACACCGCCTGCCCGCCCCTCCCGCTGCAGGAAGTGGGCAGGTACACGGGGGCCTCGGTGGGCAAGTCCACTGTGGACCTCGACATTCTCCTTCCTGGAAGATAGTGAAAGCCAGGCCACACCTGAGTTTGTTTTGGTGTGCACGGTGGAGAAGGAAACCTAAATTCCCCAAAGAGGGCCTGGTGAATTGGAGGGAACTGACTTAGGTAAATATGGGCACTGTTTCTTTACTTTGGGCGAAAGGCCCCACCCTCTCGGCATTTGAAGGGTACATCCTTACCTATATTTTTGTTCCTGTTAACACTTCACACAAAATTTTTCAAACCTTTGATTACGGTCCACAGTTTAAAAAGTGTTTCCAACATTCATATACATACTTAAATATATAATTGAAAACAAAATTTCACAAAACTATACCTACCTTTACGTACAATGCATTCTGGTGTTTTCCATTCTCTTTCTGTTTGTACTTTTTAAGTCTTGGTCACGATCCATGAAATTAATTTCATGGCTCTTGGATGAAAAAAACCGCTGCCCAGTGCAAACTCTCCAGAAACTCCCTCCCGACGCTCTCGTGTGGCTCTTCCACGGTCCTGGGTAACTATACTCCATTTCACTGAGGAGGCAAAGGACTCCTGGGGTGAACTGTCCAAGATCACAATCGCGAGACAAGGGCCCCCTGGGGCTCTGGCTGAAGCCTTTCCTTGATCAGACCAGGGGGCGCAAGGAGCTGAGAGGAAAAGGGAGTCAGTATAAAGTAGCTCAGAGCCTCTGGCCAATCAGAGCTGGCCTTATTCAGGTCCACTCTTTTCCAAGGGGGTTCCCAGCCCCCGCTCCAGCCCGGGGCCAGCCTCCTCCAGCAGGTGCCACTCTTCTAAGTCCCACACCAGGCGAGGCTGTTCATCCCCGCCTGCCTCTGTGGGTGTGGTTCCAGATGGCCCGTAACTGCTTTGTCCCAGGCGCTGGGTCATTTGCTTCCCAGCTCTGAGCTGAGAGAGTTCTTGGAAGGCTGTCCCACCAGCTTCTCAACATGGTTCTCAAAGGACTCAGGTGAGTGGGGCACCCCCAGTGTGGGGAAAGCTGGGGCAGGACAGCTGACCGAGAGGAGTCTACAACAGCCCAGGAGGCACCAAGACGGTCCTGGGAGAAGGTGACTCCAAGAGAGAACACGGCCCACGGGACAGAGAGAGACGGCAGGGGCGATCTGGGAGATCTCGTAGCCTGGGAGGAGTTAGGTAAGTCCTCTTGCTTCCCTACCTCTGAGCCCCTTGGTGAGCCAGAGAAGGCGGGCCTGGGGGCCGCACCCCGACTGTAACTAGAGGTCTCCATGTTCCCGCGGCAGTGACTGTCCAGGATTGGAAGCTTGTACCTGCTTAAGAACTCATGACGGATCTTTAACCCCTCTTAACAGGAAGTTCAGGAAACAGGACATGAGGTGGGCTTGAGGGACCACCTTCTGCACAAAGAAGAGGGGTGAAGGGGGTCCTTTTGAAAATATCTGAGAAGGGAATGTGAAGGGACAGGCCAGGCGGCGGCCATATGGACTGAGGGCTCCCGGGCTGGGGCACGGAAAGGCGGCAGGAGCTGGCAGGTGCCTGCCACAGGCCTGGGTCTCAGCACCCTCCCAGACCTGGCAGTCTGAACTCTGCCTGGCCGCCCTGGTGGAGGCCCAGTGCCCGAGATAAGCATCAGGAAAGCAGTGAGAGCAAAGGTCCCAGGCAGCCTTTTCCTGCCCTGCACCACAGAGGGTACCTCCTGTTGTGCACCTGGGCAGCCCTGCTTCCGGGAGCTGGAAGGGCCCTGGTGCAGCCAGTCCTCCAGGAGCTCAGCGTGGAGCGGGACAGTGAGGAGAGAGAGAGAGAGACTTTTTGTGGGAGAGACACTGACTTGGGACCATGAGGAGAGCCAAGCCTATGGGCAATGGTAACAGGGACTTTGGGAAGACGAGCCTCAGGGTTGAGCTGGGGCCAGGTCAGAAAAAGCGCCAAATACCAGGCTCTGGCTTGGGAGTCAGAACTACGTTCAAACCTCAGCTCCAACACTTACCAGCTGTGTGAGCCTGAGCAAATGACTTAACCCTTCGGAGCCCCAGTCCCCGGTTTGCAAGATGGAGGTAATCGCAGTATCTTCCTCAAGCAATCGTGGTCAGACTGCCAGGAGATAGGACATAGAACTGTCAGCACAGCCTCTGCCTCAGGAAGCTTCTGGGATTACTCGTAAAGAGTGCAGAGCGGACCCTAAGAGAACGGTGTTTTAAGCAAAGGAGTAACCATCAGTTTAGGAAGGAGAACAGAGACAAGGAACCCACTGATTGCCCCATTCATTTACTGAGCAAATAACTATTAATACCGTCAACTCTGAGGCAGGCTGTCGGATCCAAAGTCTAATAAGACAGGAAACGTGTGGCCTGATGGGGCAGAAGGTCTAGTTCGGCAGGCGCTAGAGTAGGGGTTGGCACAGAAGGAGCTCTTGGGAAGGCAAGTGTTGAGTGGAAGGTCAGGGAAAGAATCCCCAGAAGGAAGGTAGGTTTTGAGGAAAGAGTGGGAGCTTGGTGGTGGTTGATGGGAATAAAGCAATCTGGGCAAAGATACAGAGGTGGGAGGACTCAGAGACAAAGCCAGTCTAGGAATCACAGGATGGAGGCTGGGAGGCCAGTGAGGAGAGGTGCAGGACCCCATCTGATGAGAAACGAGGGGTAAGAGTTCAGTGGGGTGGAGAAGAGGGGACTTAGAGCTTTATGGGGGAGGCAAATGCAATGGAACCTGGTGACTGAATGGCTATGAGGGGAGGGGTGGTAGGAAGGGTCCACGTGGGTAACTGGGACACAGTTATGCAGAGAATGCAGAAGAGATCAGGGAATACAAATGCAGCTTGGGAAGCCCTGAGTTGGAGGGGTCTGGGGGACACCCAGGCAGACACCCCAGTCCAGGAGACACAGTGCCTGAGTCCAGTGTTGGGTGAGAGCTGGGCTGGACATGGTTTTGGAGTCAATGGTAGAGAAAAGACAAGGTGTGAAAGAGGGCGCACGCAGAATCCTAACTGGATTCCTCATGACAAGAAAGGCAAGCCATGCGGAGGTGAATGAAGAAGTGGTGGGCCAGAGCACAGGAGGGGAGCACGAGAGAGATCCCAGGAGCCAGATGCATGGAGCTCTGCACACCAGACCCCAGGGGGGCGGGTTTTGTTCTAAGAGTGGAAGAAGTCACTGGGAGGCCTGGAAGAGGGAAGAGATGTGTCCTAATATGTTTCTGAAAGTTCATTCTGGAGAACGGATTGTTGGGGGGCAAGAGTAGTAGCAGGGAGGCTGAAAGGGGTGCTAAGAGGTTATCCATACAGTGGCCTGGAGTGGAAGGAGAAGGCCCATGGATGGAGCGGAATGTGTTTGTGAGAGAGTCCGCAGGGCTTGCTGGTGACTGCATGTGGGGCAGGACAGATGGGAGGAAGAGAGGGGGGCTCCTGGGTCTTCAGTTTGAGAAATGGGGTATATATCATGATGTCCATGTCCCAGGATGGAGGAGACATGAGGGGGGAGCAGGTTTCTGAGGAAAATCGAGTCCCTTTCTGGTTGTATACGTTTGAGATGCTTGTGCGAGTTCAGGTGGCACCAGTGCCCCCAGGAGTCCTCTGTCACTGTACAGTGATGCCCACATCAGGCCACCAGAGGCCCCAGGCCATGATTCGGCCTGCACCCCACTTCCAGGAGGGAGGTCCGAGGGAGGCTGTGGTCTCTTAAGAAAACCATTTGGTCACTTTTGCACATTGTTGTCTCCTTTCCATGGACCTCCCTTCCCACTCTACTATCTTCTTTTCTTGGAAACCTTCTATTGCTCGGGTGCCAGCGTAGAGGTCACCTCCTCCAGGTGCCCTGACTTCCCACCTGTCAAGGCTGAGGTGCCACTCTCCAAGCTGCCCTCAGAGCATCTTATATTTATATTAACTACAGCCCTCACTGTGCTGTGCTCCATTCGTCTGTTTGCTGCTGTCACCCGACCGTTTCCCTCTCCTCGTGGACTCACACATTCCTGACTTCACTCCCTGAAGACAGGCCCTCCGAACCCCTGGTCTAGCACAGCGCTTGATTCTGAGCGTGTGCCCATGAAGACAGGGCGAATGCAGGAGTGAACAGAAACTGCCAACTCTGAGGCAGGCTCTCGGATCCAAACTTATTCCATGCTGGAGATTATCTCCTCTGAACAGCATCCCAGAAGCTGAGGTTGTTGGATTGAAGGGGATGAAGACTGAAAGCGTCAGGAGCTAAGGAGCTTTCCACAAGAGCTGCGGGATACGACACTCCCCTCAGCAAGTGTGAGAGAGCCCGTCTCACTGTGTTCTTACAGTGTGCCCAGTTCTCTTTGTTTCAATTTTTAAACAGTTCAGAGAGGAAAGGAGAGGGAGAAAGAGAGACATCAATGATGAGAGAAAATCATTGATCCGCTGCCTCCGGCACGCCCCACACTGGGGATTGAGCCCGCAACCCCGGGCACGTGTCCTGACTGGGAATCGAACCAAGATCTCCTGGTTCACAGGTTGATGCTCAACCACTGAGCCACGGCACCAGGCTTCTTTCTTTTTTAAATGAGCTCATTTTATAGGCAAATTAGAACCACACCTTGTTCTAATTTGTATGTCTTTGATTACTAGTGAGGGTGAACATTCTTCCATGTTTGACTACTAAAGGCATTTCTTCTTTGAGGATTTACCTGGTCACGTGGTGTGGAAGCTGGGAAGGCGGGCTGGTGTTTGTGAGATGTTCTGGCGGAGGCTGCCGCTAACATGGTCCTGGAGGGGGTGAGCAGGCAGGGTCGCTATGCAGGAACAGAGGGGGTCTACTAACATTATTATTAACTCTGTGCAGAAATAATAATAGTAGCTACAACTTACTGAGCCACCAGTATGTGAGCCTTGTTCTCTTCACTTAGCACATGGTAACTCAGTGACCAGGACAGCCCTCTGTGGCAGGTATTCTCCACATTTTACAGATGAGGAGACTAAAGTGCAGACGGCCACAGCCCTGCCCGTGCTCAGGCAGCTAATAAGCGGTGGAGCTGGGATGTGAACCCAAGGTTGTGGTCCCAATGTCTGTGCTTCTCGCCATGAGGGTCCAAGATCTCCAGAGACAGAGGCACACATCAGAGATGCAGAGATCTGGATCAGACCCCCAGAAGGAGCTGGTTAACATTCTCAACTCTTGGCCCCCTTCCTGGAAAACAGCCACGGACAAATCTGAGTCCACCTTATCAGAGCCAGGAACAGGGCTGCTAAGTTCTGCTAGAGTAGCGGTTCTCAACCTGTGGGTCGAGACCCTTTTGGGGGTCGAACGACCCTTTCACAGGGGTCGCCTCAGACCATCGGAAAACACCTATTTCCCATGGTCTTAGGAACCAACACACCGCTCCTCGGTGTAGCAAAGTGTAGCAATGTAGTTTACTGTTGCCATATGAAGTCTGTTACCCATGCTACACCACGATTCAAGACAAAATTTCATTTATTTGTAATTAGAAATAAATATTTCACAATATATAATTAGATATTGTTTTTGTGATTAATCACTATGCTTTAATTATGCTCAATTTGTAACAATGAAAATACATCCTGCATATCAGATATTTACATTACAGTTCATAACAGTAGCAAAATTATAAAGTAGCAACGGAAATCATTTTATGGTTGGGGTCACCACCACATGAGGAGCTGTCTTAAAGGGTCGCGGCCTTAGGAAGGCTGAGAACCACTGTGCTAGAGGAACCAGCCGGTGACTGGAGCCAGGACAGACCGCTGGTCCCTGACCACAGCTGCCCTCCTCGCAGCCCGGCCACTCTTCCCAAGAGTTAGCTCTCACCTCCCAGCCACCAGTCACAAACTTCCCCGCTTCCCCTCCCAGACTCTCTCCCAGCCAAGGTCAATCCCAGCCCTTTCCCAGAGGAAACACCCCACACCTAATGCTAGCATCCCCCAAACCCGCCCGAGGCCGTGCCCCTAGCACTACTGGTAAAGCAAAGGACATGCATCTCAATGCTCATCAGCAGGGACCTGGTCAGACACATTACACTATTGCAGTCAATGGAGAGAAGGCGAGGAAGCGGTTTAAGTACTGAGATGGAATAACCTCAGAGACATGATGTCAGTGGAAGATGCAAGATGCAGAATTATCTGCTGTGCTACCATCTGTGGGGAGAAAGAAAGAGGAGGAGATGAAAATCATTACAGGGTAAAAAAGAAAAGAGAAGAAAAGAAAAGAAAAAAACAGGGGCGGGGCGGGGTGGAGAATCAGCTACCATGTTCACCACACGGCCTGCCTGTGCCGACTCCTGCTGGAAAGACACAGGAAGCTGGCGACACTGGCTGCTCCCCGCAGAGGGCCGGGTGTCTGGGGACGGGAAGGACCTTGCACTTCATATCCGCATGTATCTTTGAATATACACGTGAAGAGAATATATTCGTATGCATAACAATATTAACCACAATAAAACGAAACATCAAGTTGCACAATGATCTCTCCTACGTGTGTGTGGGATCTGTGTGTACATCAAGGTAAACAGAATGTAAACCGTGTGCTGCTGCCCTCCCCGTCCCCAGGGCCTGGAAGAGGATCTTCTGGTGGCTGATCCTGCTTGCAGTCAGCTTCTCAGGGCTGTTCCTGTATGGGCTCCCTATAGTCAGGTACCGCTCCTTTCCCCAGCGCTCCTGGAGGGCCCCAAGGACAGGATTAAAGCGGGTCTTCCCAAGCATCTTCTTGAGGGTTGGAGGGTGTGACCAGCCCAGCCCACCCACGTGTCCTGTGGGCTCTCCCTCCCTGTAAGGAGCAGGCTGGCATGTCCCTCACTGCTGCCCCGCCCAACAGGCATCTGGAAACCTTCATCCCCATGGGCATCTGCCCTTTGGCCAGAATGCTCCTGCTGAGCGACAACTTCACAGGTCTCCTGCATCTCTGGTAAGGAGAGACAGTCCCTCCCACGCTGAGATCCCCCACGGTGCCCTACAGTATGTGCTCCAGCGTCCCTGCCTTCCTACCCCCTAACTGGGCAGAGCCAGGCTCTCCACCCAATGGCCCAGCGGGTTGCACATCTCGGGATCTGTTTGTGTTGGTTCCGGGCCAGGGACTGGGTATGCCCCACCTGGGGGTCCCTAGGACCCAGCATGGGGAGATGACAGTGGGCATCACCAAGGGGTGGACAGATGGACCCTATCTCCCATTCTTGCTCTGGCCAGGACCCGGCCTGACGTCCTGACCTGTACCTCCTGGGGGGCCCCCATTATTTGGGATGGCACTTTTGATCCAGATGTGGCCCAACAAGAGGCTCTACGGCAGAACCTCACCATTGGGCTGACTGTCTTTGCTGTAGGCAGGTAAGACCTGAGGAGGGGAGGAGGGCTGTCAATCAGGGAGTGGGGATGGGGGGCATGTGATATGGGTGGCGGGGCTCCCTGTTTGCTGTGCCAGAGGATCCCAAGGTGATGCAGAAGGCAAAGACAGCACCCCTATCCCATTCGTCCCCTGCCTGTCCTTCCTGGACACTAGCCCTGTGCAGCTACCCAGCACAGGCAGCCAGGGGCTCAACGCCATGTCCTGCAAAGAACCTGCCATGGGGCTGGGCATCCACTTGGAGACACTGGGTCTTTCATGTGAGAAAATGGTGACATCTTTCATGTGAGAATGGAGAGATGAGGGGAGAGCAGCTGGGTGAGTGGAAGAAATGGTGTGGCTGCAGTGATGGCCCACTGAGGTCAGTGGCTCAGAGGCAGGCACATGTTAAGGAAGGGTGGAGGCTTGCCCAGCGAGCCTAATGGAGGGAAAGAGGCAGGGCAGCTGAGGATTTCTGCAAGGGAGTGAACCTTGAGCTGGTAGAGAGGGAAGTGAAGAGAGGAGGCGGGTGCTGAGAAAGGGGTGCAAACCTGAGTACTCGGTGGGGTAGGACTGCTGGGAGGGGTATTACAGGAAGTGGGCTGGAAGGATGAGGGGATCACGGAGCAGGACAGACTGCCGATGAGTAGGCCAAGGGAGTGGACGAGGGGCTAGGTGACTGAGGAGGGTGGAGGACAGTCTGAGGTGCAGAGAAGGAGCCGAGTGGGAGGTGGAGAGGAAATCCCAGGGCCACTGACATCCAAAGTATGAATGGCAGTTGTCCAAGCTGGGTACCCACTTTCCAGATGCAAAGGGGACAACTGGATGGAACCCTAAGGAAGGTACCCGGAGGTAGAGCTCAGGGCAGTTAAAGGAAGCATTTGTAAAAATGCCACGGACTGCTTTGGGAAGGCAGTGAGAGTTTGGCATCCAGGAAGAGAATGTGGGGAAGGAATTCCATTATCAAGTTCCCCAGAATTGTGAACGCCACAATCCAGAAGGGAGAGAAAGCCAAGAGGGTGCCTGGGAGTTAGAGGGCAAACAGGACTGAGGGCTGAACCTCATGCTCCCACTTTTATCCTGGATACTTAGTATCTAGTAGGGTGTTCTTGCACCAGCCATAGGGGGCAGAATCTCGGGGTCCAGAAATTCCAGGGCCTTGAGGTCCTGAATTCCAAGGTTTTGTGAGTCTAACACCCTGGGAGGCTGAGGCTTCCAAGGTCTCTGGTTCCAGTTCGTCACGGCCCCACCAGGATTGGAGCAGGGGCAGGTAAAAGCTCTGTCCCGAATGCCAAGCTGGTTCAGATCCTAGCTCTGCAACTCACTCCTGTATGCTGCACCAGGCATGAAAGCTCTCTGTGGCTCAGTGTCCTCACCTCAAAAACAGCGATAACAATAAATGGTGAGGATCCACTTAGAACACTGTCTGCCACATGATAACTGTTCAAAACTATTAGGCATCATTACTATTATTGGAGAACCCTAATGCCCCAAAATCTTTTAATACAATGTCTCCAATGTTACAAATGTTCTGGTAAGGAATTACCACACACTTAGGGAGTTAAGACAATAATGATTTATCACTAGAGGCCCGGTACATGAAATTTGTGCACTCGGGGTAGGGGAGAAGGGGTCCCTCGGCCCAGCCTGCACGCTCTCGCAGTCCGGGAGCCTTTGGGGGACATCTGACTGATGGCTAAACCAGCACTCAGACATCCTCAGCTGCCGCAGAGGCGGGAGAGGCTCCCATCGCCGCTGCTGCGCTGGCCAGCCATGAACCGGCTAATGGCCGAGTGGCACTCCCCTACATTGAGCATCTGCCCCCTGGTGGGCAGTGCACATCATAGCAACCGGTCATTCCCTTATTCAGTCAATTTGCATATTAGCCTGTTATTATATAGGTTAGGATTATAGCTCATGATTTTGTGGGCCAGGGATTCCATCAGGGCTCCACAGGAAGCATTTCACTGTCCCCCAACGTCTGGGTCTCTCCTGGGATAACCGGCTGCTAAAGACTGGTGGGGCACCTCTCTCCACACAGCCTCTCTGTGCGGCTGGCGTGGGCTTCCTCCCATCAGTGCAACATCCCGGTTTGGAATGTTTATTAGACAAAGGCCCAGAGCTCTGAAGAGACAAAAGCTATCATGATCAGCCCTTTGAAGGCCAGCGCAACACCGCTTCCTTGGCACCCGGTCAGGGAAGGAAGACGGGACCCCTGAGGGCACGAGTGGCCAACAATTTGCAATCATCTTTTTTTTAAAAAAATATATTTTATTGATTTGTTACAGAGAGGAAGGAAGAGGGATAGAGAGTTAGAAACATCGATCAGCTGCCTCTTGCACACCTTCTACTGGGGATGTGCCCGCAACCAAGGTACATGCCCTTGACCAGAATCGAACCTGGGACCTTTCAGCCCGCAGGCCAACGCTCTATCCACTGAGCCTAACCAGCTAGGGCTGCAATCGTCTTTAATGGCCCGCACGGTTTGGGGATTGGAGCGTTCGGGAGCTCCGGGGACTGAGGTTGCAAGTTACCAAGGACCTGAACGCGGAGGAGCAGGCATGCTCGAGTCAGGGGGGGTGGGGGGGAGGGGAGGGGAGAGGACCAAGGGCGAGGGGATGAGGAGGAGGGTCAAGGCTGTGCAGGGCGCCTTGTCCAGGATGACGCCCCACCCCCACCCCCATCCCCCTGGCAGGTACCTGGACAAGTACCTGGCGCGCTTTCTGGAGACGGCCGAGCAGCACTTCATGGTGGGCCAGCGCGTGGTCTACTACGTGTTCACGGAGCGCCCGGCCGCCGTGCCCCGCCTGCCGCTGGGCCCGGGCCGCCAGCTGCGCGTGGAGCCGGTGCTGCGCCAGCGGCGCTGGCAGGACGTGTCGATGGGGCGCATGCGCACGCTGCACGCGGCGCTGGGCGGCCGGCTGGGCCGCGAGGCGCACTTCGTGTTCTGCATGGACGTGGACCAGTACTTCAGCGGCGCCTTCGGGCCCGAGACGCTGGCCGACTCGGTGGCGCAGCTGCACGCCTGGCACTACCACTGGCCGCGCAGGCTGCTGCCCTACGAGAGCGACCCGCGCTCGGCCGCCGCGCTGGCGCCGGGGGAGGGCGACTTCTACTACCACGCGGCGCTGTTCGGGGGCCGCGTGCCGGCGCTGCGGCGGCTGACGGCGCACTGCGCGGGCGGCCAGCGGCGGGACCGCGCGCGCGGCCTCGAGGCGCGCTGGCACGACGAGAGCCACCTCAACAAGTACTTCTGGCTGCACAAGCCCGCCAAGGTGCTGTCGCCCGAGTTCTGCTGGTGCGCGGACATCGGCCGGCGAGCCGAGATCCGCCGCCCGCGCCTGCTCTGGGCGCCCAAGGAGTACTCCCTGGTGCGCGCCTAGGCGCCGCCCGCGCACCCCTGGGCCCTGGGCAGAGGCGCCGGGAGGAGCGCGACAGCAGCCAGGGACCCTGAAGCCGTCGTCGTCGTCGTCGTCGGGGTCCCTTCTGGAAGCAGCAAGGCGCTTTGGGGGGCCGGGGGAGACGGGCTGGAAGCGGCCCTGCCACCTCCGGCAGGTGCGCGGCCAGGAGGCGGGGGGCGCCCTGGCCTTGGGGAGGCGCAGACAGTGTGGTGGTGGGGCCTGCGCATCTGGTTCTTCGGCAGCAGCCATCGGGACCCCGAAGAAAAAAAATGACTTTCAGGACCTGGACGTTACCCAGCACATCTGGAGCCGCACAGCCAGGTCTCGGGTCCAGAGCGGGCAGGCCCGGGTTCCCTCTTACGGGGGGCGAGAGCGGGGTTCTGGGGCTTCCCGGACTCACCCTGTAGGTGGACTCAACGTAAAAGAGCGGGGATGTCAAGCTCGGGAAGAGAACAGACAAGTGGCCCAAGTGATTAGTTACTGAAATCAACCAAGATCTCTCAAACAGGCCTCTCCAAGGCCTCCGTGGGGGTGGGGGTGGGGGGAGGGTGGGGGTGGGTGCAGCCTGGCTCTTTCCTCGGGTGGCTGGCCCTGGCTTGTTGGAGACAGCTGCTCCCTTGGAAGTGCCTGCCTTGGCCCGCAGAGCTTCAATTGAGCACTTGCATTACAAAAAGGCAAAAAACAAACAAACAAAAAACAGCAACACCAACTCAGGAAGGGAGCTTCTCACTTGCAGGCCTCCTTTCCCGCACTTTCTGCGGGGAACTGAGGCATAGAGACCTTTCACCTCTGACCTTACTGAATTTAGTCTGTGCCATCTGAAGAGATGTTTTAGCCTCCTGCCTCCGGTCAGTAACCTCCCACTTTTTTTTTAAATGAGGAGACTGGATACCAGTCGCATCCAGCTCCTTGACTTTGACCTTTCACCTCCCTGGCCCTCAAGCAGTTTGTGCATGTTTAAGTAGTATTGTTGTGAATGAAAAGGGGGCTATGACATAACCTAACAAGCTCAGGGGGCCACATGGCAGGCCTGAAAAGCTCAGCAGCCACCCAGGATGGTCTGATCCTAAACTCCTAACGGGGCAGGCCAGAGTAGGAGTCGCATCCCAGGACAACAGCACCCTTAGCGAAGGTCAGCCTTCATCTCAAGTGAGCCCTGTCCACCGTTCTTTCACATGTAGGGTAACATGCCTTTGAATGGCAGAGTCATCGCTTTTCTAGACCCCTTGAGGACACAACACAGGCGCAAGGTCACCAGAACCCCTCATTGTTACCCTGTCTCCCCAATACCATCTCTATGTGCGGTGTTAAGTACAGTTGTCCTGTACTGCCAATGTAAAACTATGTGTTTCTCCATTTTGCTTTTTATCCAGTCCTAGAGATTTGCCCGCTTTGCTTTCTCTCACCTCCCTAATCTGTCACCAATGATTTTATGTATCCTCCTAACGTCTTTTTCTCCTTTAATTCTAAATGCATCCAAGGAACTGCAAAACTGCCTTTTTCCAGGACATTTTCTCAGTCTTTGAGGTTTTGTTTCCAGGCGAAATTTGGCTCAAACTCTCTTTAAAATTGTTTATAGGAATTTATTTTCCAATTTTTTAATTTTTATTATTATTATTTTTATTTCAGGAAGGGAGAGGAAAAGAGAGATGAAACATCAATGAGAATCATTGATCGGCTGCTACCTGCAGGCCCCACATTGGGGATCCAGCCTGCAACCTGGGCATGTGCCCTGATTGGAAATCGAACTGTGACCTCCTAGTTCATAGGATGATGCTCAACTACTGCCACAATGGCCGGGCGATTTATTTATTTACTTGTTTATTTATTTATTTTTTAATCCTCACCTGAGGATACTTTTCCATTGATTTTTTAGAGAGTGGAAGGAATGGGAAGAGATCCAAAGAGAGAAACATCGATATGAGAGAGACACATTGACTGGTGCCGCCTGAATGCACCGGGACAGGGAATCGAGCCTGCAATCGAGGTACATGCCCTTGACCAGAATCAAACCCGGGACCCTTCAGTCCATGGGCAGATGCTCTATCCACTGAGTGAAATGGGCTAGGGCAACTCATTTTTTTTTTTAAATGTGTTTATTGGGATGGTTTTTAAGAAGTTTATTGATTTTTAGAGAGGAAGGAGAGAGAGAAAGAAACATTGATGGCACAACATTGATCAGTTGCCTGCCTCCTGCTCACCCTCTACCAGGGATGGAGCCTGCAACTCGGGCCTGTGCCCTGACCAGGAATCAAACCAGCAACAACCTGGTGTACAGCAACCTCGTGGGAGAATGCCCAACCAACTGAGCCACGCTGGCCAGGGCTCAGATAAACTCTTATCATGCTTTTCTGTATGTTGGGAGTTCTCTTGTTGGTATCATAATAAAATGAGTTATTCCAAAAGTCTCCGTGGCCTTTTTCCTGGAGCGCCAACATTTAACAGAAATGGCATTTCCTTGTTCTGGGGCTCAGAGGACGGCTTGGTCACAGTGTCTGCAGAGATGTTTCCTCATCCCTGGCTGCCGTCCAGACTCTGCATCCTCAACCGGGGAAAGCACCGGCTCCGGATAGGAGCATGAAGTCATCGGGTCCTCCAGGAAGGTGGGCCCAGAGCCACAGCAACAGGAAGCCCCAGGGCTTTTGTCGGACAGTTGGGAACACCGAGGCCTTGGAGGGTGGGATTTCACTCCAGGCCTCCTGAATCCTTCAGGTGGTGTTCGCATAGACTTGCAGTTTTAACAGCCTCCACTGCTCCAGGTAGGATAGCAATTCCAGCTATAAGCCAGTCCTGATGGTGTTAATAGTCTAGTAATGTGTATAAGCAAGTTCTAGTCACTGATGATGTGGATTAAAAGATATCGCCCCTCTCAAAAGCAGTTCACTCTTCCCTGGTGCCTCTTACCTAAAGCAGGTAAGCAAAATCCAGAAGGCCTTTTGGCCACTGGATTAGACATAAGAACAGGCCAGGTGTACTAGAGAACAAGTTAAACTAGTGGTCAGCAAACCGCGGCTCGAGAGCCACATGCAACCGGCACCCCCACTTCTTCTAAAGCCACTTCTTCAAAATAGACTCACCCCAGCCGAAAACCGACTTTTGCGCATGGGCCACGAAGTTTCAATCACACTGTATGTGCACGCCTGCACGTGATATTTTGTGGAAGAGTCACACTCAAGGGGCCAAAGAGCCACATGTGACTCTCGAGCCGAGGTTTGCTGACCACTGGTTAGACTATGATCTGGTATATCCCTTCCTCTGGGACCATTGTAGAGAGCTCCTGGGAAGGATTATGAGTATTTCTTTAATTATTGTCAGCTGAATCCAGTGGCGTCGGTAACACCACGTCCTGGAAATACACTTTGCCAAGAGGAAAGAGTATTGTCAGCTTGACCCTCAGCCCAGGTGCCAGGGGGTGGGTTTTGTTATTTAAATCCAGCCAAGCACCAGGAATGAATGCGACTGGGGCCCACCCAAGAATGCTTATAATCTCCTTTGTCTTGAGCTTTAGTAAAACTTCCTGGGATTTGCTGCATAAAATAAACACGATGTATTTGAGCCCTTGTCTCTCCATCAGAACACAGTGGTCCCACCCGGCCCCAGCTTTTTCCTTTCATCTCTGTGTCTGTCTCTTTCATTTTCTCAATCCCCAGCCACCCCTACCTACTCAGGAACCGGACCGCTCTCTAGCCGCGCTGGAGAAATATTCACAACCAGGATCCCCATCTTGCCCTAGAACATTCACCAAGGGTCATACACAGGAGGACCCTGGGGCGCTAGAGGCCTGAGCATGAGCAGGTAAGACCTGGATGGGAAGCAGGAATTCATGCTCCAGCTCCTCACCTCGGCCTGGTCTCAGTTTTCTCACATGTCAAGTGGGGGTGCCAGTCGCCCTCTGCAGGCGTTGTGACGCTCCAGAAAACATAACTTGCCGTCTCCCTCTCCTCGCCTGCCCCTCCTCCAACAGGTTCATAGTGCAAATAACTCACCCAACAGTCATTTCCTCTCTAAAAGAGACAGCGACAGCACCCTCAAGGGTTTCTAGGTTCGGGGCTCGGCAGCCTCGTGCTGGGGGTGGAGCAGTGGTGTGCTGGGGAACCAGCTCTTGGAGAAAACGGACAGCCCGGTGTGCAGGGATTTGCACCACCCAGGAGACCCCGCCAGGGCTGACGTCCAAGCTCCCGCTGAAGGCAGGGTGGAGAGGAGGAGGGTGCAGCCACTCCGTGAGGCAGGACAGCAAGCCCTCGAATGGTGCTTCGTGCAACATCTCCTTACAGCGTTGAAGAGACACTGAAGGGACTTAACTCTTGCTGATATCAGTCTGTGGGAAACTGGTCTCGATAGACGTCCTTCCACTTCAAGTCCAAGAACCTGGCATGACATTACGGGAGGACTTAGCTGTACACACCACTGGCACCACTGGTCCCACTGGTCTAGGAATCAAGTCACTGAGGCAGGTGGCCACCCTGGCCAATGAGCTGTGGATGGGACAGGGCCATGTGACCAGATACGGCCAGAGCCCGCCTTTCCGCCACATAGCGGGCTGTGGGAGGTCAGTTTCAGGGGAAAAGATGAGTCCCGTGAGATTACTTAAAACACGCTTTGGCTACTGGTCCATTTCCCTTATGATCACACATGCTGGCTTCCTCCCGGGGAGGGCCTGCAGGTGCCGATTCGCCCTCTGCTGGGCGTAGAGCATGGGCTCTTGGCCGGAGCCCACCACCAATAGACATTCCAGTCATGTTTCTGGTTCAAGGGCCACACCTCACCCTGACCGGCTTGCTTAGTGGATAGAGCGTCAGCCTGTGGACTGAAAGGCCCCAGGTTCGATTCTGGTCAGGGGCATGTACCTTGGTTGTGGGCACATCCCCAGTAGAGGGTGTGCAGGAGGCAGCTGATCGATATTTCTCATCAATGTTTCTAACCCTCTATCCCTCTCCCTTCCTCTCTGTAAAAAAATCAGTAAAATATATTAAAAAAAAAAAAAAAAAAAGGACCACACCTCACCCAGTTCAAACCAGGAAGAGCCGATCAGACTTTTGCTGGGACTTCTGGGAGAGGCAGAGGCTTGGCTGCTGGAAGCCTGAGGGCTGTGAGGCTGGAGTCCAAGGGTGAACGGACTGGGAACGAGGCCAAGTGGAGACACTTCTTTGAGCCCTGAAGCTGCCCTGCCCCTGCCGTGTCCCTGTTACGGGAGCCAATAAATCCTCACTTGCGTTGGGCGTTCTGCACCCTGCAGCCATGTCTCTCGCTCACCAGGTCTCTGAAGGCTCAGAGGTGTGTGCTCCACGGTGACTCACGTCCAGGTCACTTCTGTCTCTCCCATAATGCCCAGCACAGGGCCTGCCTGATGAACTTGGGAGGGATTAATTCCTGCATTTCCCTCCTGGGCAATCCGAACACTCACCTCCATGGTCAGACTTATGGGAAGGGGACTTCTCCATCCCCTCAATCACTGGAATAGCGCCCACAAATCTGGCCACTCATGATGGTCCCCCAGAGAGGGGTGGGGTCACCAGACACAGGTGCCCCTCGGGGAAAAGCTGCAGCGACCCTCATTGTGGACTCCGTCTGTCTGCAGAGGCTTCAGAACGAGACGGCCCTGGGCTGAATTCACGTCCCTCTATGGCGGCAAGAAACCTCCCCTGGCTCGATGCCCCCTTCAGAGGGGGCTGTGAGGTAATCAGCACCATTTCCCTCCCGGTCTGGGGGGCGGGGGAGGAGCAGTGGAAGGTGCCCCCCAGCCCTGCCCTCCCACAGAGCACGCCACACACGGCCGCCACCCTGGTGCAGGTATGTTTATTCTTCACAACAGGGAAGTACAAAGAGCAGAGGGTTTAGAATTCCTGTGTGTCTTGCTCCCTTTAGTGTTCCCCCCCCCCCACTGGATTCGTTTCACTCTCCACCCCTCTCCTTAAATGTCATGCCAACCGCTTCCTGAAGCCGCCTGCCCTCACCTCCCTACCACCGAGATGCAGACGGAGAGGCCAACAGACGGTTTTCTCTTTTTTAATAAGGTAACTAGTTCTAGATACGGTGGCCTGGAGGTCCCATAGAAAAAGCAGAGGGTGTTAACAGTATGTATAACAGCGTATTTACAGGGTAGTAACATGCGGACAAAAGCTACAATACTGAGTATCAGACGACGCAAGTCAAACAAAGGGGTGGGGGCGGGGCGGGATAGTTCTCTCTTTACCTCCCAAACGCCGAACCCGGTGGGGAAAGAAGCCCGGGAGACGTTAAACTGGTAAATCAATGGTGAGTTAAGGCTTAAAAAGTGTATAAAAATAACACAGTTAATATTCAAAATGGAACTCCAGATACAGAATATATAGATGAGTTTCTGTCTAGTTTTTTTTCCCCCCCGGGGGATGGAGTGGGGCTTCTCCGGTCTCTGTACATGGTTCCTATATACACGGACACGCATGGCTTTCAGATCGGGGTGTGTCTGTGGGGGCTGAGGGCAGGGGCGGCTCCCGGGACCCTCCTTTCGGAGGGTCCCTTCCCTAGCGAGGGGCTGAGGGCGTGGGCTGGGGATCCCCCCTCCGTGACAGGGAAGACAAGTGACCCCTCCCTGGGTATTGTCCCATCTGGAGGAAATGATGGAGGGGGTGCGAGCCCCAGACCCACTCCCTCTCCATCCCCCTGCCCACAGTCTGGGATGGTGGGAGAGGTAGCCAATAGGTTTCCTGGCCAGCACCGAGGTAGACGGGGGTGGTCTTAAGGGCATGGGGAGTCCAGGTCTTACCCAGCCCAGCCCCCCTCATTTCCCAGGGCTGGCGCCCTGCCCAGCCCAACACTGCGCCCACTGGTCCTTCGGGTCCCCTGGCCCTGCCCGTTTTGCCTCCTGAAGTCTGGGCAGCTCTGGTAGCTGCCGCTTCCCTCAGGTCAGTGATGCTCAGGGTGCAGCTCGGGATCCAAGCTGGGCACCCAGGGTGAGTGGCTCACGCCAGCTGCCTCCTGCCCCTCCCACCAGCCCCCCTCCCCTTTGCAGTCCAGAAACCCAGGCCTGAGCCTTCCCTCGAGACCTAAGGCCATGGCAAGAGGAAGTCCCACGCTGCCCTCTGGTTCTCTGTGTCCATCTGTCCAACTCTTAATGTCTCGGTCTTAGCAGCACCAACTTCTTGGCCAATAAATATCTTTTTTTTTTGTTATTTCCAAAACAAACTTAAAAAACAAAAAAACAAAAAACAGTGAAGCAAGTGAAGGGTGGAGGGGGAAAGAAAACCCAACAGAGAGAGGTTCAAAGTGCTCTGAGATCGTCTTTGGATGCCACCAAACAGTCCAGTATCTTGCAGTTGGCCTGGCCACCCCCGGAGCTGGACCGGGCAGGGCTTCTGTGCCCAGGCTTTCTGGAAGGTCAGGAAGGTAACTGAGAGCTCGGCTGTTCCTGGAGGGCCCTGGAGGGGGTCGGGCCTGGTGCTGCCTGGGTCTGTGTCTGCCAGTGGGCAGGGCGGTGCCTGGGGTCGGCTCAGATGAGGGAAATTCGCACCGGGATGCCGGGGGACTCCGTTCTCTGGGGCGAGTGATGGCTCACCAGGTGCTCCACCACCGTGTGTTTGGACATGTGCTTCATCAGGTAGGTCTCCTGTAGGCAGGGACGAGATCAGAGCATAAAACCAACGGCTGGCGGAGAGGGAGACGAGGCTGCAGTTCCCACAAGAGGCCACTGGGGGGCTCCTGGGCAATGGGCCAGCTAGCGAGCAGCCACAGCTCTGGGGAGATCAGCATCCCACATAGGTTCCGGGGATGCTGCATCCACAGGCCTGGGGGCTGGCTCACTGACCAGAGTCTGACCCGCCTCGTGTTGGCTGGAAAGCCCATCCCTCAGCTGTGCCCACCTGGCACTGCCTGGGGCCAGGCCAGCCGCCATTTACCCGCGAGCTGCAGCCAAGGATGCTGGCTGGTGCTCGCAGTGAAGGCCTGGGTTTCAACCTAGGTCGGATAAGTCACCTCCCCTCTCCAAGCCTCAGTTTCCTCCTCTGCAAGCAGGGATGGGGCAGGAACAATCTCAAAGGGTTGCGAGGGTGATGTGGATAAAGCTCCTGGCATGCAGTAGGTGTTGAGGGAACCATTCCTTCCCTGGTCTTTGCATTTCACTCCAGGTGGTGGTGGGAGCCCCGGCCTCTGCACCCCCACCCTGGATCCTCCCTTGGGGAGAAGAGGGGCCTGATTTGATTGGTGAGTTTGGAAGTATACACTGGGCATGCTCAGCTCATTCTCTGAGGGCCCCCCACAGGCTCTGCTAAATCTGACTTGAGGCACCCAAGAATGGGTGGGCAAGGTGACCGAAGACCCATCTGCAGGCCCACAGGCCCTCACACGAGGCTGCAGGGTGGCACCTGGTTCCCACCTGCCACTCCTTGGCCTCATACCTCAATCTGCTCGGAATCCGGCAGAGGAACCCTCAAATGCGGTGGCCACAGGCTGTCACACAGCATCAGAGGGGAGCAATCAGCAAAACGCAAACCAGGACACGATTCTTCAATGAGTAAATGGCAAAGGGAAAAAAGGCAGGAGTCGGGGGAGCCAATAGATTAAAAGATATATTGACCCAGTGCAATGCGGAAATCTTATTTGGATACAGATTAATAAAACTCTCAGTAAATAAAACCATGGGATTCATGGGACAAACGGAAATGTGAATGCTTACTGGGTATTTGATAGGAAGGCCTTACAGGGAGTTATTTTATATTAAGAAGTATTGTAGACATATTTAAAGAGTCCTTATGTTTAGAGTCACTAAGTGAACCTTTAGCTGGAACAGGATTGGCTGAGGGTTCTGGGCTGATGGGAATGTGAGGATTCACTATTCTACAATGTTTCTTTCATGTATTAAAGTCATTTAAAAATCAATCTACTAAGTTTTCTTGTTCAGTCAGGCCCAGTTAAGGGTGGGTCCTCTGGCCAGGTGAGAGCTGACCCCCTCCTTCCCCCCTGAGTTCAGACAGATCCCCTCTAAGAACCACAGCTGTGGACGCTGGCGGCACCTCCTCTAAGAGTGGGAGTATAGAGAAGGGACAAGAACTTGGGGCTGGGACTGACTGAAGGTCCGAGGACTGGGGCTCCTAGGTCTCTGGGGCTTCCCACATATGCCCTTTGGGCCCTGGGCCCTGCAGGTTCTGTACTCCCAGTCTCTCCTCTGCCCTCTGACTCCAGAGAAGAAAAACGCCAGGTACCCACTCAGCAAGTTACAGCCCGCTGGCATCTGCCACATACAAGTTATAGACCACCCTGCCTATGACCCTTGCGCCAAAGTGACCCTCCAGCCAAAGTGACCTTTCAAAAATACTCTCCTAGCCGAAACTGGTTTGGCTCAGTGGATAGAGCATCGGCCTGCGGACTGAAAGGTCCCAGGTTCAATTCCGGTCAAGGGCATGTAGTACCTTGGTTGCAGGCACATCCCCAGTAGGGGGCGTGCAAGAGGCAGCTGATGGATGTCTCTCTCATCGATGTTTCTAACTCTCTCTCTCCCTTCCTCTCTGTAAAAAATCAATAAAATATATTTTAAAAAAATACTCTTCTAGCTGGTCCCCTCCTGATAGCTTCCCATTTCCCCTGGAAACACATCCAGACTCCTGCACAGGCCACAAAGCCCCAAGCGACCTCATTTTCTTTCAGTTCCTGGAACACACCTCGCTTGTTCTGCCTCAGGGGGCTTGCATCTTCTGTTCCCTCCCCCACTCCCCCCAGCCTCCTGCTCACCTGGCTCATTCTCCTCCAGGGCTGCAGCTAAATGTTACTTCCTCAGGCAGCCTACCCAGACCTGCCTCTCCTTCCCCACTCCATTTTGTCCTCCCTGCTGCTGTCTTTCAAAGCATACTTTCCTTCTCAGCAATGGTTCTCAGTCAGAAGAGACTTTGCCCCCATGTTTGTCAAAGTCTGGAGGCCTCTTGGGTTGCTACAACCAGGAGGGGGCTGCTAATGGGCAGAGGCCAGGAATGTTGCTAAGCATCCCGCAATGCACAGGACAGCCCCGCAAGGCACAGGACAGCCCCGCCCAGCAGAAAGGAACCTTCAAACGCCAACCTGGGCCGAGGCTGAGAAACCCTGCTTGGAGCGATCGCCACAACTTGTCATTACACAGTTATTTGTGTGCTCACTTATTCAGTATGTCTCCTCCAACCTCCCTGGCAGCCCAGACGACGTCTGTCTGTTTCATCCTGGTCCCAAGCGCTGGCACAGGCGCTCAGTAAACACGGAGAGAGTGTGTGAGCTGAGGTGGCTTCGGGCCAACGGCCGGCCAGCCAGCCGCCCTGTGAGTCAGGAACTATCCCTCCTCCGTTGACAGCTGAGGAAACTGAGGCTCAGAGCTGACCATCGGGTACACACGGGGGTCTGTTACCCAGAACATTTGATTAGCCAGAAGCACACATACGAGTGACTCACCTGGACTCCCTCTTCTGAGTTCTGAAAGGCCCTTGTTTAGGGACATTCAAACCCAGGACAGAGGACCCTTCTGGCAGTTCAGACCTTCCCTGACACCGAGGAGGCTAGGCAAAGTCACTCTGCCACCTCGTGGCCATGATGGGGGTTGCAGCTTCCCCAGAAGAAGGCCTTCCTCCCTGACTCTGGAAAGCAGGGTGCCAAGCCACCCCTTCCTCCCCCCCCATCCCTCGCACCACCACCCGCCCCTACCCCCCACCACCACGGCCTGGAATATTCTGGGGCCTGGAGGGAACCATGCCTCTGAGCCCTACAGGCCACCAGGGCGCTGGGAGCTTAGCCAGGGCTGCCTGAAAGAGACGTGGGAGACAGAAGCCCAGGTTCCACAGCCACTGTGGTCTAAGGAGGCACCGGGAGCCCCTCTCTGGCCTCAGTTCTCTTGTCTAGAAAATGGCACCTGTCCGTGCAGATGTGGGGAGGAGGGAGCGGGGCCAGGGGGAGGCAGGGCCGGGCCCGGCACTCACAGAGGTGTAGGCGCGCCCGCACATGCTGCAGCAGTAGGCCTTGGCGTGCTTGATGGCGTGCGCGGACAGGTGGATCTGCAGGGAGGCGGAGTCCGAGTAGGCCCGGTAGCAGTTGGGACACTTGTAGGGCTTGTCCTTGTTGTGCTGGCGCTGGTGAGACTGCGGGGAGCGCAGGGGGGAGTCAGGGGCCAGTGGGCCTCGCCCGGCCCCACCCCTGCGGATGCTCCCTTTTCAGGCAACTGGGCACCTGCTGGGCAGGAGGCAGGCGGCCACTCACCTGGAGATTGGAGAGCTGAGTGAAAGCCTTTTCGCAGCCAGGATGCGGGCACTTGTAGGGTCTGTCGCCTGTGTGGATTCTGCAATGGGCAGCCAATGAGGTGGAGTCCCGGCAGACACCCCTAGGCCACTCCAGCCCCCAAACCTTGCCTGGCCTGCCCATACCTCTGGCTCCCAACCCCCGCAGGCTCCACTACACCAACTCTCCCCAGAGTGAGCCCCAGGCAAGAACTGGGGTCTTCAAAGGCCACCCCCTCTTCTTCCTCTGACCTCCCACTGCCAGCCTATGACTAACGCCTCCCTGCTCCCCAAGTCCCTGCTGAACCCAACCCTCCAGAGGCACCCCCTCGGAGACCTGGCCTTGACCTCCAGCTAACCCTGGAGGACTTGCTTTGACTGCATTGCCCCTCCCCCTCTTCTAAAAAGCCCACCTGCAGACCACCCACTGAGAGCACAGACTCACAGCTTCTTTCTCTCAGAAAAGGAGACACCTCCCTCTGATTGGCCCCAACATCTATTCCTGACCCTCCCCGTGATGGCTACATGGTCACTCCAGCTACTGAGAGAATGCAGGACAGGGTAGCCCTAAAGCTCAGGCCCCCTGATCCTTCCTGTCCCTTCTGTCCCCTCATCCCTAGGTTCTCATCCTGGATGACCTTGGGCAAATCACTGAGCCTTGGTTTTCTCATCTGCGAAATGGGTATAAAATACAACCCCTCCCTCACTGGGCCTTACGAAGATAGATAACACATGAAAAGGGCTGAGCCTCAAGTATGCAACAAGGTGAGCACTCAGTAAACACTAGTATTATTATTCATTCATTTAACAGTTACTACATCAGGTACCTATGTGAACAAAACAGACAAAAACCACTGCCTTGTGCAAACAAGCAGCAAAACACAAGTCATGCTGTGAGAACAAGGTGAGGGGATCACGAGTGCAGGGAGGGGTGCAGGTTTCACAGGGGGGCCCGGGTAGGCCTCACTGAGAAGGGGACTTGGAGGCTGATGGCCGTGTTTTCCGCTGAAGTCTGCGGGCAGCATGTGCCCGCCCTGCAGCCAGGTGGGGATGCAGGTGGACTGCGGGGCGGTGTGTGGGGGGCCCTCCCCCCTCTCCCCATTCCATCACCTGGACTTGCCTTTCAGCACCTGACCTAGCAGAACCTCTGAGCCAAGCAGGTGGGGCATGGAACGCTGGCTGGGTCTGAACCCCTTTGCTAATTTGCAGAAGAGCATGCGTGCAGGGAGGACCCAGCTCCGGGCTCCTGGTGGCTCCTTCCCTAAGCCCAGGCCGCCGCGCCAACTGGGTTTACTCTGCCCGTCAACACTCACCGGGCACGCTGAGGCCCTCGGCCAGGCCCCGTGCTGGCGGGCTGAATCCCTGCCACCAACAAGCCCGTGACACGGAGACCACCCACTTCCTTCGTCAACACCGACGAGTCCCAATTCCTTCGTCGCTCAGGCCCTCTGCGTGGGGTCCAGCTCGGCTCCCTGCTCCCATGCGCCACGTCCTGGTCAGAGACCGTGTCTCGAAGATTCTGCCGGCAGCCCTGCGCCTGCTGCATCCTCGGCATGGGAGGCTGCCCGCTGGCTGACTGGGATCCGATGGGCAGGGCAGCCTGGTCTCAGGGGCGGGGCCACGTAGAGCTGGGCTCGCTGGTCCTAAGGACCCTCCCTCCACTGCACATTTCTGGGTCACATGCTTGGGGACAGCATCCGAGCTCCTGCACCGTCTCTCCAGTGGAAGGACCTTACGAGTCATCGGTCCGACTGCCTGATGCCGGCATCCGCTCCATTCCCTCCCCGCGTCGCTCCCTCCAGGGCTGTGGGTTCCTTCAGCAAGAGATCCGGTGGAGGGAGTTCCCTGGGGCCAGCACCTGCCTCCGACCACTGCTCTGTCCCTGTGGGTGCACCCAGCCCCGACCTCTTCGGGGACACTGCTGGATGAAAGAAGGACCCGACTGCACATTCTCACTGCTACCGGCCCCAAAGCTCTCAGTCCCCGAGTTTCAACTGCCGCGCCAGATCCCTCTCTTTGGGGGGCGCTTTCCCACCAGGGGAGTCCCCGGCCCTGGCTCCCCGACCTGTGGAGATGGAGTGCTCACCACCGACCCCAGGCGTGCGTGTCACAGGGAAGCTGAGCTGGAACGGGTGCCCCTCACCTGCCCTTCCACCCCAGCCCCAGCCTCAGGCCCGAAACTCGCTCCGCTCTTCTGCCTGGTACCTCCACCCCGAGGCCAGCTCCTTCTGCAGCCTGGCACCCAGGACCCTTCCTTCCTCCACGGCACCGCTGCTCTTTGGGGCTCTGGGTGCAAATCTCACTTCTGCCTCCTCCTAAGTGACTCTGCGTCCCTGAGCCCATTTCCTCATCTCTACAACAGGGTGATAGTGAGCATCGTAAAGACTTGAAGGGTCAGCCCCTGACCGGTTTGGCTCAGTGGATAGAGCGTCGGCCTGCGGACTGAAGGGTCCCGGATTTGATTCTGGTCAATGGCATGTACCTTGGTTACAGGCACATCCCCAGTAGGGGGTGAGCAAGAGGCACCTGATCGATGTTTCTAACTCTCTATTCCTCTCTGTAAAAAAAGCAATAAAATATATATTTTTTTAAAAAAGACTGGAGGGATTAAATGACTTACATAAAGGTGTTCGTAAATTACTTATTTGGTGTTAGTTTTTAATATATTCATTTCTATTTAAGAGAAACAGTTTATGAAAAACAACAAATGGGGAATTCATTCCAAGGTTAAATAAAATCAGTAAGGATTTGTCAGTTACCATGGATCTCCCAGCCAATAACGCCACCTCATAAGGATGGCTTCGGTCACGTTGTGCTTCGTAACTAAACAACGGCAGCCTTCGTTCATTACTTGAAAGTTAGTTCGCCTTCCCCCTCCGTGGCATTCCTCAGATTTGTTATGTCTTACGAGGAACCCCAGTTCGCATAAACCACCCAACAAACCTAGAGTCCCTCTGTCTAGCATGTGTCCCCCCAGAACAAGCCTGGGAGCCCTCTCTGTACCTTCACCCCATAACGGAGCGCTGTTCTCCCGGACTTTCGCATGGTGGAACCTGCAGGTGTGTAGATGTGCGTGAGACCACTGCGGTGTTTCCACCACGGGCGGGCGGACTCGCTAAACATTCTGTTTGTTTTCTCTTAAAACGCACGCGCTAGTGGCTGCTCCCTGAGCGGAGCCTCCGGACGCGGGGACTTGGGCAGCACTCTGCACGCCACCCGCGTTCCTTCCCGTGCTCTCTGACGGCTGAGGCCCCGCAAGATGCACCGGTGTCAGCAGCGCCCCCAGACGCCCCCAGGCCCGTCTTTCTCAACAGCCGGGGAGTCTGGCTCCACCCGTTCCGAGCTGACCAGCGCTGGCTCCGAGTTGGACATGAACATCTTTTTCTTATTCCTTCATCACTGGCAATAACACTGGGAAGATGGGTTTGATTATAAGCCCCGATGGCTGAGTCCCAGCCCCCTGCCCCAGATTCGAGGCCTCCATTCCGAAAGCCTCCCCCTCAGTCACTGGAATCTGGTTGCTTCCTTACATTTGGCTTTTTGTGGGGGTTTGTCTAAAGGGTTCTGGGATCTGTGGGCATGGGGGACCCCCGCCTCAGTCACTGGGCTGACACACTGGTTTAATATGGGCTAATGACTAATTCTCTGTCCCTCAATGTGCTTACAAACGCTGCTTGTTTGGCTTTTCACCATTAAGAACTGAAATCACTAAAAAATAAAAATAAAAATAAATTGTGCCCCCAGGAAGAGAGAGCAATCCCCCTGGTCAGGGAACATTCTGATGAAATCGTCTCCTTCTGGCCTGTGGATTTCGTGTTGCTTGTTGTGTTGCAGGCTCAAGTAATATTTTTAAACAAATGTCTACTTCTGAAAAAACTCAGGTTCTTAATCATCATCACTGCTGGCTACGGTGTGTATTTTCTACTAGACAGAAGCCCAAACCAGGCCTGCTCTCCACCGCTGGCTGGAGCCTTTCTCAAACCCAGAGTAATAAAATGACTGAGGTGCCTTTACCCCCAGAGGCTCTTGTAGTTTCCAGGAGGCTGCATGGGGGGTGCCGTACACAAACATGTAAAATGTCATGGCCTAGGCTCAGCCTTCTCCCGCGCACAGACGGTTTTCCTCTAGCGCAGTGGTCAGCAAACTCATTAGTCAATAGAGCCCAATGTCAACAGTACAACGATTGACATTTCTTTTGAGAGCCAAAATTTTTAACTTAAATTTCTTCTAAGGGCACTTCTTCAAAACAGACTCGCCCAGGCCGTGGTATTTTGTGGAAGAGCCATACTCAAGAGGCCAAAGAGCCGCATGTGGCTCTCGAGCTGCAGTTTGCCGACCACTGCTCGAGAGTATTCGGGAGAGTGTATTAGATTCCCTCCCCCGTTTTATAAAAAGAGGGATGATCCAAATAATTGAGTATTTTTTAAATTTTATATATATATATATATATATATATCTATATATGGTGAAAAAAATATATAGTTTGTTTAGTCCTTGCCTGAGGATATTTTTCCATTGATTTTTAGAGAGAGTAGAAGAGAGAGGGAAAGAGAGAAATGTCGGTGAGAGAAACACATCGAATGGTTGCCTCCTGCACAAGCCCCAACCAGGGCCTGGGTCGGGGAGGAGCCTGCAACCGAGACATGTGCCCTTGACGGGAATCGAACCTGGAACCGTTCGGTCCACAGGCCGACGCTCTATCCACTGAGCCAGACCGGCTGGGGTAACTGTATATGTTTTTAATCAGCAGGACACCAGAGCGAGAGCTAGCCTGTGGAGGTCCTGGCATGAGAAAGTTGGCAAAGCAAACGAAGAGAAGCTGCAGCTCCCTGAGCTAACTTTATGAATAGCTGTAATTACACGTAATGTCTATAAACATAATAGTAATGTCATATGCTAGTGTAATATAATCATAAATAACATGTACTCATACGGAATATAATTATATGTGCCCTATAATTACATATAATATAAATATACTGAGGCCTGGTGCACGGATTCATGCACCGGTGGGGTGTCCCGGCCTGGCCTGAGCCCTCTCACAATCCAGGACCCCTCGGGGGATGTCGGACTGCCGGTTTCAGCCCGATCCCCACAGCACAGGCTGAGGGACCCCACTGGTGCACGAATGCATGCACTGGGCCCCTAATATGCATATAAGACCTTTGGTTAATCTCCTCCTGCCCTTCCCCCTGAGATTCATCAGTCTGTCCCATGTTTCCATTGAGCATCTGCCCCTTGTTCAGTGCACATCATAGCTACCGCTTGAATGGTCACTTAGGCTTTTATATATATCGAGATTCACCATATAATTATATATATTTATATATTTGTGTTTTTTAATATGGAGGGAAAAAAACAACTACTTCTCGTGTACAGAGACTTGCACAATAGTATCCACAGAGAGATGTCTTAAGAAGGTTTTTTTCTAGTTTTAACTACACTTACCAATGTGCTTTATGAGATCAATCAGAAGGCCCTGAAGATGGGTCCATGCCCTCACTGCATGTGTTTTTAATCTGGAAAATCGGACCGTGATTACACCTTAACAGAGGGGTCCGTTCTCCCCGGTTCTGATGCTGTTCACCATTATACCCAACAGACCAGAGTGACTTAGTCTTATCCATCGGTCAGATTACCCCTCACGCCTGCCTGAAGGCCTCTGCTTCAAACTGCAGGTCAGAAACTGAGTCTGGAAGAAGCATCAAGAGATGATGGCCTCAGCAGAGGACCGTCAGCCACACTGGCTCTATACTTCGGGGAATGGACAGTGACACCAGCTTCCAAGCTGACGCCATCCCCGTGCCCGGACACTGCCCGGACCCAAGGTAGGTCCACAAGTCTTCAGTCCAGAGACAAAGGACTTTGCAAAGTGAACTAACTACCCCAGATTGGCAGAACAGGAGCACGGCCCAGCACTGGATGGAAGTGACTTAATTCTAGTTAAAGTTATTTCCTAACGGGCATGTGAGAAAACCCTTTTTTGCTTTGATTTCTCTCTAACCCTCAATTTAGGAGGCCATATCTGCACAAATGAGAATAAAACAGTTCTTAAAAGGTGCCTTGTTCACCTTTCAGAATTCTGGAGGGGAAACACTATAAAAATTTAACATAGATATAAACTATGATTGATCAAGGAAATTCAAAAATAATAGCTCTATTGAAAACCATACAGGTAACTGGCCTTGTCTATAACACTCCGAACAAGTTCTAAGAAGCATTCCACGTGCCATTACTGAGACCTTCTCTTCCGGCTCGGTAAGCAGGTTCAATAAGAATCTGTCCTCCTTCCTATTTAATAGGACTTAATTGGGTAAGTCAAATTTGTAACCATGACCATGCCAGAAATGTCACCTGTAAGGACAACTGTCATTTAATTGGGCATGACCAGGCCGACAGTAAGATGCGAGCCTGGACTTCACAGGTGGCCTCCCGAGGACACCCAACTGGCTCTGCTCCGCGGCAGATCCTAGGGAGCTGCGTCTTTAAGGGTTAGATAAAGTCATTCCTGCTGGCCCGGAAAAGTGACAAACGTGGGGATTCTCCAAAAAGATGCCACCTACTGCTCCAGGTTACAGAGGCAAACCCGACAGGGGTGAAGCGGCTGGTTCTAGGTTCCCCATCTTAGATAATAAAAAAAAACTTTGTGCGTGTACACACACACACACACACACACACACACACACACACACAGATTGAAATTATGACCCGGGGCTTCATTGAGTCTCCTGACAGAAGCTAACTCTCAAATCCTAGCGTCACATGCTCTAATTTTAACAGTCATGCAACCAGCGAGGCTTGATCACATATAGTTCTCTGTACATAAAACTGGCCAAACCTTAAAAAAAAAAAAAAATCAAAGTAATGACGAAAATCAGAAAATTGCTAAAGCAAACTTAGGGGCCAAATCTACAGTAGAGGAGGCATGAGGAAGGGGACAGCGGACTGACTCCTTGTCCTGTGGCCGTTCTGCCATGGTTTCTGACTATTCTTCCTACACATCACGCCCCCAAGTCCGAGCACCAGACAGACAAAGCCTGCTGCACCCCTGAGAACAGAGAGAAACGAATAAATAAGAACAACAAACCAAGTAAGACATAAGGTCCCTCTGTCTAGCATTCGTCCACAAAACAAAGAAAATCTTGAGTGCTTTCTGTGAGATACCAGCTCCGCGGCAAAAAACAATTTTACCCCTGACGGCGCAAGGCTGATGCCGGCAAACGCACAGCAGCGTTCCGGTCTCACCACCCTGGAGAAAAGGGCTGTGTTTCTCCCCCGGGGAGAGAGGAGCTGCCATCTTAAAAACCCTGAGTGTGTTTCTTTAAACGTCCATGGTCTTTTTATTTGGTGAGCCAGTCTCTTTGATGTCTGTCCTCCCTGCAAAAACATTTCATTCCTGAAAGCACATTTCTCTTAGAATCTGCCTTTCACACCCTGGACTAGAATGTCAGCCCAGGAGGGCAGCGACTTTTGTCTGTTTTGTTCACTGTGGTACTCCCAGCACCTAGAATCACATCTGGCTTATAGAAGAGGCTCTGTAATTACTTGTTTCCCATGACCCTATAAAAGCTCATTCTAGTTATTTCACAAAATATTAAACAAATGCTTAGATGCTTGTGGCACACGCTGGGGGTGTGGAAATGGAGGAGACCAAGCCCTGGCCTGCAAAAAACTCCCAAAATATTGGGGATGATAGGCAAATAGCCAGGTAAGTACAAGACAGCCTCCCACTGCTGTGACGGGGAGGCACAGGGCCTGTGGGACCAGCTCAGCGGGGCCCAGGAGCACTTCCTGGAGGAAGCTGGGCGGAGAGATGGATAGGAGAGGGTCAGAGGAACAGGGTCAAGGAGGGGAGGGTGTTTCAGGTAAAGACCTGCAGATGAGAAAGGATGAAAAGGATGGTATAGGAGTATAAGCTGATGGCAGTGAGGTCCACATAGGCCATATCATAAAAGGCCTCCCTCCAATACCAAGCAAAGGAATTTGGTCTTGTCCCTGAAGGCAATGGGCACCTAGAGAAGGTCCTTGCACCAGGTCCACGCCTGGGCACAGGTGCTGAGCTGGATCGGCTGCCGATGGCAGCACCAGCAGGCCACTCACCTGGTGTGCTGCTGGAGGTGGGAGAGCTGTCGGAAGGACTTATCACAGTAGGAGCAGTGGTAGGGCTTGACGCCCAGGTGGATGCGCAGGTGCTGGGCCAGGTAGGAGGCGTTGGCAAAGGACTTGGAGCAGTGCGGGCACTTGTGGGGCTTGGCCTCTGTGTGCGACTTGGAGTGGATCTGCATCTCGGACTTGGTGAAGAAGGTCAGCGGGCATACCTTACACCTGCGGGCGAGAGGCAGTTCACACTCGGGAAGACGCCTGCACCCCCGGCCCGTGCAGCTCAGGGGAGACCTGCATCGGAGACCATGCACCTGGGATAGAGCTTTCCTGTGAGGAGTCTCTGGGGCACAGGTCCACCTGGGAGAAGGGGGAGGCAGGCTCGGGCCTGGACGACCTCCATCTGGAGGAGCAAGCTCTCCCACCTGGGGGCCCTTTCCAGCAGCCTGGGCTGCAGGCTCACACCCCCGGGGGAGGAGAGGCCTGGTGATCCGGTGACGTTTGTCCAGAGCCACACCCAGTGCTGGGGAGGCGCTCAACCGGCTGCACCTCAGAATCACAGAGGGAGCTTCAAGAAAGACTGACACCTCGTCCTCCATGTGTCCCCCCTAACAAATTAAACTAGAATTTCTGGAAGTGAGGCCCTGGTGTGGCATTTTTTGAACTCCCCCAGGTGATTCTAACGTTCACGGTCGAAGGGAGTTGGAAACAGACGCCCATGACCCTAGGCTGTGTGCCCACACTCACTGCCTCTGAAAGGATGTGGGTGTGTGCACTTAGCCCTACCCTCAGCCCCTGGGGTCCCTCTCTCCAGCCCCCATTGCTGGGCTCCGGGGGACAGCCCTCTGCCAGCGCCTCTGCCCCAAGCCCCCCTGGACACCCCCGGCCGAGACCCCCACCTGTATGTCTTGCCCTCCTTGGCAGTCTCGCCCGAGGCCAGGATGGGGTAGGGGACTACCAGGACAGGCGGGCCCCCGGGGTTCTCCGCCTTGATCTTTTTGCGGCCTCGCTCAGACTTGGGGGGGCCCAGCAGGCCATGGCCCTGGATTGTCTTGATGGAGTCCAGGAGGGGGGGGCTGGTGATCCCTGAGATGAGGGTGGGGGACGAGGCGATGAGGCGGCTCTGGCTGGTGGTGGTGGGTGTGGACGGGGTGCTGGTGCCCGTGCCCGCGCTGGACTCTGATGTGCTCACAGCCGGGGTCCGGGAGGAGAGCCCTAGACCTGCGAAGACACGGGGGTGGGGCGGGGTGAGGGGCTGCTGCTGAGGCCAGCTCGACCCTGGCCACCCAGCGGTGTGACTTGGGCGGGTTACTCGCCTTTTTGAGCCTCCCCTTCCCTCTGTACGTTATCATCCAGGGGCAACTAACTGAGATTGTGTACGTGAAAGATGCCTTAGATACCTAAGAACTAAAATGAGTTCGATAAAAGGCACTTGGGAAACCATTCAAACCACAGGAAAAAAACTGAGGCACACAGATGTTCACGACTGTGTTAGTTATAATAGCAAAAATTAGAGGCAACTGAAATATGTAACATTAGGGAAGGAAGGATTCGATGAATTTTGATCAATCTCCTCTACTGAACATTACTGCCCATTAAAAAGTTTATATTTGTTTAAAAAATGTTTAAGCTATTGCTTGATTTGAGAGAGAGAGAGAGAGAGATCAATTTGTTATTCCACTTATTCATTCATTGGTTCATTCTTATATGTGCCCTAACTGGGGATCAAACCCACAACACTAACCAACTGCGCTACCCAGCCAGGGCCAAAAAAAAAAAAAAAAAAAAAAGTTAAAGGCATATGTATACCTAGGAAAAGTAAGAGGAGATATACCAAAATGTGATGTGGATGGCAGAATTAAAAGCAATTTTTAAAAAATGTTTGGGGTTTAACTATACTTTCTGACTCTTTTACAATAAACTTTTTTTTTTTTACTTCTATAATAAAAGTTACTCTTTTTAAAATGAGGGGACCAGAGCCCTGGCCAGTCTGGTTCAGTGGATGGCCTGTCGGCCTGCGGATTAAAGGGTCCTTGGTTCGATTTGATCCAGGGCACATGCCTAGGTTGCAGGTTCGAACCCTTGTAGAGGGTGTGCAGGAGGTAGCCAATCAATGATTCTCCCTCACCACTGATGTTTCTCTCTCTCTCTTTCTCTCTGAAATCAATGAAAATAAAATAAAATGAGGGGGCCAGAAACATTTACAATAACAGACTAAGTAGACAAAACGATGAAAATGGCATGATGTGGAAATCATTCACATTTCTTAACTTTCTGTGCACTGAAAGAGATACTATTCAGCACCCACACAGGCATGTTTTAGTCACACATGCAGCTGGAGGGTGCACTTCTAACTTTAACAAAGGACTGCATGGCAACAGCCCTTAAAATGTTAAATGTACGTAACGTTTGGCCAAGCAATTCTACGTCTAGAAATCACCCTAAAGACGTATTTGCACATGAACACAAAGGCTGTATACATGGGACTTCTGTACAAAACTGTGGTTGGACAAATGGACACGAGCTGTTTGTCCTCAGTAGGGATTGTGTGAAGAGATGAGTCCCTCCTCATTATGGAGGACTGGGTAGCCATGACAATAAGACAGATGTCACCCAGTGACAGAGAGAAGGCCAAAATGTGCAGACAGTATGAACCCCTCTACACTCCCAAACTGCATATGTATTATACAGAGACAACATATGTGTGTGAGTGTACAGGAATGCATGTGAGAAGAGACACACCAAACGAAATTGTGTGTAAACTGTGGTGCTCTCCGGGGAGAAAGAATGTATTGGTAAAAAGAGAGTTTCATATTTTGTCTATTTACTTATATATTACTTGAATTTTTTACCTGGTGAATTCCTCCATTTTTTACATCTGTGATTAAAGGATAAAATAAAATAAATTATAGAGAAAACAATGAAATGCTAACAATAATGGGACTAGGACTTTTTCTCCTGTTAGTTTATCTTCAATTTCTAAACTTTCTATAATGACTATGTATTATCTTTATAATAAAAAAATGCACTAAATAGTAGGGTGTCCCCAAAAAATGTATACACACTCTGAATAATTATAATTCCAGTGGGTTAAATATGAAAAGAAAGAAACATCAGTTGAGCTGTTGAAGTGTGTGTACAGTTTTTAGGGACACCCTGTATGTTTATGATAAAATGGCAGGTAGGAAAGCAGGTTAAAATCATGGGTACTGCCCTACCACAAGCTCAGCAAAACACTCATGCACACTGAAAAGCAAACAAAAAGATGAAAAAGGAAGGAAAGAGACCAAAGGGCTCTCTCAGCTGCTGGGTTAGGAGCTAGGGGATTATGAGTGATATTTTTTCCTTAGTTTCTCTGTTTTCCAAATTTCCCTTAATATGCTTATATTACTTTTTTAATATTACTTTTATAATGAAAAAATAAATTTAATAAAATCATAATAACAGGAGAATGTACAGAGTGTGGCTGGGGCCTGGGGGAGGCTCACGGGACCCAATAATTCTTGGGTGTCTGAAAGGAGGAGGGAGAAGGGAAGAGGCAGGGGTGGCTGGCTTGTGGCAGGCGTGAGCCGAAGAAGGACAAAGGCCCAGCCACAGTGGCCGCCAGAGAAAACCCGCCTGCCCGGCACCCCCTGCCCTGTGACACGGCACAGAACGTCCCCCTGGCACCCTATTTATGACTGAGCTCATGACCTCCCTCCCCCCCTCCTCCTGTGGTTCCATCTCATGGGCAGTGCCTGGAGTCTCGCGCACCTCTCCCCACTCCTCACCCCTGCATCCAATCTAGCAGCCAGCTCTGTCTATTCCTCTCAACATGACTCAGATCCGTCTTCTTCTCTCAGTACCCACCGCCTGCCAGGGCCGCACCATCCTCTCCTGCATCTCTCTCCATGCCTGTCTCCCACCAAGCCAGTTTCCACTGCAGCCAGACCCAGCTTTCTAACCCAAATCTGAGCACTTTCCTCTGCTACTTAAAACCCTCCATGGCTCCACACTGCCTGAGGCTCCCCACTGCCTAGCATGGCCCACAGGCCCCTCACAATCGGCTGCCCTTTCCTCTCTAGCCCCGGCAGAACCAGAACCAGCACAAGGATTAGCACATGGGCTCTGGAACCTCACTGCTGGCCTCTGCCTCTTCCTCCTGACTGTGAAACGGGGCCTCAGTTTCCTCATCTGTCGAATGGAGACATTAAAGTGAATGCACAAAACTGCTGTTTTTTTGTAAGTCAAAAACAGCCCGGTGTTCCACCTCATACTAACAGTACCGACCTCACAGGACTGCTGGGAGAGATAAAAAGATAAAAAGAACATACACGGGTGCCCACCTGGAATGAGCTGCCACAGTATGACCATCACCACCATCACCTTCTGGCGCTCCCCACCCAGGCTGTCCTACTCCTGCTTTCCACACATGCTCGCTTTGCACATGCTGTTCCCTCTGGCTGCTCCATTCCTTAGTTAACTGCCAACCTTTCCCTGCATATCCGCTCCTCCCAGGAAATCTTCGCCCCCCACGACCCCTCCAGGTCTGGTCAGGGTTCCTCTCTGGATTCCTAAATTCATGCAACTGACTTTGCTTCCCTCATGAGCCCCTGGTGGGCCCTCCCAGGAAAGGGTCAAAGGAAATCTGGTAGTTGTATCCATTCAGCCCCCACCCACCCGGGCCACTCTCGCCCCGCCCCCGGCCCCGCCCCGACCCAGGCAGGTCCCGCCCCCACCCAGGCAGGTCCCCGCCCCCATCCAGGCTAGTCCCCGCCCCCACCCAGGCAGGTCCCCGCCCCCGCCCCCGGCCCCGCCCCCACCCA
>JAAGEH010000030.1:4049280-4077495 GCA_011751065.1 Lasiurus cinereus | reverse complement strand
GAGTGGGCAGCGCCGGGCGCGGGCGACGGCGCGCGGAGGGAGGGAGGGGGCCGGGCCGGGGGCGGGGGCGGGCCGCGCGCTGGGGGCCCCGCTCGGGCCCGGGGGCCTCGTCTGGCTCTCGCCGCCGCCGCCGCCGCCTCGCAAAGTTGCGCGGCTCCCACCGTCCGCGCCGCGCCGCGCCGGAGGCAGAGCCACAAAGGAACTCCTCGCCCCCCTCCGCCCGCCCGAGCCGCGCGGGGAGGGCACCGGCGCCCGGCCCTAGGCCAGCCCCTTCCCCAGCGCGGGGGCTCCCGGGGCCCCGGCGGCCGCGGCCATTGTCCCGCCCCGGCTGGGCCGCCGCCGGGCCGCCCCCTCCCCGGCCACGGGCACCCGGGCCTGGCGAGCCATGGCCCTGATCCCGGGGCGCCTCCTGCGCGGACGCCGGCCGAAGGGGATCCTCCGAAGGGGCCCCCACGCCTGAGAACCCACGACCGCGCTCTAAATCCCGGCTGAGATTATTTTTTTGGACGGGAACAGGGGGACGGGGGTCAGCCGTTTGGGCGGGCCGGCCACCCCTCCCTCGCTAGGCTCCGGGCCTCCCGGGCTCTAGGCCCGGGCCCCCGAAGGGTGGGGCCGCCCCAGGCTGTCAGCGGCGCTCCTCGCCGCCGCGGCGATCGGAGGTGGCCCCGGCGGTCCCCAGCTCCAGACCTCAGAGCCATCTGCGTGTGACTCCTCCTCCCGCCTCGCCCTCCCCAGCCAATCAGTCACCAAGTCCTCCGGATTCGGCCTCCCGGGCTGTGGCAGCTTCCAAACTTCACTTCTACCCGAGGGGGCCGGTCCCGGGTGCGCCCCCCAGCTCAGACTGCCGGGTCACTGGCGGCCACCCAGCCTCTAGGCCGAGAGGCATCAAGGCTGGCCCTGCCCGCAGGGAGCACCCAGTCCCCGGGGAGAGGGTGCACACACAGCCACCACCGGCCACCGCTGGCCACCCTCCCGGAGTGTGAGTGGTGTTGGAACCTGCTCTCAGATGCTCTCTACCTGTGGGCTGGAAAGAGCCCCTCACAAGCTGGACAAAGTGCCTGCCCTCAGGGCACTTCCGGTCCAGCACAGATTGTGAGCAACTGGAGGGCAGGACACACTTATGTTCAAGCCCAAGTCCCAAGCACAGCGCCTGGCGCAGAGCAGAGCACAATACGCGTGTGTGGCATGAATTAGCTGGAATTATAACGCATGAGGAGAACACAGAGGAGGCCACTCAGGGAGGTAGAAAAGGTCTTCAGAAATTAGATGTGGTTCAAGCGGGGTGGGGAAGAACGGAGGGCCTTCCAGGCCTCAGAAAAATGGGGTGATACGTATCAACCCACACTGAGGAGTTCAGTGAGATAATACATTTTAAAAATGGAAAGAAGGGACAAATCCCTCATGCAGAAGGATTCCCAGTAATTTATGTAGACAGTCCAGGGGCTGGAGCATAACTCTCCACTCCTTACATGTGAGCTGTGCACTGCAACTTCCAAAGTGCGCAGTGTGAAGAAGGAAAGGAGCCCTAGCCGTTTGGGCTCAGCGGATACTGTCAGCCCTCCAACTGAAGGTCCTGGGTTCAATTCCTGTCAAGGGCACGTACTTCACGTGCAGGCTCAATCACAGGCTCTGGCTGGGCCTGTGGGGGAGACAACCAATCAATGAGTCTCTCTGCCTCCCTTCCAGTCTCTGGAAAAAAAAAAAAAATCAGTGGAAAATATCCTCAGGTGAGAAGTAACATAAAAGGAGGAGGAAGTAAATTCACGGTGGAAAAACTAAATACTACCTCAGCCAGGTGATCAAGGCCAATGTCATCAGTCGAGAGTCATGTTGACAGTATGTGTGCTTGACATATGCAATGAAAATGACACTTTACCTCTGTGGACTTCCTCCCAATAACCGATAACCCCAGTCTTGTCATGAGAAAAACACCAAACTCAAATCACGGGTATCCTAAAAATATCTAACTAGCACTCCTTGAAACTGCCAAGACCATCAAAGACAAGGAAAATCTCAGAAACTGTTGCTGCCCAGAGGAGACTAAAGAGGCATAACAATTGCAACATGGTACCCTAGATAGAATCTTGGGACAGAAGAAAGATAGCAGGTAAAAACCAAGAAAATCTTAATTGCAATTCAGTTAATGATGTATTAACAAAAGCATCCATCAATAAATAATTAAAACAAATATGCTAACAAAGGATATTACTAGTAGGAAAAACTGGGGGGTGGGGAGGAAGCAGTACGTGGGAACTCTCTGTAATATTTTCTCAATATTTTTGTAAATCTAAATCTGTTCTAAAAAAATAGAGTCCAATAAGAAAGAAAAAAAAATCCCAAAAAAGTACTAGCCTGTGTCATTACTGGTATCCTTATTAGTCAATGAAATACTTGACATGGCACCTCACATATTGTAAAAGGCCCAGCAAATATTATTATGTTATTATTTATTACCATCCTCATTGTAAATCTAGGCACTGAGAATAGCATATGCAAAGGCCCCAGAGTTAGGGTTGAAAGGGAGATGAGGGGCAGAATCCTGAATGCTTTGGCTGCTGGGAGGAGGTCTTGATAGGGCAATTATGGGGGGCAAGTCACATGGTCTGGCCCATCTGCCTCATCAGAGCCTCCTGCCTGATCATGTGGAAAGCTATGCTCTCACCAAAGTGAGCTGCCATCTCAGGCCTCGCCATCTCCCTTTTAGGGTCTGTGAGCATGCTGTTCCCTCTGCCTGGAACCCCACCCTTGTCCTCTCATCATACCTTCCTGGTCCCTTCCAGCCGTCCTTCAGATCTTAACTTGGACGCTCTCTCAAACGTCTTCCCAGACCAGCCACGATGCTTTTCAGATGGCCAGTGCGGGATGAGGTGGAAGAATCCAGAGGCGAAGCACCGAGCTCATCTCTTGGCTATTGGCACCCAGACTCGTCTCCCCCATATCCAGTCACACTAGATGCTGCCCCACATGGTGTACCTCTCTGGCTCTGAAAGCCTCTGTTCAGGCTGTTCCCTCTGCTGGGGGTCCTCAGTCCTTTTCTGCCAATCTCATCCCTGGCAAACACCTATTCATCATGGCTCAGCCTGAACATCACCTCCTCTGTGCGGCCATTCAAATCCTCACATGGAAGAGGCACTTTCCTCTGATTCCCAAGAGCACCTGTTCCTCTGGCCTCACCGCTGGCAAAACCCATGTCATGGTGCAATAGAATAAGCATTTGTTGAATGGATGAATAAGTGATGGGATAGAGAGCAAACCTACTCATTCTCTCCAAATATTCAAATCTTCCTTATTCTCTTCCAGGAAGTCCTCCATGTCTGCACCAACCCACTGACAATTTATATTCTCACGGTTGTGTATAAGTATTACTACAATTTATATTCTCACGGTTGTGTATAAGTATTACTACAATAAATTATTTGAGAAAGGAACTACTAGTTATATATATATATAACTATATATGTGTGTATATATGTATATATATATATAACTATATATATATACACACACACATACATATACTTGTTTATATATATTCTGTTTTGGGTGGTTTTTTTTCACTCATTCAACAAATATTCACAAAGTACCTACTTCTATGTTGCAGATGGGGTCTCAGGCTCTGGAGAGGCAGTGAACAAGACACAGGCCCTGCTCTGACAGAGCACTAGTTAGCATAAATCGTCGGGATAGACCAGATCATGCTGCAGTAACAAAGAACTCTGAAACCTCCGTGACATAATACTTGTCATGGCCATCCTAGGTCCTCAGCTCTAGTCACCCACAGACCTAAGCTGAGAAGTCCTTATCATCTTGAAGTTGCACCCACTGGAACATGTGACTTTCTTAGTTACCAGGGCAGGAGAAGACCACTGGAGAATTGTGCAGACATTTTACACTGCTTCAGCTGGAAAGGGATGCACATCCCTTCTCCTCACTATCCATTGGCCAGTATTAGTCACATGGTCCTGTCCACCTGCAAGGGAAGCTGGGAAGTACAGTGTTCCATGGAGGGCAACAGAAGTGAACATGGTTGAACTCTCCCAGCCTGTTCCAGGAGACAGAATTTAACAGATAATCAAGGAGCAGTGTAATTAGTCTCCATAGCTACAAAGGACAGGGTGAGGTGTCAGGGGCATGGGTTAGTGAAGATTAAGGAGAGCTGCCCAGAAGAAGGGATGTTCAAGCTGAGATCAGGGAAGAGATGAGAAAAAAAAGCTTGCTGGCAGAAAGAACAGTGTGTGACGCTTCTGAGGCAAGAAGGCACTGGCCATATTAAAGGGCCAGAAAGGATAAGGGAGCTCGAGTGGAATGAGGGGGGACTACAAAATGACACTGAGGGCTGGATGTCCTAGGTGGGCCCTAGCAAGGAATTGGGATTTTGGCTTAAGAGGAACAGGAAGTTGGGCATTAAGTAGAGAATTCTTTTCCAAAGGCTCATGTGGCTGCTGGGGAAAGAATGGATTGGAATGTGGCAAAGCAGGAAGGCCATTAGGAGGTGTTCAAAGTCGTCTGGGTGCACAACGGTGATGGCTTGGACCAGGGTGGCACTAGCAGAGGTGGATTTGTCCACATTTGTGGATTCCATGTCACCAGGAATTAGTGACTGATAGATGTGGGGTGTGTAAAAGCAGGTGTCTAGATGACTCCCAGGTTCTGCAGCCCCCATCGTGGCAAATGCAAGGTTGACTTCATAGCACTGCTTCTAAAGCCTGTTTATAGTTAGGGCCTTAAGCCCAAAGATTTCCATCTTCCTCTCCTTGTCCTCTACTCAACCGCCTCTTTATCCCTCAAACTGGGCGTACCTCCCATCAGAACTAAACCAATCTTGAGCTTCAACATATGCGCTTTCTAATTAGATCCCCACAGGAGCCCTGGGAGGAGGCTGGGAGGAGGAGCCCCATTTCACAGGTGGGAAAACTGAGGGCCAACAAAGGCAAATGGCTGGTTAAATTTTGGGGCTGCAGGATTTGTAAAAATAGGGATAATATCAATCATCTTCCTGCCCTTTGCATTGGCTATGCCACAACCCCCACTATTTTCTTAAACCTTCAGCAAAAGGAGCTGCTCGCTGAATGTGAGGTTGGCACTGGGTTGCCTGGTCTGGCACTGAGCGAAGAGGAAAGAGAAGAAGGGTACACTAAGAGTAGACAGTTGGAGCTGGAAGTGATCAGAACTCTGTAAATCACTGGATGTGAAGAAATCTTGAAGCCATCACTGGATTGCTACAAAATGTGAGGGAGTAAATTCCAGTCAATTTTTATTTAAATCTCAAAGGATTAGGAATCTGGGTTTTAAATAGGAAGAATGCTGTCACTGATTAGCAATGCCTAACAGCAGGTTACATGGGCCCGCCTTATTCAGGGGCTCCCAGGTCTGCAATTGAGCTCAGCATTTGCTTAGCCAGAGGATCAAGACCAAGTCTTGGTCATCTTCTGTGTCGCCACCATTAGTAGTGAGTTGGGGGTTGTGGGGGAGGTGGCAGAGGGAAGGGCAGTGGAGCAGAGAAGAGCCAGCAGCAAGTCAGGGCAGGACAGATATGTGGATATTTAAATAAAATCCTTTGAGATTTAAATAAAAATTGACCGGAATTTCCTACCTTTTATAGAAATCCAATGATGTCTACAAGATTTCTTCAAATCCAGTTACTTAGAAAGTCCTGATCACTTCCTGCTTCATTGTGTGGGTCCAGGTTCTAACTCTATTAAACAACCTCAGTGAGCTGGGGTCAACCATGTTGCAGCTCTGGGCCTCAGTTTCTTCAACTGTGAAATGGGCCAATAGTTTCTGGTGGCAGGTAGTACGTGAACCACATGAGTGTTTTGAGTTCAGTCACACAGGGTTCAACTACCGGCTCCCACTAGCTTGAAAACCTGAAGGCATCTCAGTCTTCTCATTTATAAAATGAGGCAAATACTGTAATTCTTATTTCACAAAGCAGTATGCAAGAATTAGAAATTGTATGCACCACCATTTACCAAGCATTTACTATTGAGTGAGGCACCTTGCTGGGCTTTAACAGGTATGATCTTACCCGGAGAAGGTAGGGTGACCAGCACAGTGCCCAGGACCTAGCCAGTGCTCAGGGCGTCCCTTCCTCTTTTTCTGTAGGACCTAAGGAGTTCATGGGCACGGGAGGGCTTTATCATCCACAAATCACCTTCAGTAACTATTTACAGCCTTTCCTCCAAGCTGGTCTACAGGATGGTCCAGGATGGGCTGCCACGGCAGACTGGGATCCAGCTCTCTTTTACAAGTGGCCCGGGGCTGCCAGAGGAAAAGGGCAGAAGTGCTATAATGAAAGGGCAGACAATTACCTTCCCTTATAATTACCATTTGCAGTAATTAAATAATAATAGCCTTTTGTCTGCCCTGAGAATTCAAAGCAGCCCACATAGATAACATCTGGCTCCCTTTTCTTCTGCCACGAATTATGTACCCGTGAGGACAGAATGGGGAAATTGAGGCAAGGGGAGCAATAAGACCATCCATCCAGATCACACACAAATTAGGGTGCCAGAGTCCTGGAAAGATCCTTAGAGATGTGACTCATAGTGGCAGACACCAGTGGCCTGTCTCCACTGCTCACATGCTGTGTGTCTATAGATGGCTCAGCTCCCTCTCTGGGCTTCAATTTTCCCACATGTAACATGAGATGAAGTCAACACTTGACCAGACACGAGTCTATTATTCTAGACTTTATTCCGCTGATTCTATCTAATAAAAGAGTAATATGCAAATTAGCATTGCTTCATTACACCCACAAGCCACGGCCACTAGCCAGTCAGGAGTGCATATGCAAATTAACCCCAACCAAGATGGCTGTGGCCATGGAGTGAGTAGGAGGGGGGCTTGGGTTTCCCCGGTGATGGAGGAAGCCAAGCTTTCCACACAACCTCATGGGCCTGGGCCTCCACTCAAGGCTACAAAGTTTCAATTATAGAAGATAAATAAACCCCAACAGAAATGGCTGCTGCCACACAGTGAGCAGGAGGCTTGGCTCCACTCCAGGATACAAAGTTTCAATTGTAGAAGATAAATAAATCCCAGATACCAGGGCCTCTGCTTGGGTTGCTAGGGGTGCGTGGCTGGCCTGCAAACCACCTCAGGCCCCTGACCCAGGCTGCCCTACATCCCAAGGAAACCCCCACCCTGATCCGGGACACCCTCCAGGGCAAACCAGCTGGCCCCCACCCATGCACCAGGCCTCTATCCTAGCTAATAAAAGAGTAATATGCAGATTGAGCATCACTCCAACACACAAGATGGCTGCCCCCATGTGGTCAAAGATCCTGCCCCCATGTGGACACAAGATGGCTACCACAAGATGGCCAGCAAGGGAGAGCAGTTGGAGGGCACCAGGCCTGCAGGGGAGGGCAGTCAGAGGTGACAAGGCCTGCAGGGGAGGGCAGTTAGGGGTGACCAGACCTGCAGGGGAGGGCAGTTAGGGGCAAACAGGCTGGCAGAGAAGCAGTTAGGCATCAATCAGGCTGGCAGGGGAGTGGTTAGGGAGTGATCAGGCTGGCAGGCAGAAGCAGTTAGGAGCAATCAGGAAGGTAGGCAGGCAAGCCGTTGGGAGCCAGCAGTCCTGGACTGTGAGGGGAATGTCTGACTGCCTGTTTAGACCCAGTCAGTGGGATCGGGCCTAAATGGGAAGTCAGACATTCCTTGAGGGGTCCCAGGCTGGGCTGAGGGACATCCCCCACCTGCCATGCAGGAATTCTGTGCACCGGGCCTCTAGTACATAATATTTAGCAATTATTTTTGCACATTTCTGATTGCAAGAGACAGAACTCTGTATCAGGCTAGCAAATAAGCAGAAAGTGTGTGTGTGTGTGTGTGTGTGTGTGTGTGTGTGTGTGTGTATGTGTGTGGTGGAAGGGTGGGGTAATGGCTCACAGAAGCCAAGGAAAGTTTGAATGGCTAAGTTGTGTGAGAAGCAGTGGTCTTGCTCAGGAAGAATCAAACCTGGGACTAGGACACCTCAGGCCTCCCGCCTCTCTGACTCGCTCAATATCAGTTGTATTCTTTCTCCACCTCCCTCCAAAGTGCAAGAAACATGGGCACCAACAGCTACCCCTAACCAGCGGTTCAGATTTTCAGCCACTTAAGAGAGTCTGCTGTGATTGGCCCTCCCTTGAGTCAGGTGGTCATTCTGGAACCAATCCACTGCAGCCAAGGGGCAGGGTCTATATATCCCATGGGAATGTTAGGGATGGAGTAAGAGAAGGGGCAAGAGCAGGAAGAAATAGAGGGCACTAGGCAGGCAAAATAATAACGATTCACTAAAACAAAATTCCTGCACATGGCCTGTCAGAGAGTGAAAGCAGCACCGTCAAACCAAGCAATGGTATAAAGCACCAGGAATGCAGAAATACCGGAGCCGCGCCTGGCAGGGGCAAGGGCAGAGCTGTACAGGACTGACTTCACCATCGTGGGGAGAAGCAGATTCCAGGCTTCCTGATGGCCTATTACCATGTAGTTGGAAGCTGTGAGGATTAGGCAATTGTGGCATATTGTGTGCAAAGAAGTAAAGGGTAGTATATGACAGCAGTCGGCCAACTCATTAGTCAACAGAGCCGTTTGCCGACCACTGGCCTGGGGGACATCCCCTGTAAGTGGACATGGATTGACGCCACCTGCCAGGCCCCTTCCTTCCTCTGATGGTCGCAGCCCCAGAAGAAATTGCTGTGCCTCTTATCCCAACCAAGTGGTCCTCGTGGGGACCGGAGGGTCACATGACCAAGCCAGGACCATCAGAATCCTTGTCCTGGCCTTTCCTTGGACACCTAAAGCCGTGGTCCCAGAAGAAGCCATCCCAGAGAACAAAGCCTGAGCTGAGAGGGGCAGGTGCAGAGAACAAGGCCCTGGCAGCATCCCTATGCCTCGACCCCCCTCCCCCCCTCTCCCCCCCCCCCCCCCACAAAGTTCAGCCTTTTCCTTGGTGGCTGAAATGAGCCAGTCACTTTCCCCTAGGGCAGGTGTTTCCTGGAGCTGTTGTAACAAGTTACCACAAACTCAGTGGCTTGAAACGGCAGGAATATATTCTGTCAGCTTTGGAGGCCAGAAGTCTCAAATCAAGATGTGAGCATGGCCCACACTCCCTTCTAAATTCTAGGGGAGGGTCCTTCCCGGCCCCTGCAGCTTCTGCTGGCTCAGGCTTTCCTCGACTTGTGGTGGCATCACTCTAAGCTCTGCCTTCATCTTCACATGGTCTTCTTCTCCTTTTGTCTTTTTATTTTTATTTTTTATTAATACTCACCCAAGAATATTTTTCCATTGATTTTTAGAGAGAATTGAAGGAAGGAAGGAAGGAAGGGAGAGAGAGAGAGAGAGAGAGAGAGAGAGAGAGAGAGAGAGAGAGAGAAAGACATCCATGTGAGAGAGGGGATTGAACCTGCAACCAAGGTACATGCCTTTGACCAAATCTAACTGGGGACCTTTCAGTCCTTGGGCCAACGCTCTATCCACTGAGCCAAACCAGCTTCTTCTATCTTTTATAAGGGCCCTTGTCACTGGATTTAAGACCTACTCAAGTACTCCAGGACAATCTTATCTCAAGATCTTTAACTTTATTATATCTGCAAAGACTTTTTTCCGAGGAAGATCATATTTACAGGTTCTGAGGTTAGGACATGGACATATCTTCTGGAGGAGCTACCATTTAACCCACTCCAGCAGGTTTATGTCTCATAATGGAAAGAACCCTCACTCATGCACGCCTTGGGGCTAGCATGAAGCAGTTCTCCCCTCATTGTTCCGGTCCTGGACTCTAAACATAAAACAAAACAAAACCAAAAAAAAAAACAATTCTGACTCAAGGAATGCGATCCCTCCCTGAGCCTCTCTTTGTGTTCTGCCTATCAACACGGGTTCATACCGCCTATCCACAGGCATGTTGAGTGAATTATATGAAGTGTCACAGGTTAGATTTCACAGTTCACGCTCCATATGCGCTGGTCTCCTGAGCCTCAGTGGTGGTGGATGGAGTCCTTGGATCTCTGCAAAGGAGCATCCTGTTTGTAAACGAGCCATGTGACACCTGGTTCACTCATCAGGTTCTCAAACGTAGGATCCTCTGGACCCGACAAAATCAAATTCCTGCTCCTGCAGAGCTAAGGCCTAGAGCCAAGTCCATCAGACTTGGAAGAAGGTGGGAATCTGTAAGCTGGTAACATTAGGGTCACTGTCACAGAGGGAAATCTCCACACTGATAGCTGTTCCCTCGTGGGTGCCTCCTCCACAGTCAGTGTCAGATCTACACTGGGGCCCTCGATGCCTCCTTTCATCCCCACCACCATCCAGTGAGGCAACTCAGGAAACCCCCATTTAACAAACCAAGTTGCTGCGGCTCAGGGAGACAAAGTCAGTGGTCCAAGGCCACACAGCCATGAGCTGTGGGGCCTGATCCAACTCCATCATCGTGCTGTCTCCTCCACCACGGTGCCTCCACAAAGCTCGCTGCCCCTCCAGTGCCTGCTTTCCACACCCAGTGGCTTGGAAGCACAGTGAGATAGCATTCTGCAATATTAAATGAGGGGTCCCTGCCCCCCCACATACAAAATGCCCTGGTCACACACAACATACCCATGAAGACTCAATCCTTCCTCCCTCAGACTTTGAGCCACAGGTGTGTGCCTGGTGGCTAAAATAGTGCCTGGCACACGATTGGCACTCAGGAAATACTTGTCGAATGAATGGATTCAGTTAGCGAGGGCATTCCTGTGGCTAGTGCCTGGGAGAGCGGATGGGAGAGCGGATGACATCATAACACAGGTAACAAAGAATTCACGTTCTTTCGGTACTCAGCCTGGGGCCGGTGGGAGGAAACACCCGCAGGTGTGTCTAGACAGACACCTGAGCCAGCCGCACAGTCCCGCTGCACACGGGGCGTGGAGCTTGGCAGGGAGAGGGCTGGGAGGATGAGGGGCACCAGGAGGGGCCGAGAGGCAGGCTTTACAGAGGCTCAGCGCACAAAGGGGCTGCAGAGTAGCTGTGGAGCCACACTGGCCCAGCTCAGATCCTGGTTCTGTGAGACCTTGGGAGTCTCCTCACCTCTCTGTGCCCCTGTTTCCTCATTAACCCGAAGATGACTTAATAATAGTTCCCTCTTCATAAGGACTAGTGTGAGGAGAAGCGGCTTGCCTGATACTTTGGCCACTTAAGTGGTTATGGCCATCGATAGGGGAGCTGAGCTGTACCCACTACAAACCCAGTTGCAAACACTTGTGGGGAGGGCTGGCTCCCTTGATTACCCTCCTCCCAGCACAGCAGGGGGCCTATCAGAAACTGTGGACCCCCAAGGGAGGTCGCCCACGTGCTCCAGTGTTAAAGAGTTCATGACCCTGGGTCCCATCTAATCTGCAAAGTCTGCAAAATGAGATGATGTTTGTCGAAGCACCTTGCAACACAGAAAGTGAGTGCTCTAGGAATTTCATGGATTATTCATAGGAACGGCATACCTGCTTCCCCCACCTCATCCTTCAACTGACAATTTTTTCACCAACCTCCAAATCCATGGGCACTTTTCAATCTTTCTTTCCCTTACTTTTTAAAAATTGCATTTACTTTTTCCATTATAAAAGCAATGCCTTTTCGTGATAGAAACACTTGAAAATACATAAAAGTCAAAGAAAACAGGGGGAAATCTCCTTTGGGCCCATCACCCAGTGGTAACTAATAACTTCCAAATTTTTTTTTGCGGGGAGGGGCAGGTATTTTTACCAAATGTGTTTTTGTAGTAATATGCAAATTTGCATATAATTATTTTGAATATCCCTTTTTTTCTTATAATAAATGAATAAACATAGTACATAAAGAAAAAAAGAAGAAGAAAGCAATACTAACCAGAATCCTCCACTTCAGATGCAGTGAAACCCCAGGGACCTCCCCTCACCTCCCGCCCAGTCGTTTTCTAAAAGCTTGCATGTTTCATGATTTTTTTTAAAACTCACCCGAGGATATGGTTTTTATTGATTTTCGGAAAGAGAGAGAGAAACATTGATGTGAGAGAGAAAAAACATCCATCAGTTGCCTCCTGTATGTACCCCGACCAGGGATCAAACCTGCAACCCAGGAATGTACCCTGTCCAGGAATCAAACCCACAACCTTTTTGGTGCATGGAACAATGCTGCACCCAATGGAGCCACTGGCCAGGGCAGGGTACTGACTTTGCCAAAGGACTGATGATGAAGAGGAGAAACAACACTCTGGCTCTCCAGAAGCAGCCCCAGGCCTCAGGAACACAGCTGCTGTTTTCTCCTGGTTGCAACATACCTCGTTTCTAATCTAGGCACAGAGAGGGAAGGAGAGGGAGAGACGGACATTGTGTACTTTCTGATCAAGTATCACCAGTGGTTTGCTAATTGCCCTTCCCACTCCACCTCCAGGACTTTCTCATCAGTGGTAAATCTTGATTCTGACCATAGGACGATTTGCAACCACCGTTTTCGATGTCTTAATGAATTTTTCGTCCTTTTCTGAGTCTTCAAATGACCTTTCATGCCATTTGTCCCCAGTGACATTTCCTCCTGCTTGAAATCCTCACGTCCCTTGACTTCTGGGACACCTCTTACCACTGAAGTCTCCCTTTGTCTGATCCTCCCTTTTCTGTTTATTTTGCCAACTTCTTTTCCTCAGACTTCTTAAATCTTGGTCTCCCTGTGGGTCTTCCTCTCTCTTCTCTGCAGGTTCTCCCATCCCTCCCACGACTGGCATAAGGTTCATTTTCCCACCCTGAGCTGTCCCTCCAGCCCCAGGCTTATATCCTCTCATTATCCTTCAGGAATCAGATTCCACCTGTCCATGGCCTCCATGCTTTCTTTCCCCAAAATCCTTCCTGTTGGATCAATAGATTCTCCTCTTCATGTTCTCTCTCGCCCTTTCCCTCTCCTCTCTCTCTCTCTCTCTCTCTCTCTCTCTCTTTTTCTCTCTCTCTCCATTCACCCACAATAGGTAGCTCAATGTCATCCTCTCTCCTTTACCCCGACTACCAGTGGACCAAGCCTAACCTTTTTGGAGTTTTGTGGTTTGTTTTGTTGTTGTTGTTGTTATTGTTTTGGTTTCATTTTGTTAATTTGTAAAACCATCGCGAGGAGAAACTCAAATGTCCTTTACCCAGGTCACCAATTGATGACATTTTGCCTCATTCACTCTGTTTTTCTCTCTTTACATATATCTTCACACACACAGGTAAATATCAACTAAATAGTTCAGAGTATATTTTCTAAGAACAAAAGTAGGCTTTCTAAAAGAATAATAATACAACCATCAAAAGTAGGAACTTAACATTGATAGGACTCTGCTATCTAATACACAGTCCATGCCCAAGTTTTGACAATTACCCCAATAATAATGTCCTTGATAACAATTCTTTTCCAGCCCAGGATCCAAACTAGGATGGCACATTGCAGTTAGCTTTAGTCGCCTTTAAACTGAACTGACTCCTGAGCCTTTCAATCTGTTGACACTGACTTTTTTTATACCCACCAGAGGAAATGTTTATTGATTTTAGAGAGGAAGGAAGAGAAACAGGGAGGGAAGGAGGGAGGAACGGAGGGAGAGAGTGAGAGAGACCTCTATGTGAGAAAGAAACATCTATAGGTTGCCTCTCACATGCACTCCAACCGGGGATCAAACCCTCAGCCTTTTGCTGTACCAGATGACACCCCAACCGAGTCACCCAGCCAGGGCCTAACCTTGACATTTTTGAAGATTCATGAATAAGCTATTTTGTAACATGTCTTTCAATTTCTGTTTGTCTGATGTTTTAGAATCCAATCATATATTTTTGGTAGAAACACTATTGAAGGTTGTATCCTTCTCAGTGTGTTACCTAGGGCACTCAACACCTAGTACAGTTTTTTTTTTTTTTAAATTAACACTTCCTTCTTCCATATGGCACAATTCTTTTCAAAAATAATCATGAAATTATATGAGTAATAATAATGATCCAGAAGAGAAAACCGAGATGCCAGTGAAGTTAAAAAAAATCAAATATTAGAAAATATGATAGGACACAAAAAGGGAAAAATGATGGATTAAAGATGTTTAATTACATTAGTGTAGTTTTAGAAGAAGGGAGGAATAACATATGTCTCGATATTGGTCTGTCACAGAACTGCATAATAACCGTACACTTTCTCATTTCTGTGCCTTTACTGCTATAAATTTCTCATGCTTTCATCAGCATTTATTTTACTCACATGTTCAGTAGAAAGTGTACCCAGATGTGTAAATCTGTCTTCACTCACAGTTGGTCATATAATACATGTTATTCATTTTCATTTAGAAGAGTTTCTTTCATGTGAATCAACATATAGACACATAGTTAGGAAAAAGTCAGGAGCAGAGGGCTCAGTTTGGGAGGGACCCACACAAATCCCTTCCACCTAAGTCCAAGAAAGCACAGTGCTGTTCCTGGCTTGGCGTCTTCGGAATGGATACCGATCCACACATCTTTGCCATTTCAAAAATTGCCACCAAATTACATTCACCAGAAAAGTCATCGAATACTTCTAATATACGTGGTCAGGAAAAACAACTTCCAAGGTTTGCCTTCTTTTGCAAACACAAAAAACAAAAACAGACAAAATGGCTGCAGAATGGCTGGTCTATCAGCAAATTGCTGGCACCTGGTGATAACAAAATGCACATCAATGTTAGTCAGTCAGACAGCATTTGATCCCGTGTCTTTCCAGAGGATCCCGCTCTGGGTGAAAATGACCGTGGCCTCCAAGCATTCCCCTTTTGTTTCTTCCTGCAAAGGGAGACCAGCGTCTGGGGCGGTCTCTCCGGCTCTCCTTCTTCTAAACATGCTTCCTCTTCCGTGTAAGAACCCCCACCTCCTCCCCTGTGCTGCCTGCCGCCCAGTGCATGACTTTCCCCACAATTTCTGCTCACCCTGCAAGAAGCAACTTGAAAGCAGCCTGGTGTTGGACCGTGCCGCGATCCAGGCTGGTTCCAGCTGGTTCACATACTTTTGTGTCTAATTGACCTCACTTCAAACCGCACACCTGATGAAAGATAACGCGGGGGAATTCTCACAGGCAGCGGGGAGCGAGGCCTGCGCGGATTCCCCTTTGGACCACGCAGCTCTTCAAAGCTGGGGTTCACTTTCCAAACGGTGTCTGTGACTCCACGCACAGCTTCGGCGGGGCAGTGGTTTCATCTGCAGAAGTCTTTTCACTGCGCTGCATCCTGCGGCATTTTCCATCAATGGGGCGACCCTGAAAAGAATGGCTCTACCTTTCTCCTAAAGTCCCCCCAAAAAAAATGTCACACACGAGGGAGACACGCCAGGGGGTCACAGAGAATGTCAGAATTAAACCAACTCCAGTTCAATTTCCTTCGCCGTTGCTCTGCTATTATTGCTTATTTTGAGGCCACTATTTAAACACAGGCCGTGCCCAGGTTGGCTTGAACGGCTGAGAGCCGAAATTAACTTTCCCTGGCCAAACAAACAAAACATTTTTCAGAGTCCACGTATGCCAGGGCCAACTAGATAAGCGGGAATTTTCCAAATAAATTTGAACCTATCGTTTATTAAAAGATACGTGTAATTAAAATATTCTCATTTGAAGCACATGGGTGTGTGGTGTCTAGGTGTATGTGTACACATGTAATTAAACATATACTAAATACATAATTAAGGATAAAATTAAAACTCAAACGTAATGGCAGCAACTGCTTAGATGTTTTCAGGGAGGGCTGGTCTATCACCAAATTGCTGGCACGTGGCGACCACAAAAAGCAAATCAATGTTAGTTTTACTATTTTAAATTCTTTGGAATTACAATTCATCCCCTTACTCTTCTACCATACTTGGATGATTTCCTAACTCCCAAATTGTCTCAGTTTAATAATTGGCATTCTACAGTTGGGAAAAAGCATTATCTCCTCCCATATTTATCTATCATTTATCTGTGGCAAGATGGACTTGTAGATTGTTACTTTATTCAATGGATTATAATCCAATACTATCTTTTATCATTTAGATTTTCAAATTGTTCCTGATTTGGCCAGAGGGAGCCTCTTTGGTTAGGACCTGTGCACTTTTGAAATGTCCCCAGAAGTTTTTTTTAGCACTTTCTTACATTCTGATGAGTACCAATATGTACCATGCATGCCAACCAATGTGTGTCTGTATACTGACTGGTATGTGTCTATGTGCCAATATGTGTAGTATGTGAGTATCAGGAAAATGACCTAGGAGACCCCGGAGGGAATGTTGCTGGTCTCTATTGGGGCCCAAAACACTGGAGCAGGAGAGAGCAGATCTGGGTCAACTTTCCATTTTGTCTGCAAATCCCCACCTGAGTGAGTTTGCTGCCACTCTCCTGTTCAATGATACAATTACCTGGTTTCCAATACTCCGTTGTTGACAGTATTTGATAATAGTGCTGCGTATACCAATTGGAGGATGCGGTGGATATTACCTGGCTCACAGTGGTTCTCCCAGCACGAACTCACCACGTCATGGGGGTACTCCCCATGTCCCCCGGGCAACACACAACATTTGGAAAAACATTCCTCCTGAATGAATTTCTCTACTCAGACATCGTAATAAAATATCACTGACAACAGAAATTTACTTCCTCACAGTTCTAGAGGCCAGAAGTCCAAAGCCAAAGTGCCAGGGGGTTGCTTTTTGGTGAGACCTCTCTCCCCACCTTGCAGGCAGCACCTTCTCACTGTACCTCGACCTGGCCTTTTCTCTGTGCATGAACAGGGAGAGAGGGAGGGAGGGAAGAAGGGGGGAGAGAGAGAAAGAGAGAGAGAGAGAGAGATAGTTAGTTTCCGTGTCTCTTCCCTTTCTTGTAAGGACACCAGTCCTACAGGATTAGGACCCCATCCTTATGGCCTTATTTAACCTTAATTATCTCCTTAAAGGCCCTATTTCCAAATGCAGTCACATTAGAGGTCAGAGTTGCCACATACATGTTTTAGGGGGACACAGTATAGTCCATATCACTCCCCTTTGCTCTAGCTAGGCATGTTTTCTGGCCATCCTGTCTTCTTGGCTGTGGCACAAGCACCTGACTGAATATTGGCCAATCACTGCACCTGACTCTCCTCAACTATGGTGATTGGCCGAGCCAAGATCACATGACTCAAATTGTCTTTCCAAGGGAATTAATTTTTCATTTTAGAACAGAAGTTCCAAATATTTTTTAAAAAAATAAAAGACTAGCCCTAACCAGTTTGGCTCAGTGGATAGAGCTTTGGCCTGTGGAATCAAGGGTCCCAGGTCTATTCCGGTCAAGGGCATGTACCTTGGTTGTGGGCACATCCCTGGTAGGGGGTGTGCAGGAGGCAGCTGATTGATGTTTCTCTCTCATCGATGTTTCTAACTCTCTCTTCCTCTCCCTTCCTCTCTGTAAAAAATCAATAAAATATATTTTAAAAAATCAAAATCAAAATAATAAAAGGCTAGGTAGTAAATATTTCAGCCTTAGGAGGAAACGGGTATATGGTCCCTTTCCCAAATATCAAGTCTGTGCCAACCTCTGCCCTTGCAGATGAAAGCAGCCAATGACAATACATAAAGGAATAGGCCTGACTGGATTTGGCCTGTAGTAGGCTGGACTTCACAGACCCTGATCTACAGCATAGAATAATGGATAAAATGTGGGCTTATTATGTGGATTCCCCCTTCAAATCCTGGCTTCATCAGTTTCCTTTTCTATAAAATATGAACAAAAGGTAATTTTGTATTAATCGGCTGGGCAGTGGAAGCTGCTATAATAACCCCAAATAGCTCAGTGGCTTAGCACAACAAGAAGTTATTCCTTATGCCACCACTCTCCACTGCTGGTTGGCAAAGGTGGGTGGCATAGCTGGCATCGGCTCTGCTCTGTGAAATCATTCAGAGAGCCATACTCATTCTATCATGAGGTTTCACCATCTTGAACACATGGCTTCAAGGTTGCCCTGTTCTGCGCCCACTGCCAGATCAAAGAAAGAGTAGAGCAGAGAGGAGTATTCACTCTTAACTGTCTTGGACCATGCAGAGGTCACTTCCAGTCACATCCCATTGGTGAGAACTGGTCACATGGCCCCACCCCGACAAAGGGGTCTGGGAAATATAGTTTGCTTGTGGGTCCAGGAAGAGGAAAAGGGTCTGATGCACATTCAGTCAATCTCTGTTGTGGACTCCAGGTTATCACGAGACCTGTGTCAGAGAAAACTGTGAAGACTCACAATAGTGCTGGTCCTCATAAGCATCCATAAGTGTTCCCTTTAATTATCCCTGAAGGTAGAGGGGAAAAAAGAGAGGAAGGAGAGCGCTCTTTTCCTATTGGGTAGGAAAGCCACGCTGACATCACCTTACCTATAGGAGGAAGCTTATAATAATACCTCCTTCACTGGGCTGCTGGGGAGGGTCAATGAATTAAGGCAGTGACTGCAGTGAAAAAAAAAAAAGACATTTTATATCATGACCAGTACACACATCAGCTAAAACAAAAGTCCATCCGTAAAACGAAATGTGTTATTATTATACCCCGTGATATACTCTGATGTATGGAGCTGTGGCTTCTACTGAGCGGCAGAGGCTAGCGTAAGGCAGAGATGCTGGCCCACAGAAGGTGAAGCCCGGGAGGAAATGGAGGCTGGCAAGAGAATCCTGATTGTGCCAAAGTGCCTGCTGCCTTCAAAGCTGCCCGCTAATCTAGGTTGGTCTGCAACTAACAACAACCACAACAACAGCAGCTAACAACGACTGAGGTCTTATGTGCCAGACACTTTGCTAAGCTCTTAATAGCCATTAACAATGTTTAAACTCAAACCACAACTCCTGGCAGGGGAGTGGGTCATGAAATCATTTTAAGAAGTTGGTATCAATATATATTTTTTAATATATTTTATTGATTTTAGAGAGGAAGGAAGAGGGAGTGATAGAAACATCAATGATGAGAATCATTGATTGGCTGCCTCCTGCACGCCCCCTACTAGGGGATCAAGCTCGCAACCCGGGCATGTGTCCTTGGCCGGATTCGAACTTGGGACCCTTCAGTCTGCAGGCTAACTAATGCTCTATCCACTGAGCCAAACCAGGTAGGGCCCAATATTTTTTTAATGAACAAAATAGACTAGACTAAACTAGAACTATGCCAAAACATCAGAGTATACCACACATAAAAATAGCAAATTTTGTTTTATGGATGGACTCTTCTTTCAGATAACGTGTGTACTGGTCGTGACATAAAATGTCTTTTTTACTGCAGTCACTGCCCTGATTCATTGGCCCTTCCCAATAGCCCAGTGAAGAGGGATTATGTTAAGCTCCATCCTATAGGTGAGGAAACTGAGGCACAAGGAGGTGACCCACTTGCTGCAGGCTGCACAGTTAGGAAGTGGTTCAGTCAGCACTGGCACCTTCGTGGTTTGGCTGCTGATCCCACTCTGAAATCTACCCTAAGATTCTCCTAACAGAGCAATCACTTCCTTCTTGGCTTAAGCTTCTCCCGGTCACATTTCTGTATTGTGAAAACTCAAGACTCCTAGGAGGCAGGAACAGAGAGCACGGACAGGGCCCGGGATGTGGAGAAAGGAAGGAGGCAGGGGCAGAGAGGATAGACAGGGCCCAGGATGTGGAGAAAGAAAAGAGGCAGGGGCAGAGAGCATAGACAGGGGCTGGGATGTGGAGAAAGGAAGGAGGCAGGGGCAGAGAGCACAGCCAGGGCCTGGGATGTGGAGAAAGGAAGGAGGCAGGGGCAGAGAGCATAGACAGGGCCCGGGATGCGGAGAAAGGAAGGAGGCTGGGCTTGGCCTGGAGCTGCCCAGAGACCTTCAACAGGGCATCTCACCTTTTTGAGTCTGTTTCTTCCGGGGAAACGAACATGGCAATAATGTCTCCCTCAGAGGCTTTGCCAGGAAGAAGCAGCTGACCTAGGAGAGTACCAGTCCTGGGTCCGCCTGTGAGCCCCTGGGTGGGGGAGGGGAGAGCAGAGACAGCACCTTACAGGCATAGAGATGGCATGGAGCAGAGCAAGGGAAGACCAACCAGACAGAACCAGAGGATGGGAGATCAGGCAAAGCAGGTGTCACCAGCCTCAAAGGCTACGTGAGTGCAGACAGGGTCAATTAAGCACACAGAATGCTGGGAGGTCCTTGGAAGGGCCAAGTGAGAAGTTCCCCAGTGTCCTAAGGCCCAGACAGCCATTGCCCGTGAACTAAGCTTGAAGCATACACAGCATGGTATTGTTCACCCCAGCTGGCCGCCACGCCAGGTGGCTAACCGAGAAAAATGGAGTCAAATATCTCAAACCGACAGCTCAGGCCTCGGGGAGAGTGAGGAAGCCAGTGTCCCACCTCGGCTCAGGCCTCCCTAGTTCCCAGAGCTGCACAGCAGGCCCCATGCAGAGCAGGAAGCCCTGAGCTGCTCCAGGGGGCAGGCAGCTGCGAGGCCTCCTTGGGGAAGCTACCCTTTGATCTCCATGGCAGCCCAGGGTCCCACTTCCTGCATCCCAGAATGCCGGCTCCAGAAGGACCTCAGAGGTCGCAGAGCCCAACCCCATTGGACAGTTGGGGCCAACGGGGCCCTGAGAGGCACAGAGCCTGGTCAAGGTCAGACAGGGAGCCAGTGGGGGGTGGGAGGGCCTAAAAGGGAAAAGTGAGGGCCAGTGTGCAGGCAGCAATGCTCGCCCAGGGCCCCCTCCACTCCTCAGTGCTCCTCCTGTTTCCCCTCCCTCAGTGGGAAGCCAGCAGGGAGGGTGGGCTCTTTGGCTCTTTCCATTCTCTCTGCTGTGGGGGATCCATTTCCTGCCCCAGCCAAGTAAGTTCAAAGGGCCTGGAGTGGCGGGGAGGGGAACCCGGACAGCACAGGGTAAGGAGCGGGCCTTTAAATCACAAAGGCGACTTTATCCTTTGAGATTTTAAGTGGACAGAAGCCAATTTTCTAACATCCTTTCTTCTGATGTGGCCCTTGGCAAAAATCATGACATGGGGTGGGGATAAGGAAACTTAAGGTATCTGAGCCCCTACTATATGCTGGGCTCTGTGCCAGCACATCTTTTATAGACATAACAATCTTTCCGGGTAGGGACTGGTTTCCTCAGTTTACAGATGAGGAAAGGGAGGCACAAGAGGGGAAGTCACTTGCTCAAGGTCACATAGCTAAGATTTGAGCCCACGTGTGTCTGACTCAAGAGTGTTTAATCTTGCCCTGTCAACGTGGCTCAGTGATTGAACATCAACCTACGCACCAGAAGGTCACGGTTCGATTCCCGGTCAGGGCACATGCCCCAGTTGTGGGCTCAGTCCCCAGTGTGGGACATGCAGGAGGTAACTGATCGATGATTCTCTCTCATCATTGATGTTTCTATCTCTCTCTCCCTCTTTCCTTCCTCTCTGATATATATTTTAAAAGTGTGTTTAACATCAGGCCACATCGGTGCCCAAAGGGTTGTGGGTAACCTGAGTTCCACCACTGTCTCAGGGTTCTCCAGAGAAACAGAACCAACAGACAACAGAGAGAGAGAGAGAGAGAGAGAGAGAGAGAGAGAGAGAGAGAGAGAGAGAGAGAGAGAGAGCTGGTTCCCAACCGCCCCCCCCCCCCCGCGGGGTGTGTGTGTGTGTGGGGGGGGGGGTCGGAATAGAGCACAGAGCCCAGCATATAGTAGGGGCTCAGATACCTTAAGTTTTCTTATCCCCACTCCATGTCATAATTTTTGCCAAGGGCCACATCAGAAGAAAGGATATTAGAAAAGTGGCTTCTGTCCACTTAAAATCTCAAAAGATTAAGTCGCCTTTGTGATTTAAAGACCCACTCCCTACCCTGTGCTGTTTGGGTTCCCCTCCCCACCATTCCAGGGCTTTTGAACTTACTTACTCAGTCCAACAATTAAAATACCCTCACAGCCGAAACCGGTTTGGCTCAGTGGACTGAGAGGTCCCAGGTTCGATTCCAGTCAAGGCCATGTACCTTGGTTGAGGGCACATCTCCATTAGGGGGCATGCAAGAGGCAGCTGATCGATGTTTCTAACTCTCTATCCCTCTCCCTTCCTCTCTATAAAAAATCAATAAAATATATATATAAAATACCCTCACAGACACACCCAGAAATGATGCTTAGTTATCTGGGCATCTCATGACCCAACCAAGTTAACACAAAATTAACCATCACAACTGGTCCATGAATTCATCCAACAAATATATGCTGAATGTCCGGTAGGTGCCAAGTGCTTTGAATTCAGAGATAATAAAAATAGGCAAAATTAATTGAGTACTTGCCATGTGTCAAGCACTGTTCTAAGTACTTTATGTGAATGAATTTATTTATGCTCCACAACAATCGTGCAAGGTAGAACCTATTAAATATCCCCATCCTACAGGGAATGAAATAGAGGCACCGAGAGAGGAAAGGACATGCCATAGTCCCAAAGCTAGGATGTGCAGAAACCAGCAGTCAAACTCTGGTGCTAGCGTCCATGCTCTTGATCACAGCACCACACGGCCCTGTCAAACCTCCAGAGCTCACAGGCAGGACTCCATACTAAAGTGTGCAAGGGGGTGGGTGAGGGAGGTACAAGGCATTGCTGGTGTGCAGAGAAAGGGCAGGCCAACACCAGTTTGGGTGGCCAGGAAAAGTTTCAGAGAGGATGTGACAGCAAAACCAATGCTTAAAGAGGAAAGAGTCAGGCAAAAAGGAAATGCACTGCCCTGGGTTGGCCTCAAGGAGCAACCTGTGCAAAGGGTGGACCAGGGGAGCTGAAGGAAGGTTTCGTCTGGCTAGCGCTGGGAGTGAGGTGGGGAGTGCTGAGCAGGGAGACTTGGAGGCAGAAGAAACCCAGGGTCCTGACGGGCACTGAATAACATGTTAGAAGTCTGGGTTTTATCCTGTTGGCATCAGGGAACCTAGATGTGGAGCTCTGGACAAGTCACTTTACGTGATTGCACTTCAGTTTCCTTATCAGTAAATTGGGAGTAAAAGAACCTGCTTTACACACACGGCTGTTATTCAGTGGAAGAAATGAGACAATGCATTTGTAGTAGAAACCTCAAAAAACAAACAAACAAAAAAAAACACCACGATGATTGGAATCCAAGATGGCAGCATAGGTAAACACCTACACTGCTGCCTCACACAACAATTTCAAAACTACAACTAAAAGACAGAATGGACATCATCCAGAACCACAGGAAAGCTGGCTGAGTGGAAATTCTAGAAGGAAAGAGAGGGGCTCACAGAAACCCAGAGGAGCTGCAAAAAGCTGAGGTATGGAGACACATGCGTGCAGAGAGCGAGTGCTGGAGAACCTGGCTGGCTTTCTCTGGCGGGAGGGAGATGGGGACTCTTAACAGCATTGAACCCCTTATCTTACGACACTGAACCCCAGATCCAGCCGAAACTGATATGGGGGGAGTTTGGACTATGAAAAGGGAGAAGTGCACAGAAATTTGGGGGAGTCACAAAAGATCAGAGGCCTGGTGGCACGCACAGCACTGCACACAGAGGACCGACTGCTGATTGTGCCGCTGGCTTTCACAGGTGGTCGGGAGACAGACCCTCCCAATTGTGCCATTTCTAACTCCACTGAACCCCGGTTTGGGGCGAGACCCTGGGAACCCAGACTCATATGGTCCCAGAGCGCAAGGGAGCCGAGGGGCAGCAGTCTAGAGGCACTGCGAGAGTACCCACGTGCACAGGACCACTCCAGTGATTACCCAGTCACATGAGACTCAGGGGCCATGGAGGGCAGGGCCGATTGGAAGGCAAGGCGGTCCCTTAAGCCCTGAGACTCCACCCATCCCAAGCTCAACAGAGAAGCTTCTGTGGTTTTGCAAGTCTGGTATCATAAGGCTGAATCCAACACAGAAGTTCTCCCGGCATAGTGAAAATGTTGAGACAAGGGAAGGGATCACAAACAAAAGAAATGGAGGAAAACAAACGACTGGATATAGAGTTCAAAACCACACTTATAAGGTTTTTCAAGAATATCCTAGAAAAGTTGGATAAAGTTAGCGAGTCCCAAGAGGAGATGAAAAAGATCCAACTAGAGATGGAAAAGGACCTACTAGAATTTAAACATACACTGACTAAAATAAAAAATATTATTCAGAGATCTAACAGCAGACTAGAGGAAGGCAAGAATCAAGTCAAAAATTTGAAATATAAAGAATCAGAAAACACTCAACTGGAAAAGCAAGAAGAGAAAAGAATCCAAAAATGTGAAGATAATGTAAGGAGCCTCTGGGACAACTTCAAGCGTACCAACATCAGAATTGGGGGGGGTGCCAGAGGAAGAGAGAGAGCAAGGTACTAAAAAACCTATTTAAAGAAATAATGACTGAAAACTTCCCACATCTGGTAAAAGAAATAGACTTACAAGTCCAGGAAGCACACAGAACCCCATATAAAAGGAATCCAAAGAGGACTACACCAAAACACATAATTAAAATACCAAGAACAAAAGACAAAGAGAGAATATTAAAAGCAGCAAGAGAAAAACAGTTCATTACCTACAAGGGAGCACCCATATGACTGTCAGCTGATTTCTCAACAGAAACGATGCAGGCCAGACGGGAGTGGCAAGAAATATTCAACATGATGAATAGCAAGAACCTACAACCAAGGTTACTGTACCCAGCAAAGCTATCATTCAGAATTGAAGGGCGATAAAGAGCTTCACAGATAAGAAAAAGCTAAAGAAGTTCATCAACTCCAAACCAGTATTATATGAAATGCTGAAAGGTACTCTTTTAGAAGAGGAAGAAAAAAAGGGTAAAAGATAAAAAATTATTAACAACAAATACGTATCTATCAACAAGTGAATCTAAAAATTAAGTGAATTAAAAATTTTATCAACAGAATAAACTGGTGAATATAATAGAATTAGGAGCACAGAAAGGGAGTGGACTGATAATTCTCAGGGAGAAAGGGGTGAGGGGTGTACAGGGAGAGACTGGACAAAAATCATACACCTATGGATGAGATCAACGGGAAGGAGGTAAGTGTAGAGAGAAGGGTGGGAGCCAGGTGGAAGGGAGCTATGGAGGGGAAAAAAGAGAAACAAATGTAATAATCTGAATAATAAATATTTAATTAAAAAAAAAAAACACGAGGCACCAAAATGCAGAGAAGCAGCTGAACAGCTAGACAAATGCTACAGGAGCCAGAGGCTCCCTGTGCCAAGCAGGAGGCTTTGAGCAGCAAGGTACAGAAACTCCAACTAAAAATGGCTTAAGCCATAAGGAGTTCATTTTCTTACAAACAAGGGAGAGATGTTCTGAATCGGAAATTCAGTTGCTCAATGCTGTGTTCAAAGAGGCGGCAGCCTCCTCCCCGTGTTGGCGGTGGCATGCCTCACAGTCACAAGATGGATGCAGCAGGTCTGCCATCATCGCATGACCATGTTCCATGAAGAAGAGGCATCTCCTCTTATTCATCTTTAAAGGAAGAAAACCTTCATCGGAAGCCTCTTCACCAGACTTCCTCTCAGGTCTCAGTGGCTGGAATGAGATCATCAGCCTTTCACTAACCAAAACTGGCAAAGGGGATATAATGACCATGATTCTCTGAGGCCAATCACAACTCGTGTCCCAGGGCTGAGGATGGACTTGTCTCCTGATTGCTGGCCTCAGGGGGCAGGATCCAAACAACGCGGGTCTTTCTAAGAAGGAAGAAGGGGGGAAAGATGTGGCGAGGCCATTAGCATTATCTGTGACTCCGAGAACCTGGATTCAAGCTCTGGACAGTAAAGGTAATGCTGTCCCCCACCTGCTGGTGGGCTCAAGAGCTGAAATCATGCTCTGACCCTGGAGGTCAGGTCAGGCTGAGCCCAAAGCCCGGAGCTTAAAAATCACCTCAAAGGGGCTGAGGGAGCGGATGTGTCCCCTATCCCCCTGGGCCTAGCTCCGTGTCTCTGACAGAATCCCTCATTTGCTCAGTCAATCCACAAATGTTAATTGGGCACTTGTGGTGGGGACCAACAACGAGCAAAACTCAACCTGGACCCTGCCCTCACCGAGCTTGCCTCCTACTCGCAGAGAAAATCAACAGCTACATGGGTATGTGTGAAGTGACAGCCGTGGTCAGTTGTGGACTGATGAGCACGTGATGCTGGAAGAGGAAAGAGCAGGGGGACTCGACCCCGGTGGGGAGGTCCAGGACTCTGGGTTTGGCACTTGTTGTTTTGATTCCAGACTCAGCCACTTACCGCCTGTGTGACTTTTCAAAGGTAATTTGCTTGACATTTCTCTGTGCCTTGGTCTTCATTGGGTAGCTGTCCCTGGGATTGGAAGGAAAACTCAGTGAGATAAGGCAGCCCACTCAAGCATCATGCAAGAACTAGGAAACCACATGCTACCAACAGTCCAGTAGTACAGCATAGTGGGTAAGGTTTCCGGCCCAAGCCGGATGGTACAGGCGAGAAGCCTAGCCAGCTCTGCCTCCTTCTAGCTCTGCTTCTTTCTAATGTAACAGTGAGCAATCACCTCATCCCTCTGTGCCTCAGTTTCCACATCTGTGCAATGGAATCAGAGTTGTAAAGACTAAATAGGTTGTGTAGCCTATATAATAAAAGCCTATGTGGTCGTGACCCACTCATGCCCCAATGAGCAATCACCAGGAGGCTGCGTGCACAGCGGGCCCGCGTGGGTGGGTGCAGGGGAGAGGTGGGACCCCCGGCAATCCACCGAGGAGCCCCAGATGGGTGGGCAGGGCCTACCTCTTTGGGGCTATCGATCGCAGGGCTTCCATACTGTGAGAGGGCACAGACCAGGCTGGAGGACCCCCCCTCCTAGTGCATGAATTTTGTGTCCCGGGGCCTCTAGTTAGTATCTAAAGCTCTTTGCACAGGGTCTGACACACAGTAAGCTCAACAGAGGTTAACAAAGATTATTGTTACGTGTTGCTGTATTGAAATTCATCATAAAACAAATGGTAAAGCCGCTGGATGCGAGCATTTCAGTCAAGCAACTGCAAAGTCATTTTTCTTGCTGACATCTTAATAATAGAGGTGTTTGGCAGAGCACTCTGCATCCCGCTACGAATGTTAAACATCCCTGAGCATCCCCGAGTTTTGATTGCTTGCCGATTCTCCTCCGGAGTGCTGACTGGCCTGCCTATTGCTGTCACCTCCCGCGCCATCGGTAGCACACCTTGAGAAGCAACCATTGTTAAGGATAAACAAAGCAAGACGCAGCCAGCGAGCCCCACCGCAGCCCAGCCTCCGCTTCCTTCCGGGCTGCTTCCAGCTTGCAGCGGTGTCTAGCCAATCACAAGCTGCAGGATGCAAATTGTGTTCCCTAATTGATCCATCAAGCTATGCACAGTTCAGGTTATGAAAACTGGCGCAGTGGGAGGAACGCCTGCGCGTGCAAACACTCAGCCCAGGGCCCAGCGGATGTTGAGTGTTTGGGGAGCACAGCTATTGTCTTCAATATCATGATTCCTCCAGATGGTGGGAGCCTGAGAGAGCCGTCGCCAGCTCCGCTTCCCCTTCCCTTTGTGAAACCACTGAAGGCTCCGTAGGCTCTTGGTGTTAAATTACAGCCACACCTACTTCACGGGGTGGTGGAGAGGATGCCAGGGGTCAGTGCGCCTCCGAAGGCTTTGGGAACGGTGCCTGGCACTGGCTAAGTGCTCAGAAACAAGGGCAGTGGTGATATCGAACACACTGAGCACTTACCACCTTCACCCTCCAGATTCAATCCTTACAACCTAGGCATGAGGTAGGTATCCAGAGCATCCCCATATTACAGGTGAGGAAACAAAGGCATAGAGACGTTAAATGACAAGCTTTGAGTTACAAGGTAAATTCTAACATTAGACGCTGTGATGACAGGTTTTTTCCAAAGGACAGCATTAATCTGGAGAATGAGTAGAAGCACATCCGTATGTAATGAGCATAATAGCTTGTGCACAGGGGAAAGAGCAGGCAGGAAAAAGACTTCAAAATGTAAATAGTGCTTATCTCTAGCTACACGGCAGGAATGTGGGTGAGGTTATACCCTTTCCCCCTCATTAATCTGTTTTCTAAGTTTTTCATTACCAGCATGTATTATTTTTATATTGGGGGGAAATAATCAAAATGGATGTTTTAAATGGGGGTGGGGGCGAGCCAGTAGGGGGCATGCAAGAGGCAGACAAACAATGATTCTCTCTCATCACTGATGTTTCTTATTTTAAGATTACTGTCATAATTTTTTTTGTTTTTTTATTTAATACATCTTTATTGTTCAGATTAATACAATTGTTTCTCCGCCCCCCCCCCCC
>JAAGEH010000030.1:3948717-4048880 GCA_011751065.1 Lasiurus cinereus | reverse complement strand
CCACCCTCTGCCCTTACCTTCCTCCCCATTGTCCTCATCCATAGGTACACAATTTTTGCCCAATCTCTCCCCTCAACTCCCTCACCCCTTTCCCCCTGAGAATTGTCAGTCTACTCCTTTCTCTTCCCCTGATACTAATATATTCACCAGTTTATTCTGTTCATCAGATTTATTATTCACTTGATATTTAGATTCAGTTGTTGATAGATAATGTATTTGTTGTTCCTAATTTTTATCTTTATCTTTTTCTTCTTCTTCCTCTTCTTAAAGAGTACCTTACAGCATTTCATATAATACTGGTTTGGTGTTGAGGAACTCCTTTAGCTTTTTCTTATCTGTGAAGCTCTTTATCTGACCTTCAGTTCTGAATGAGAGCTTTGCTGGGTAGAGTAATCTTGGTTATAGGTTCTTGCTATTCATCACTTTGAATATTTCTTGCCACTCCTGTCTGGCCTGCATCGTTTCTGTTGAGAAATCAGCTGACAATCATATGGGTGCTCCCTTGTAGGTAATTAACTGTTTTTCTCTTGCTGCTTTTAATATTCTCTCTTTGTCTTTTGCTCTTGGCATTTTAATTATGATGTGTCTTGGTGTGGTCTTCTTTGGATTCCTTTTATTTGGGGTTCTGTGTGCTTCCTGGACTTGTAAGTCTTTTTCTTTCACCAGGTGGGGGAAGTTTTCTGTCATTATTTATTCAAATAGGTTTTCACTATTTTGCTCTCTCTCTTCTTCTGGCACCCCCATAATTCTGATGTTGGTACGCTTGAAGTTGTCCCAGAGCCTCCATACACTATCTTTAAATTTTTGGATTATTTTTCCTTTTCGCTTTTTCAGTTGAGTCTTTTCTGATTCTGTGTATTTTAAATTTTTGACTTGATTCTTGTGCTCCTCTAGTCTGCTGTTAGGTCTCTGTATAATATTTTTTATTTCAGTCAGTTTATGTTTAATTTCTAGTTGGTCCTTTTTATCTCTTCTTGTGTTTTGCTAAATTTATCCATTTTTTTCTAGGAAATTCTTGAAAAACTTTATAACCGTGGTTTTGAACTCCATATGCAGTCATTTGTTTTCCTCCATTTCTTTTGTTTGTGACCTGTTCTTTGTCTCCACATTTTCACTGCTTCCCTGAGTTGGTAGAGTAGCTTTGTGTGCTATGTATCCTCTATGGTCCAATAGCTCTGCCTCTCCAGTAACCTGAGGTGGACTCTCTTGGTGCACCCCTTTGTGGACTGTGTGCACAGCCTTGTTGTAGTTAAGTCTTGATTGTTGTTGGTATCAATGGGGGGAATTGACCTCTAAGCCAAATAGTTGTGAGGATCAGTTGTGTCTACACTGGGAGAACTTCTGGGCTGGAGTCAGCCTTATGAAACAAGACTTGCAAAATTGTAAAAGCCTCTGTGCCAGCTTGGATGGGAGAGAGTCTCTGGGCTCAGCAGACAGCCTTGGCTTCTGTCAGCCCGGCCCTATGAGGCCCCTGCGTCTGTGTCCCTCGGTAATTGCTGCAGCCCTCTCTGTGTGCACACTTGCCTGCCTCCAGCTCTCTGCCTTTCGAGGCTCCCCTGAGTTTCGTGCACTCCAGGGACCAGTATGAGTCTGGGTCCCCAGGGTCTCACCCAAAACTGGGGCTCAGTGCAGTCGGAAGTGGAGTTCAGCACAGTCGGGAAGTTCCCTCTTCCTCCTGCTAGAGAAAGCCAGCTACACAATCAGCAGTCAGTCCTCCATACCTCTGCCATTCTCAGTTCCCCTGAGTTTCTGTGCACTCCTTGCTATGAGTCTTGCCCGGAACTGAGGTTCAATGCAGTCAGGAGTTTCCGTCTCCCTCCCACAAGAGGAAGTCAGCCAGACCCTCCGCCACTGGTCCTCTCTACACGCATGTCTCCATACCTCAGCTTTCTGCAGCTCCTCTGAGTCTCTGTGAGCCCCTGTCTTTCCTTCTGGTTGTAGAATTTCCACTCAGTCAGCTTTCCTGTGGTTCTGGATGATGTCCATTCTGCCTTTTAGTTGTAGTTTTGAAATTGTTATGCAAGGCAGCAGTTTAGGTGTTCACTTATGCCGCCATCAGTGATGAGGGAGAAACCAAGATGGTGGCATAGGTGAACACCTAAACTGCTGCTTCTCCCTTCCTCTCTGAAACCAATAAAAAATAAAAAAAAAACTTTTTAAAGGAAAAACTGAGAAATGCTGTGTAAGAGATGCTATGGATTGTCCACCCAACAGAACTCCTTTTGGTAACAGAAACCTTGATTTTGGTTAGGTATCAAGCAGCCATCTGCTTCATGGGTCTGGACCCCTCCCACCACAGCACATGAATCCTGATTGGTCTAGCCAGTCACAAGAATCCATTGTCCTTTCCTGTGAAAGGTTTTGGAATGGCCCAATGATATAATCCTGGCCAGTGAGATAGGAAGGGTGTCTGCTGTGTGGACTGCAGAAGATGAGTTTCTTAGCACTTACAAAGAGGTGCAAAGAAGAAACGGTTCTTCGTTAGCAAGATATTTCATGTTTTCTTGGGAGACTGCACAGCAATCAGCCTGCTAAGTAAGATGAAATGTAAAAATGGAAAGCAAATTGATGTCAGCATTGGGCTAACACTGGAGAGACCTGGCCTCCGGATGACTTCTTATGTGAGATAATAAGTATCCTTATTCTCTAGTCGCTTTAGTTGGGTTTTCCATCAATTACAACTGAAAACATCCATAATTAACACGTATTGGTTTCTCTATTTCTCCGTCCAATTCCAAAGAGGATTAAGTGTATCCTGCAATAAATTACACAGGGAAAACTCAGAACAAGGGTAAACATCATGGCAAACTAAATGCCCTTAATGGCCTTCCTGATGAAAAACAGTCTAAGTTATTTTAAATACCTATTTTAAATGAATCGGTTGCATTTATCAGCTTATATTTACATCAAAGGCAACAACCAAAGAAAAGAAAGCATGTAATATGTCAGCAGGTAATAATGTATAGAGAGAAATAATTTGGGGGAGAGGGATCAGGAGTAAGTAGGCTACAGTTTAAAATAAGGTAATCAAGGTAAACTTTAGCCAAAACCAGTTTGGCTCCGTGGATAGAGCATCGGTCAAGGGCATGTACCTTGGTTGCCGGCACATTCCTAGGGCGTGCAAGAGGCAGCTGATCGGTGTTTCTCTCTCATCAATGTTTCTAACCCTCTATCCCTCTCCCTTCCTCTCTGTAAAAAATCAATAAAATATATTTTTTTAAAAAGGTAAACTTTATTGAAACAGTGACATTTGAGAAAAAACTTGAAAGTGATGAGAGCAATAGCCATAAGAATATCTAAGAGAAGAATGAATCAAGTAAAGGAAATAGTGCAGAGAGCCTATGGTGTGAACATGTCTGGAATCTATGGATAACAAAAAAGACAATATGATTAAATGAGTGAATGGGAGAGTAGGAGGAGAAGAGGTTGGATATAAAATTCTAGATTTGCAGTATTTTCTTTCAGCCATTTGAGATTATCATTTATTCCCTTGTCTTCTGGCTTCCATGGTATCTGTGCAGAAGTCCACTGCCAGACCTATTACATAGTCTTTTCATGTTTTCTCTTTGCCTCTGGTTTTCAGAGGTTTTTGCTATTATATGTCTGAATTTGCTTTTCTTTCTATTCATTCTCTCTAGGGTTCATAGTGCTTCATGTATCCTATGACTTAAAGTCTTTGGTTTTAGAAATTCTCAACCATCAACTCTTCAAATATTATTTCTGCCCTATTTTCTGCTTGTTTTCATTCTGAGACTCAGTTGCACATTATTTAGACATGTTCACCATGTTTCATATATTCTTTTCTGTATTTTTTTAGTCTTTCTTACTTTGGTCTGGATTTTTTTTTAAGTATATTTTTTATTGATTTCAGAAAGAAAGGAAGAGGGAGAAAGAGATAGCAACATCAATGATGAGTGAGAATCATTGATCAGCTGCCTCCCACATGCCCCACACTGGGGATCAAGCCTGCAACCTAGGCATGTGCCCTCACCAGGAATTGAACCGTGACCTCCTGGTTCATAGGTCGATGCTCAACCACTGAGTTGCAATGACTGTGCTGGATGTGTTGTTTTAGCCTATTTCCAGTTTGCTAATTTTCTATTCAATTGCATCTAATCTGCGAAAACCCATTCACTGAGTTCTTAATTTCAATTTTTATGTTTCGGTTATAGAATTTACTTTTAATAATTTTCATAGTTTCCAATTCTCTGTTGAAATTTTCCATCACTTCATTTAATTTGTTGACTATATTAATTACTGTATTGAAAAGTCTGATAATGCCAATAGCTGGGTCTCTGGTGGGTCTCTTTCTCTGACATACTTTTTCTTTTTCTTTTTTAAATTCATGTGTCTTTGTATGTTTGGTAACTTTTTATTAAATTTTAGCATTATACATGAAAAATGTATAGATAATTTGAAGTTCTGGCTCATGTTCCCCAATGATTTCCTTTTTAAAAAATATATACTTTTATTGATTTAAGAGAGAAAGGCAGAGGGAGAGAGAGATAGAAACATCAATGGTGGGGATCAAGCCAAAACTGGGCATGTGCGCACACTTGACCAGAATGGAACCTGGAACCCTTCAGTCCACAGGCTGACATTCTTATCCACTGAGCCAAACCTACTAGGGCTTTGCTTTTACTTTTGACAGGTAGTAGAGGCAGACCATTTTGATGCAATCAGGGACTGAGCTGATCCAAAGCTGGTTTTCTTTAGTGATTATGATGGCTAGTCTACTTCTGATTCACTCAAAATCACAAACGATGAAAAGCACTATAAAGGAAGTCAACAGAATAATAGAACAGATAGTAAGAGAAGTGGATAATACTTTTGCTAGAGTGCTCAAGGAAGGCCTCTGAATGATGAGAAGCAAACAAACATGTGAAGATGTAGGTTCTTCCCATCAGACTAAGCAGCCAATGTGAGTGTCCGGAGGTAGAAATGGGCTTGGCAGCTCTGCAGAATAAAAAGAAGTCGGGTATGAGAAGCCCTGGTAAAGCGTGTAGATTTCCTTCCAAGTGCAATGGGAATTATTGGAGAATTTTATGCAAGGGAGAGACATGATCCTTGGGGTTTTCCAAAGATTGCTCTGATTGCTAAGTGAAGAAATGTTTATTGTGGGGGGACAAGAATTGAAGCAAAGAGTTTAGATGAGCGACAGGATGGCCTGGATGCGGGTGGCAGTGCGAACAAAGCAAGGTGGATTTGAGATATATTTTGGAAGTGGATTGACAGAGCTTATTGCTGGATTGGGGAGAGAGAGGGTTTGAACAATTGGGTGGATGCCCTTTTCTCCAAGGAAATGATTTACAGCGAGAGAAAAGACCGCCATCCCATAGCCCGTGCTCCCTGGCCCCACCTGCTGCCCCCCTACCCCGCCCCCTCATGATGTGTGAGTATCTACCTGTTTGTCTCTCTAGGAGCAGACTGGACAGGCATAAGGCCCTCTGAACCCCTTGCTTAGTGGAATGAAAAGGGAATCGGATTTGGAGTCAGAAACCTGGATTCTACCTGGGTCTGACATTTAGTAGCTGTGAGGCCTGGACTAGTCACTCAACCTATGGAGACTTCGTTCTCCCCATCTATAAAGGAGTGATGAGAAATATATCATTGGATGGGTTGTGAGGATGAAATAAGACCCGGAAGAGACGTGCCTGGCGCAGTTCAGGTGCTCTATGCTTTGATAAGGGAGGCCATCCCAGAGGCTGAGTTTGATCCTGCAGAAATGGGTGGGGAGGCGAGAGGCTGGAGAGCCTGGCAGCAGGGAGAGAAGCGGCTTGGGGGGTGGGGGGTGGGGGGGCAGGGATGTCTGCTGCTTCCTTGGCCAGCCCCACCCCAAGTCTGGCCTCAGCCCAAGCCTGCCCGGTGGGGCCCTCTCCAGGGTCCGCACCCACCGCCGGGACAGGCCCTGGCCTGTACCCCACTCCTCTGCCTGGGGATGGGGATTGCTAAAACCACATACATTCCTGAGGGATTGATAAGATTCCAGAAGCCACGCCCACCACCCATGGACCTACCCAGGGCTGGATAGGAGGGGTGCACCAGGCCCTCCCCTTCTACACAGTAGGGGCCCACTGCCAGCACCCCCACCCCATATACAAACACCCCATCCCTTCTTACAGAACCACATCATGGCACAGCTTTAAGGAACCCCAAAGAGTCCAGGCACCCTCCTTCAATGACCTGGGCCCTGAATCTGATGGGGACCCCAGCATGTTTTCCAGTGAGCAAGAACCAGCTTTATTCCTTTCCTCCCCATGAAACCCACACATTTATTTTATTTTATTTTATTTTATTTTATTTTATTTTATTTTACTTTACTTTAATGCTTAGAATCCTTTGTGCTAGGGTACCTCAGGGTGCGTGGACGTACCTGTCATCCTCAGGCATCTTAACCTTGATTATAGCTCCAAGGATTCTGGGACCCCCAGTGGGATCCCACTGATCTCGGTGGGTGCAGGACACACTCCAACCATGAGTGTGGGGGTCGGTGGGACAAAGAGGGCAGTTCTTAGGCTCTGGAGCCGAACAGAAGGCTTTGTCCTGACTCCAAGACTTCTCAGTGTGACCTGGGGCAAGAGGCTTAACCTCTCTGAGCTCCTGTGACCGCATCTGTAAGGCAGAGGTGGGTGACAAGGTAAGTGAGGGTTAAATAAAGGAGTGCTTCATTGTAGCAGGAGGCTGGCATCCAGTAAGCGATCAATAAGCAGAGCTGTTCTTTCCCTCATCATTAACACGAACAAAGGAATAGTTCTGCCTTAGCCCTGGAACCAGGCAGGAGCTTGAAGAAAACTCAGACACCCCCACCCACCCCCAAGGTGGAATCCCAGTACCTCAACGCTTTTTTATCTGCCTGCCTCTCCTCCCCCTGCCCCCCGCCCCGCTCCCCCCGGCCCACATCCTGGAGCCTGGACCCAGCCCTCTCCGCTCCCACTCCAGCTCACAGCCCTCTCAGGCTGCAGACTCTGATGATTCATCAGGCCCCCAGGCCATAGTCCTGCCTTTCAGAAACCCATTTTTCTGGTTTCCCCTCCTGAGCCAGGGACCCCTTGGGCCCTGCCTTGCTCCTGGCATTAGAGAGCTGTACGGATTCCCTGAGGTGGAAAAATACGGTCTTCTCCTTGCCCTCTACACCAGACCTGGGACCAAGGGGTTGGGTTGCTGGGGGAGGGAGGGCGAGAGCTGAGAAGCAAGGAGAAATCCAGAAAGCAAGGGGACGCTCTCCTGGCCTGAATTAGGTCTAGAGCAGGGCCAATGCCTGAATGGGGGTGGACCCAGGTGTTGCAGGGCTGGGTGGGAGGAGGGAGAGGTCAGGCTGGAACCATGGCTTCCCACTGCTGAGACCATCCAGGAGCTTCTGTGGCACCTCCAACTCAGCAGAACGTGTCTCCTCCATGACCAAACTGCACCTGCCTGGTGGCCCCTGCAGTCCTCAGCTAGAGAGCCAGGGAGTCCCCTCCCTCTGACCAGTGCATCCTATCCGGAGCCAGGCGCTGGCCCTTTCTGCATGTCTCCCGGTGGCCCCTCCTGCCATCGTCTTTCCCCAGCCCCGGTGTGGGTCCCCATCCGCTCCCTCCCTCCTCTCCCACTCCTCTCCTGCAGTCTCCCTCCAGCCCAAAGGGGATCTTCCTTACCCAGAACTGGCCCAGCACCAGCTGTGGAGGAGCAAAGCCAGCAGTGAGAGCAGAAGTCAACGCTTCTCTCTGGAAGGGGTGGGGGTGGGCAGGAGGGTGGGCAGAGCCCAGTCCAGGGCTCACAATCACTGGTTACCTACCCAGGCCAGATTAGGACCTTCCTCCACACTTTTCCTTCACCACACCCTGGGACGGGGAGCTCACTGGGTCCATTTTGTAGATGAGGAAACCAAGAGGTAGGCTGGTCGTGAAGAGTGCACCCAACCTACAGCTGGGAGGTAGCAGAGTTGGATTTTTGAATTCTAGAAAGACTTCAGAGCCTGGTTCTCTTCATTGTTTTCAGGCATTTCTGAGCCTGTGGGGAAATAACCTGTGCTGGGAAGCTCCTGAGAGTGGTTTCCTGGGAAGCTCTCTGGAAGGGTCTTTGTGGGAGGGGTGTGTGTGTGTGTGTGTGTGTGTGTGTGTGTGTGTGTGTGCGCGCGCGCGCGCGCGCGCGCCAGCTCCTGGCAAGCCTGGGTGTCTCACCTGAAAGTGAGTCTTGCCCACTGCTGCCCTCCACTGACCAGAGGCAGAACTGCTGCAGTCTCTTGGGAACCTGACTTCCAGGGGACCACATTGCTCAACCCCAGAGATCCAGAGAAACCCGGTGGTCTGGAGTTACATCCCTAATATACAAAGAGCAGTAAGAAAGCAATAAGAAACCACCAAACATATCCAAAATAGACAAAGGATATAAGCAGGCCATCTCACACAAGAGAACATCGCAAGCGCCAAGGAGCAGACGAATGACCAAAGAAATGAAAATAAAAACAATGAGATGACATGTTCACCTATTAGATGAGACATTGACCATGTTTCCTGTTGGAAAGAGTGTTGAGAATGGGCACTCATATTGTTGGTAGACGTGAAAGGTGATACTAATTTTTGGCCGGATAGTTGGGCAGTATCTATAAAACATTTTAATGCTCACATTTTTGATCCAATAATTCCACATCTGGAAATGTATCCTAAAAATGCAAAAGGACGTGTGTTTAAAGATGTCCATTGCAGCACTGTTTATAGTTCATTTATTTACACAGGAAAATAGGGAGCCACTGAAAATAAAGGATAGCTAGGGTTTGCTCGTGTTTATGTCGATCACATTTATACATCTGTGTAAATAGTATGTTGGTGAGTATGTAATACAAATTTTTTAATAACAAGGTAAGCATTTTTACATAAATATCTGTAATATATTATTGAGTAAAATACTTAGATTGCAACACAATTAAAATGCTATAATTTCATTCACACAACATTGTGTGTGAAGGCTTTACATATGTAGGGTGTATGTGTGTGTGTGTGTGTGTGTAAGAGCATAGTAAGTTATAGGGAAAACTACTGCCAAAATCTTAACAGGGACTGCCTTTGTATAATAGAATTGTACTTTTTCTTTTTCATATATCTTACGGTTTAAATGTTAGGAATGAGCTTATATTATGCTTATAATGAAAACAACAAAGCTATGTTCATTAGAAAGCAAACAATCAGGAGATCTTGTCTTCCTGAGTGGTGGGACTCAGTGGTGGGAATGAGGGGAATGAGGAGGTCATGGCAGCCGTCTGGGACTTTAGGGAAAATCAGAGAACTGGGGTTGCCTCTGCTAGCCCATTGCGAAGCTCTCAGGAGCAAGTCCTGGGCTGTCAGAGATGGGTCGGCCTGCTCGTCTACTGCCCTCTCTTTGAAGCAAGGTGATGGATGACATGGTGGCTCAGAGAGGGCAAGGAACTGGGCTGAGGTTACACCGAGAGCCAACACTGAATCTGGCTCTCGAATCCAGGCCTTCCGACCCAAGGCCAGGGCTCTTTCCTCGATGCTGTCCTTTCCTAATGAGATGGATCTGAAGGTCAGAAGGGCGCTTTTAACCTTTATGTCTTCCCCCACTTTCCCCTGGGGACCAAGCCCACAACCGGAGCATGTGACCTGACTGAAAATCAAACCTTGACCTCCTGGTTCATAGGTTGACACTCAACCACTGAACCAGCCACACCAGCCGGGCAGAAGGTTGCTTTTAAACAGCATATTTCCACAGATATGGTGCTGCCACCAATTTGCTATGAAAACAATTCTTTCCAACTCAGTCTCAGCATCTCTGAACCAGGAAGTCACAGTGCCCCAAGAACATCTTTACTGACTGGCCCATCACTGATGCTGACGAAGAAGCTGACATGTAAAGAAATGGGTGGTGGCCTCCTCTCAGTCCCCATGGCCTCCCCTCAACCTCCTCACCACTCTCCCTGCCACCAGGACCGCCTCAATGATCCATTCTGTACACCACCCTCACCCGGTGCTTTTAAACATCACTCTGGCTGTCATCTCTGCTTGGAAAAGCTTTCTGTGGTTTCCCACTGCCCATATTCAAGGCCCTCAGTGATGTAGCTCCAGTTTTCATTTTGCAGCCTTCCACCCCTCCCTCCAGCTGCCTCCACTGGGCTCACATCCTAGGTGCTGACCTACCATGCCTTTCAACCTACCGGGGCATTTGCTCATGCAACCCCCTCTATCCTGTATAATAAAAGGCTAATATGCAAATTGTCCTCTCCACTGGACCGGGAGTTTGACCAGGGGGCAGGGCCAGCTAGCCAACCTCCCACATCCCCTCCCGCTGGCTGGCCCAGCTCATCGAGATGGCCCCAATCAGAGTGGGCAGGCCAGACCCCACTTGTGCATGAATTCGTGCACCAGGCCTCATGTTTATTATAAGATTCCTGCCCTCTCTAGGTGGACACTCAGTCTTTAAGTCCATCATAAATAAATGCCCCCTCCTGCAGGAAGCCTTTCTTGACTCCCACGTGTCTTTTTAAGGGGTTGCGTTAAATTACCCCTACTTGCTTTCTCTGACTGCAATTGCTACGTGTTTTCTCTTTGCTTCATTTTTCATATTTCACATCTTTCTTTGAATTAATTTTTTAGAAATCCTTCTCCTTCAGCTGGAAAGGAAGTTAAGTAAAAATAACTTAAATATTAAAATCTAGGATTTAGTAAAACCCTCACCTTCTTTCTGCCAATCAATATAAAATCAGATGTTTTGAATCCATCTTGCAATTATTACCATTATCACTGTGAGTTACTTATTTATATTCACCAATACATTTGCCAGTTTCTTTGTTCACCATTACCTCTTTCTTCTCACTCTTTTCTTCTGGGATCTTTTTCTAACAGCTTTACTGAGATATAATTGGCATAGAAAGAAACTGCACATGTTGAAAATGAACAATTTTGGTAAGCTTTGACATATGAATACACCTGTGAAATCATCACCACAATCAAGATAATTGCTCCCAAGAGTTTTCCTTTGTCTCTGTAATTTCTCCCTTCCTCGCTCCACTCCCTGCCCACCCCCTCCCTAGGCAACCACTGATCTGCTGTCACTATAAATTCATTTTTATTTTCTAGAATTTTGTATGTATGAAATCGTTTTTTCATCTGTCTTCATTTACTCACTAAGCAAAATTTTGAAATTCAGCCATGTTGTTGCATATATAAATAGTTTATTCATTCTCTTATTGCTGAGTAGTAATCCATTGTATGGATATTTCACATCATATTTATCCATATACTTGTTGATTTGGTATGTGTGGGTTATTTCTAGTTTGGGCTATCTATACTAATAAAAGGGTAATATGCTAATTAGACCCAATAGACCAGATTCTTCCGGATGTCATTCCAGATGTCCTTCCTGACAAAGCTGGGACCCAGGCAGCACTACCTGAGTCCTGGGTACCTGTGGCCAGCCTGCGTCCCAGGTACCTGTGGCCAGCCTGGACCTCAGATACCTGCAGCCTGCCGGAGGAGGAAAGCCTGGGTCCTAGGTGCAGGGGCCAAGGCAGAAGCAATTAGGGGCAATCACGCAGGCAGGCAGGCAGAGGTGGTTAGGGGTGATTATGCAAAACAGGTGAGTGGTTAGGGGTGATCAGGCAGGCAGGCAGAGTGGTTAGGGGTGATCAGGCAGGCAGGCAAGTGATTAGGGGTGATTAGGCAGGCGAGTCGTTAGGGACATCATGCAGGCAGGCAGAGGGATTAGGGGTGGTCAGGCAGGCAGAGGGGTTAGGGGCGATCAGGCAGGCAAGCAAGTGGTTTGGGGTGATCAGGCAGTCAGGCAAGAGGTTAGGGGTGATCAGGAAGGCAGGCAAGCAGTTAGGGGCATCAAGCAGGTAGGCAGAGGGGTTAGGGGTGATCAAGCAGGCAGGGAAGTGGTTAGGAGTCAGGCAGGTGAGTGGTTAGAGGTGATCACGCAGGCATGCATAGAGGTTAGGGGTGATCAGGCAGGTAAGCGGTTAAGAGCCAGAGGTCTCGGATTGCAAGAGGGATGTCTGACTGATGATTTAGGCCTGATCAGGCAATCAGACATCCTCTGAGGTCCTGGATTTCGAGCAGTGCAGGCCGGGCTGAGGGACCCACCACCCCCTGACTTCTAGTTGAAAATAAAGCAGCAATGAACATTTGTGAATCTTTGTATGACAAATGTTTCGGCTGGATCTGGGGTTTAGTGTCGTAAGATAAGGGGTTCAATGCCATTGGGAGTCTCCGTTTCCCTCCCACCAGAGAAAGCCAGCCAGGTACTCCGGCACCCATTCTCTCAGTGCGCGCGTCTCCGTACCTCAGCTTTTTGCAGCTCCTCTGGGTTTCTGTGAGCCACTCTCTTTCCTTCTAGTTGTAGAACTTACACTCAGCCAGCTTTCCTGTGGTTCTGGATGATGTCCGTTCTGTCTTTTGTTTGTAGTTTTGAAATTGTTGTGCGAGGCAGCAGTGTAGGTGTTTACCTATACCGCCATCTTGGATTCTCTGTGTCTTTTTCTTACCAAGTTTTCAAAGTTCTTTACATTCTGATAAATCTTTATCAGTTATGTAATCTGCAAGTATTTTCTCCCAGTCTGAGGCTTGTCTTTTCATTTTTTTGTAACAGCATCTTTCAAAGAATAGATTTTCCTTAATTTTGATCACATTCAATTTATCCATTTTTTATATTATACTTATTTTTTAAAATATATTTCATTGATTTTTCACAGAGGAAGGGAGAGGGATAGAGAGTTAGAAACATCGATGAGAGACATGGATCAGCCGCCTCCTGCACGCCTCCCACAGGGGATGTGCCTGCAACCAAAGTACATGCCCTTGACCGGAATCGAACCCGGGAGCTCCCAGTCCGCAGGCCGACGCTCTCTCCACTGAGCCAAACCAGTTTCGGCAATATACTCAATTTTTTAATCTCATTGTTTCATCCAGAAATCTTTACTTAATCCAGTCCCACAAAGAATTTCCTCTATGTTGTATTCTAGATGTTTATAGTTCTAGGTTGTACACTGAAGCCTGTGCTTCGTTTTTGAGTCTTATTTTTGCCTGCAGATATCTAATTGTTCCTTGAAAAGACTATGCTGTCTCAACTAAATTGCCTTCATGTTTTTGTCAAAAATCAGTTGACTATATAAATGTGGGTGTCTGTTCTATTTCATTGACCTATTTGTCTATATTGAAATCAATACCACACTGTCTTTTTAAATAATGTATTTTTTAAATTATAGTTGACATAAAATGTTACATTAGTTTCAGACATACAACATAGTGATTAGACATTTATACCTTACAATGTGATCCCCTTGATTAGTCTAGTACCCATCTGACATCATACATAGCTATTGCAATATTATTGACTATATTCCCTCTGCTGCATCCCTGTGACTATTTTTATAACTGGCAATTTGTACTTCTTAATCCCTTTCTCCTTTTTCACTCCTCCCCCCTAATCCCCTTCCATCTGGTGACCATCGATTTGTTTTCTGTTTCTGTGAGGTTGTTCCTGCTGGGTTTTGTTTGTTCACATATTTTGTTTTTTATATTCCACATATAAGTGAAATCATCTGAATACCACACTATCTTGAGTACTGTGGCTTTATATGTCTTGACGTCTAGTATAAGTTCTTCAACCTTCCTTTTCTTTTTCAAAGTCATTTTTGCTATTTTAGATTCTATACATTTTTATATACATTTCAGAATTAGCTTGTCAGTGTCTACACACACACACACACACACACACACACACACACACACACCTGATAGGGTTTCAATAGGATTCTGTTGAATCTATGAATGCATTTTGGGAGCACTGATATCTTTATTTTTAAATATATTTTTATTGATTTCAGAGAGGAAGGCAGAGGAAGAGAGAGATAGAAACATCGATGATGAGAGAATCATTGATTGACTGCTTTCTCCATGCCCCCTTCTGGGGATCAAGCCCAGTACCCCAAGCATGTGCCCTTGACTGGGATCAAACCTGGGACCCTTTAGTCTGCAGTCTAACACTCTATCCACTGAGCCAAACCAATTAGGGCGAGAACTGATATCTTAATAATAGTGTATCTTCTAATCTAAGAACGTGCATGGTATATCTTCTCATTTATTCAGGTCTTCTTTAATTTCAGCATTTCTTTGTCGCATTCTGTGTACAAGTCTTATGCAGCTTTTGTCAGATTCATCCCTGAGTACTTCCTGTATTTTATACTATTGTAAATCATGTTTTTAATTTTAATTTATAATTATTTGTTGCTAGTATAAAAATACACTTGATTTTTGAAATATTAATCTTGTATCCTGGAACCATATAAAACTCACTTATTAGTTCCAGCAGCACTGGCAGTAATGAGTAAGAGTGATGCGTGCTGAAATCCTTGCTTTGATTCCGATCTTATAGGAAAGCATTCAGTCTTTCACATGAAGCATCACATAAAGTGTAGATTTTTAATGAATACCCTTTATTTCGTTGCAGAAGTGCCTATTATTCCTAGTGCATTGAGAGTTTTAATTAAGAAAGGATGTTGGCTTTTGTGAAAATATTTTTTTAATTAAATCTTTATTGTTCAGATTATTACATTTATTTCTCTTTTTTTCCCTCCATAGCTCTCCTATGCCCGGCTCCCACCCCTCCCTCTACCCTTACCTCCCTCCCGTTGACCTCATCCATAGGTGTATGATTTTTGTCCAGTCTCTTCCTGCACCCCCCTCACCCGTTTCCACCTGAGAATTGTCAGTCCACTCCCTTTCTGTGCTCCTGATTCTATTATATTCACCAGTTTATTCTGTTGATCAAATTTTTAATTCACTTGATTTTTAGATTCACTTGTTGATAGATATGTATTTGTTGTTCATAATTTTTATCTTTACCTTTTTCTTCTTCCTCTTCTTAAAGAGTATCTTTCAGCATTTCATATAATACTGGTTTGGTGTTGATGAATTCCTTTAGCTTTTTCTTATCTGTGAAGCACTTTATCTGCCCTTCAATTCTGAATGATAGCTTTGCTGGATAGAGTATTCTTGGTTGTAGCTTCTTGCTATTCATCACTTTGAATATTTCTTTCCACTCCCTTCTGGCCTGCATAGTTTCTGTTGAGAAATTGGCTGACAATCACATGGGTGCTCACTTGTAGGTAATTAACTGTTTTTCTCTTGCTGCTTTTAATATTCTCTGTTTTTTGCTCTTGGTATTTTAATTATGATGTGTCTTGGTGTGGTTCTCTTTGGATTTCTTTTGTTTGGGGTTCTGTGTGCTTCCTGGACTTGTAAGTCTATTTCTTTTACCAGATGTGGAAAGTTTTCAGTCATTATTTCTTCAAATAGGTTTTTAGTATCTTGTTCTCTCTCTTCTTCTGGCACCCCCATAATTCTGATGTTGGTACACTTGAAGTTGTCCCAGAAGCTCCTTACATTATCTTCACATTTTTTTATTCTTTTTTCTTTTCCAGTTGAGTGTTTTCTGCTTCTTTATATTTCAAATCTTTGACTTGATTCTTGTGTTCCTCTAGTCTGCTATTAGTTCTCTGTATAATATTTTTTATTTCAGTCAGTTTATGTTTAATTTCTAGTTGGTCCTTTTTGATATCCTCAAGGGTCTCACTAAATTTACTGGCCTTTTCTAGGAAATTCTTGAAAAACCTTATAACCATGGTTTTGAACTCTATATCCAATCATTTGTTTTCCTCTATTTTTTTTGTTTGTGATCTGTTCCTTTGTCTCCACATTTTCACTGCTTCCCTGAGTTGGTAGAGTAGCTTTGTGTGCTAAGTGTCCTATATGGCCCAGTGGCTCAGCCTCCCCAGTTACCTGAGGTGGACTCTCTTGGTGTACCCCTTTGTGGACTGTGTGTACAGCCTTGTTGTAGTTAAGTCTTGATTGTTGTTGATATCACTGGGAGGAATTGACCTCCAAGCCAATTGGCTGTGATGATCAGCTGTGTCTATGCTGGGAGAACTTCTATGCTGGAGTCAGCCTTATGAGAAAAGACTTGCTTGGCTTGGATGGGGTGGAGTCTCAGGGCTGAGCAGACAGCCTTGGCTTCTGTCAGCCCTGCCCTATGAGGCCGCTAGGTCTCACTTTCCCTTCGTAATTGCTGCAGTCTTCTCTGCGGGCCTCCAGACCTCTGCCTTTCGTGGATCCCCTGAGTTTCCGTGCACTCCTCCCTTTTCCCGACAGTCCAGACTCCCCCTGTATGAGTCTCACCCGGAACTGGGATTCAGTGCAGTTGGGAGTTTCTGTCTCCCTCTGACTAGAGGATGCCAGCCAGGCACTCAGCCGCCCGTCCTCTCCATGCACGTGTCTCTGTACCTCAGCTTTCTGCAGTTCCTCTGAGTCTCTGTGAGCCCCTCTCTTTCCTTCTAGTTGTAGAATTTCCACTCAGTCAGCTTTCCTGTGGTTCTGGATGATGTCCATTCTGTCTTTTTGTTGTAGTTTTGAAATTCTTGTGCGAGGCAGCAGTTTAGGTGTTCACCTATGCCACCATCTTGGTTTCTCCCTTTCGTAGTATCTTTCAAGAAATTTGTACATTTCATCTAAGCTATTAAACCTATGGGCATAAAGTTGCTCCTATTATTCCATTATTATTCTTTTGACATATTTAGAATCTATAACATATTTAGAATTAGTGATGTCACCTCTACCATTCCAGGTATTGATAATTTGTGACTTCTCTCTTTTTTTCTTCATCAGTCTGGATAGAAGTCTGTTAATTTTATCAATCTTCTTAATGAGCTAGCTTTTGATTTCATTAATTTTTCCATATTGTTTTTTATTTCACTGAAATTTGCTCTCATCTTTATTATTTCATTTATTCTGCATACTTTAGGTTTCATTTTCTCTTTTTCTAGCTTCTTAAGGAGAAAACTGAGGCTCTTGAGTGATGCCTTTCTTCTTTGCTAATTTAGGCATTTAGTGCAATAGCTTTCCTACATACTACTGTAGCAGCATCCTACAAATTCTAACATGTTGTGTTATCATTTTCATGACATTTAAAATAGTTTTCAACTTGCCTTTTGACTTTCTTTTTAGCCCATAGGTTGTTTAGAAATGTGTTATTTCATTTCTAATTATTTGAAGATTGTCCAGAGAGCTTTCTATTATTGACTCTTAATTTGTTCTATTGTTGTAAGAAATACGCTTTATATAAATCAGGTCCATTTAAATTTAATGACACTTGTTTCATAACCCAGATTATGATATAACTTGGTAAATATTTTATATAAGCTGAAAGAAATGTACACTCTCCTGGCATTGGATGAAGTATTTCTATAAATGTCTATTATGTCAAGTTGGTTGATAATATTATCTAAATCTTTTATATCTGTCAACTTTTGGTAAAAGCGTGCTGGAATCTCGTACTGTAATTATGGATTTGTCTATTTCTCCTTGCAGTTCTCTCAGTTTTTGCTTCGTGTATGTATTAATTTGCTAGGGCTTCCATAGCAAAATACCACCGACTGGCTAGCTTAAGTAACAGCAATTTATTTCCATGGAGCTCTGGAGGCTAGAAGTTTAAGATCAGGGTGTCAGCAGGGTTGGCTTCTACTGAGGCCTCTCTCCTCTGTTTGTAGCTGTCAATCTTCTCCCTGTCTTCACACAGTCTTTCTTCTGTGTGTATCTATGTCCAAATTTCTTCTTAATAGAACACCAGTCACACTAGATGGGGGCCCTCCCTAATAACCTCATTTTAACCTAATTATATCTTCAAAGGTCCTCTCTCCAAATACAGTCATATTCTAAGGGACTGGGAGATCAGGACTTAACATATAAATTTGGGGGTAACACAACTTTTCCCATAAAAAGTATGTAAATTTTACCTTGTTGGGTGCCAGATAATTTTTGTATACTTATAAATATTCTTGACCTTTGTTCTGGATATGTTAAATTACTTGAAAATAATTTTAAACTTTTTTGGCAGGATCAGAATAGCATTTAGTCTAAAGATAATGTTCCCTATGACAGAGGCAAAACCCTTTTGAGTACTAAGTGCCTCAAGAATTAGGATATTTTCTACTCTCGCTAGAGGGAATGATACCATTCCTGGCTGTATGTGAACTCAGAATTTTTCCCTTTTTTCATCCTTTGGGATGTTCTTTGTCCAGCCTTGGGTCCATTTCCTCACTGATGCATTGATCCGTACTCAGTACTATGCAGGTCTGTCCTGCCAGCTCTGGCTTCTTTGGTCTCCTTGGACTCAGCTTTGTCTCCTTCACTCAGGAAGACCTCTAGTATCTGCCTGGGCTCCCCTTGCTTCCCCTGTGACCCGGAAGCTTTCTCTAGGTGGTCAGCTGGGGCTCACCTTGTTCATTTCCCATCACTCAGAGATCACTGCCCTTTGTTGCCTGATGTCCAGTGTGTTGGGTACCACTGTTTTACATGTTTTATCCCATTTTTAGTTGTTCCTGGTGGGAAGGTTAACCTGATTCTTGTTGTTTCGTCTTGTTTGGGAGAGAAGGTCTTTCCTTCTGAGTTTTTAATTTAATTTTTTTCTTGCTAAAGTTTATCCTTCATAAATTTTTTTGAGCAAAAATCTGACATAATATTGCTTTGTCTCTCAGTATGCATGTATTTGAAAATTTCTTTATTTTACATTTACCCTTAAATGCTGCTTAGCTCAATGTAGGATTCTAATTGTTTTTTCCTCATCACGCTGAAGCTATTATTCCATTGGCATCTGTTGTTGCTGCTGAGATATTGGCTTCAGGCAAAATGTCAGTCACTTGTGGATAATCTGTTTCCTCTCTGGTAGCTTTTCAATTTATTTATTTATCTTTATTGTTTTTTAATTTCTCTACAACATGTCTAGGAATGGAATTTTTTTATCCTAATCAGAATTCAGTGTTGTTGTTTTTTTCATTTTAGAGGCTCATTTTTTTTATGTATAGAAAATTCTCCACCATTATTTCTTCAAATGCTACTTCTCTATTTTCTCCTTCTGGAATCACTATTAGATTAATGTGGGAACTTCTCATTTCCTGCTCCATAATTTTTAATTTATCTTTCATATTTTCCATTCCTCTATAATATGTCCTAATATTTACGGAGCTCTTACTCAATGCTATAAGAATTATAACTCACTGATAAGAACTACTATTTTATTTGATCCTAACAGCAATCTTATATCTGAGAAAACTGAGGTACAAAAAAGTTTAAAAAGATGCCTAAGGCCTTTTAACTAGTAAGAAGCAGAGTTGAAATTTAATCCCAGGTGTGTGTTTGCAGAACCCATGCATTCTACAAATAGTCTATACTGTCCGTCATAATTTCATCTGTTTGTACTCTTTTGCGTATTGTATACTGGGTGGTTTCTTTAGGTAAATTTTAATTTAATAATGTCTCTCCTGTCTGTTTTTAGTCTATTTTTCAAAACATTTACAGAGTTTTTTAATAGTTCGTTTCTATTCTTTCTATTTGGTTCTTTATTCATAAGTGCTTCTCCGTGCCTCATGCCTTCTGCTCTTAATTTTATCTCCTTTAAAATAGTTACATTAAAATCTTGGCTATTGCCTGGCCAGGGTGGCCAGTGCCCGGCCAGTGCTTGAGCGTTAACCCATCCCCAGGTTGTGGGCTTGAGGCAGCCGATTGATGTTTCTCTCTCATTGATGTTTCTCTCCCTCTTCTTCCCTCTCTCTAAAATCAATAAAAACATTTTAAAAAATCTTTGCTGTTGTTCTATTATCCTAATTTCTGGCATATGCACCACTCAGATCTCCCTTTAATAAAAGAAAAAGTTGCCATTCAGCCACAGTGAGTGCAGTTAGCTTACAACCACCAGCTGTTAGTGCCTTTGGGATCTGCTCTAGCTTTTGAGTTGAGGCCATGCTCTTTCTTCTCAGTCCCTAAGAAATGACGGATTATGAATGGGTGCTAAAGTCTTGCAATTTCTGCTCAACATGGGACTCCTCTAACAACAATATTCCCCTCTAGGTTAGCCAGGCCTTTGTCTGATCTGCATCATATCTGAGGCTCTCCCAGTCCCATCTTGCTTCCTTTGCTTTAGCTTTCCCAGGCATTGCCCTCGATAACCCCCTGCATTCCTACTCCATCCCCACACTCACTTTCTGGAAGACCCAATTAACACAGCATTTAAAGCAGCCAAGTTGTTTCTGACTTTATCTCTTCCCATACTTTGTAATGTTTTTAGTAGTGGGAGTTGTTTTCTATAGAAGTCCCATGTGCCCTAGATTGTGGAGGAGTGCCATGGGTAATTTCACAAAAGGCTCTATTGCTTTAACCAGCTCCAAGACAAATTTCATTTCAGTTTCTTGGTTAAGATTTCCCCCCATCACCATCATTAATGCAAACAATTCTCACACCCACACTAATTCAAGCTGTTCACAACCACCCCCAGGTGACTCTTTTCTACCTACAGTTTTTGAGCTCAGTTACATATTAAAAATACATTTGTTATATTTTATCCATCATTTCTATTTGTTTAGCGTAGGACATGAAAGGAACTACTACAATTACAGGGAGCAATTACTGTCCTCACTGTAGTACCCCATTTTTACTGAAAGTAAACTCAAGAGTCTACACTGAGTGTGTGTGTGTTTGTGTGTGTTCATTCCCCCAAAAATGTATGCACACACTTTGAATAATTATAAAGGCAGTTTATTAAAATACATTTCATTTTCAAATTTGAACTATTTAAGTGTGTATACATTTTGGGGAGCACTCTGCATATTCTGTTAATTGCATCTTCATAATTTAATTTCCTTGATGGTTCTATTATTTTGAACTTTTCATTTAAAAGTAATTATAGATTCTCAGGAAGTCGCTGTTTCCCCTATCAGAAATCTGCATTTTAAGCAAGTAATGAAGTGACTCAGATACAGATGCAGCTTGTTGCAGATCCTGTCAGTTCCCCACCCATATTCCTGAGACCTTTCCTGCCAACGGCTCTCATCCACCCCTAACCAATGACTCTCAGTTGTGATATAAACACTCCTCACGCTTCTGAGACATGTGTTGTGCATCCCTCTTAGAATTTCCCTGCTTGCTGGCGTAATAGTGCACTCTTCTCGGTTGCCTTTCTTTCCCTTATCATTTCCCACTTCTCTACCAATATAACTGACATTTACCAAATAAGTTAATTTTAACTTGCGTCCTTGCCTCAGAGTCTGCTTCTAGTCACCTAAACTGAGGCAGCTTGTACCAGAAGTGGTGTTAGGAAGCAGATCCTTAAGATAGAATTCTAAGATTGGATCACTTGCTAGTCAATGACAACATTGCTAGTCTGATATATATTTTGTGGAAGCCTCATTAGAAAGACTCTCACTTGTGGTGAATTAGAGGCTAGGATATAAATGTAAGGGGATATCATGGTTGATGCAGTCTCTCTAATAATTGAAAATGGTAATAAAAGAAAACTACCAAAAAAAAAAAATAAAGGAAAGAATAATTAAAAAAACTTGCGGTGCCCAAGTTGTGGGCTTGATCCTCAGTAGGGGGTGATGGATATTTTTCTTTCTCATTGATGTTTCTCTCCCCCTCTCCCTTCCTCTCTTTCTAAAATCAATAAAAACATACACAAAGAACTTGTGGAGTTGGCTGGTTGTTGTTCAGTATAATTGACGTGATGAAAGAAAACAATGACAGGTTCAAACTAGCTAACTACTAATCTAGGGCATGGCATGAAAGCAGAAAACCTCTATGACAGCATTTGAAAATCTCCTGATCTCCCGCAGCCGGAGGGAAGAGAGGGCTGACAACCACGTCCAGGACCCACTGATGAGAGTGGCGGGAATGCCCCACTCCCCTTTGCTAGAGAGCCATGGGCTCCCCTCCTTGCCCAGAGACCATGCAGAGGCCTCACCCTAGAGATTCCTTGCAAGAGGATACTTGCCCTAAGAACCTGCTCCTACTTCCTCTCATAACTTCTCGGCCAATCATTAGGTCAAGTCTCAGCAGGGCATCACTGAGGAAATACTATCTCTGCTTAGAGAAACAGGAGTTTGACAGAAAGAACCGTGGGATCTGGCTCATAGCTACCAACAGAAAGCTGGAGAACCTGTCTGTGCATAGATATTGGGGGTGTGGAGTCAGGATGGGAAATGGAACATAAGGCCGGATTAGAGAGGAGTTTGTTGGCATGGAGGCACTCTCCTGATATGGACCTCTGGGTTCTACATCTGGCAAGAGTACTTGGAGCTTGGATGGCTCCTTGAAACTTGAAGAAAAAAGGATTCAATCAAGAGACAGAAACCATAGCACTAATTCAAACAGAATCTAATTAATGTGTTGTTAAGAAGGTATAATATTATTAAGTAGGTAATTGAAAAAAAAGAGCACAGAGTTATCACAAAGATAGCAATTACTAGGGCAGATGCTATATCCAGGGCTGATGAAATAAGGTAAGAGGATGGGATGACCAAAATTGAAAAGCTTAGAGGAGGATCCAGCCAGCATGGCTTAGTGGTTGACCAGCAACCTATGAACCAGGAGGTCACAGTTCAATTCCCAGCCAGGGCATATGTGGGGGCTCTGAGCTCAATCCCTACTGTGGGGCATGCAGGATGCAGCAGATCAATGATTTTCTCATCATTGATGTCTCTATCTCTCCGTCCTTCTCCCTTCCTCTCTGAAATAAGTAAAAATAATTTTTAAATAAAGAAAAGAAATGCTTAGAGGAAGGATTCAAAAAAACTGAACCTCAAACCTCTGAGGAGGGGCACCAAAGTGCTGGAAACGGGTGCCATGAAGTGTTGGAAACACTGCCAACCAGATTCAGCTGCTGCTAAGGGTGAAGAAGCTTTGTGAGGGTGATGCTGGCAAGAATAGGAAGCTGAGGAGAAACCAAGATGGCAGCATAGGTGAACACCTAAACTGCTGCCTCGTACAACAGGCTACAAAACTACAGCTAAAAGACAGAACAGATATCATCCAGAACCACAGGAAAGCTGACTGAGTGGAAATTTTACAACTAGAAGGAAAGAGACGGGCTCATGAAGACTCAGAGGTGCCGCAAAAAGCTGAGGTACTGAAACACACGCGTGGAAGGATGGGCAGTAGAGTGCCTGGCTGGCTTCCTCTATTGGGAGGGAAAAGGAAACTCCCGACTGCACTGAACCCCAGTTTCAATTGCACTGAACCCCAGTTCTAGGCGAGATTCATACAGGGAGAATCTGTACTGTCATGAAAAGGGAGGAGAGCACAGAAACTTAGGGGAGTTGCAAAAGGCAGAGGTCTGGAGGTGTGCTAACCATGAGTGTGCACACAGAGGGCTGACTTCTGATTGTGCCGCTGGCTTTCTCTAGTGGGAGGAAGACAGAACCTCCCAACTGCACTGAAATCCAGTTCTGACTGCACTGAATCCAAGTTTTAGGTGAGACCCTGGGGACTCAGACTCATACAGGTCCCTGGAGCACACAGAAATTCAGGGGAGCCAGAAAGGCAGAGGTCTGGAGGCATTCGAGCATGAGTACACAGAGAGACCTGCAGAGATTGCCGAGGGACAATGACACCCAGAAGTTATGTGGGGCGGGGCTGACGGGAAACCAAGGCTGTCTGCTCAGCCCTGAGACTCCGCCCCATCCAGCCTGAACACAGAGGCTTTTGCAATTTTGCAAGTCTTGTCTCATAAGGCTGACTCCAGCACAGAAGTTCTCCCAGGGTAGATACAGCTGATCCTCACAACCAATTGGCTTGGAGGTCAATTCCCCCCATTGATACCAACAACAATCAAGACTTAACTACAAGGCTGTACACACTGTCCACAAAGGGGTGCACCAAGAGAGTACACCTTAGGTAACTGGGGAGGCGGAGCTACTGGGCCATATAGGACACCTAACACACAAAGCTACTCTACCAACTCAGGGAAGCAGCGAAAATGCAGAGACAAACAACAGATCACAAACAAAATAAATGGAGGAAAACAAATGACTGGATATGGAGTTCAAAACCATGGTTATAAGGTTTTTCAAGAATTTCCTAGAAAAGATGGATAAATTTAGCAAGACCCAAGAGGAGATAAAAAGGGACCAACTAGAAATTAAACATACACTGATTGAAATAAAAAATATTACACAGAGACCTAACAGCAGACTAAAGGAACACAAAAATCAAGTCAAAAATTTTAAATACAAAGAAGCAGAAAACACTCAACTGAAAAAGAAAAAAGAATCAAAAATCATAAAGATAGCGTAAGGAGCCTCTGGGACAACTTAAAGCGTATCAACATCAGAATTATGGGGTGCCAAAAGAAGAGAGAGAGCAAGATACTAAAAATCTACTTGAAGAAATAATGACAGAAAACTTTCCCCACCTGGTGAAAGAAATAGACTTACAAGTCCAGGAAGCGCACAGAACCCCAAACAAAAGGAATCCAAAGAACCACACCAAGACACATCAAAATTAAAATGCCAAGAGCAAAAGACAAAGAGAGAGAATATTAAAAGCAGCAAGAGAAAAACAGTTAATTACCTACAAAGGAGCACCCATATGATTGTCAGCTGATTTCTGAACAGAAACTATGCAGGCCAGATTGGAGTGGCAAGAAATAGTCAAAGTGATGAATAGCAAGAACCTACAACCAAGATTACTCTACCCAGCAAAGCTCTCATTCAGAATTGAAAGTCAGATAAAGAACTTCACAGACAAGAAAAAACTGAAGGAGTTCATCAACACCAAACCAGTATTATATAAAATGCTAAAAGGTATTCTTTAAGAAGAGAAAGAAGAAGAAAAAGGTAAAGATAAAAATTATTAACAACAAATACATATCTATCAACAGGTGAATCTAAAAGTCAAGTGAATTAAAAATTTGATGTACAGAATAAACTGGTGAATATAATAGAATCAGGGGCATAGAAAGGGAATGGACTGACAATTCTCAGAGAAAGGGGTGAGGGCAGTGCAGGGAGAGACTGGACAAAAATCATACACCTGTGGATGAAGACAATGGGGAAGGGAGGTAAGGGCAGAGGGAGGAGTGGGAGCCGGATGGAGGGGAGCTATGGGGAGGAAAAAAAGAGGAACAATTGTAATAGTATGAACAATAAAGATTTATTAAATAATAAATATAAAAGAATAGGAAGTTGACAGGAAGTCCATAGAAAGAAGCAAGTCCCTCCTTCCTGCTTCAGCCTATGGATTTCTCCTTGCACTTTTTTCTCATTGGCAGGGCAAAACAGGGAGCAACTGGCAATGATAGAATATTATTTTTTTGAGTCCTGGCTCTAGCATTCAACAGCAGGGTATAGAAGGGTGGCTTGGGCATTAAGAGGCAGTGATTTAACAATGAATAGAAAGGACAGATACAATGAACAATGTAGCAATGCATGAACTGCCAGCACGGCAGGAAGCAAGCAAAAGGTTCAGAGAGGTGGTCCCACTAGCAGAAATGTATTCCCTCAAACCAGAAGGCCCTCCAGCTGAGTGTGTTCCCAGGATGCCCCCTTCGCTGGAGCAATGAAAAATGAGCTTGTGGAGGGGACACTGGCATCATGGAGCAGCTCAGCGGTGGCTGTCCTTTCTTTCCTTTTTCTTTTTTTCTATAGGAAGATTTAAAAAAAAAAAAACTTAAGAGGCAATTTTTTTTAAACCTTATTTTTTTTTAATTTGAAGATCTAATTGGCTTAAATAAGTTAGTCACTGAATCAGGCAGCATTCCATTCAGCCACTAATAGGGAGCTCCCCCTTTTTAAACCATTTTTGGTAATTGATCTGATTGCAAATTTTAGCCAAGCTATTCCTCAAACCTTCATCTTTTTGTGGAGATTTAACAGATAGCCTATGGTTTCCTTCTCCATTGTTCCAGACCCTTCCCAACTCTCTTTCTTACCCTCAAGACAAATGCAAGCACTCACCACTCCTGGCAACAAGGACAAGAATTAGGGCAGTGAATACAAATAATAAGAATGCAGTAAATGAAATTTCACCCTAAATTCCTATTGGAATACCAGGATTCTCCTTGCCTGGAGAAGTAAGGCTTACAGTTGAAGTTACATTTCATAGAGAACCCTGCAGGTTATTCTTTATTATCAAAGTGAAGCATAAATATGGGGGGGGGGATTTGAGTGAGTAATTAGACACTTGCCTCAATTTTATTTATTTACTTTGGAGGGGTCCCAGGTTTACTGAGATATAATTGACATACAGCACTGTGTAAGTTTCGTGCACAGCGTAGTAACTTGACTTGCATATCTCGTGGAATGATTGCCACATACGTTTAGTGGCTGTCCTTTCTAAGCTCAGTGGCTACGAGGGGAGGCTGCTGTGGGACTGGACTCCTTGGTGTTGTTAATGGTGACAGCAGAGGCCAGGTGGCAGCACTTAACCACCAGAGGAAGGTGGATAGAAAGTCAACCAAAGGGCTCTTTCCACAGGGACCTTAGGGGTAGATAACAGATCTTGGCATTCCTAAGAGGAAAATCAATGGGCAACCAACAAGAGAATTATTGACCAACATCATCAAAACAGAACAAAGCATGTGATCCGAAGGCTGGTGTCAGCCACCACACTGGGAAATCACTACCCCTCACCTCTTTTCCATGCTTAAGTTAGTCCTTAGACCAAGAGCTCATTGTTTGAAGGAAAGGCTGGGATTCTTTGGGAAAGGACTGCAATGCCACAGTCAGTAAATATAGAACCTACGCCCCTATGCTTCCCCCAGATGTTTCTATAGTTTTTGGATACAAGGTCTTGGCCGAGACTAATACTAAGGCATCCAAAAAGCCACTATGATTCCCTCCTGTGAAAGCAGGGACACATTGAGGCAAGATGACAAAAGCCCACCTCACAGTGGGTCCATTGGCTCTTCAGACCTCCTGTGATCATTTCCCCACCCTAAATATTAATTGGGGTGAGTAAATTTAGCAGCTGGTAGAAACCTCACATTGGTTTCTTAATCTATTCAGAAAGATTTGTAATGGTAGGAAGGCCACACAGAAGCATCTGAAATTGTGCCCCGACTGTCCAAGAGAGTAAATTAGAAGTAATACTGCACTCTGTGGTGAATGGCAGAGAGCATCACCTTAAAGACTTAAAGAATGGCCCTATTTTGGCTCAGTGGATAGAGCTTCGGCTGTGGACTGAAGGGTCCTAGGATAGATTCTGGCCAGGGGCACATGCCCCAGCTATGGGCTCAGTCCCTGGTATGGGGCATGTGGGAGGCGGCCAATTAGTGATTCTATCTCATCATTGATGTTTCTCTCTCTCTCCTTCTCTCTTCCTCTCTGAAATCAATAAAAATGTATTTATTTTAAAAAAAAGACTTAAAGAATGCAGGAGTGGTAGTCCCCATGGTATTCTCATTTACTTCATCAGACTGGCCACTGCAAAAATTAAAAATTTTTAAAAGATCATTATAGGTGTTGATGTACTACATAAACTTAACCAAGTAGTAGCCTCAATTGCAGTTTCTGTGCCATGCTATCTTTACTAAAACAGACTAAAAGAACCTCTGGAAGATGGCGGCATAGGTGAACACCTAAACTGCTGCCTCACACAACAATTTCAAAACTACAGCCTAAAGACAGAAAGGACATCATCCAGAACCACAAGAAATCTGGCTGAGTGTAAATTCTACAACTAGAAGGAAAAAGAGGGGCTCACGGAGACTCAGAGGAGCTGCAAAAAGCTGAGGTATAGAAACGCGTGTGTGGAGAGGACAGGCGGCGCAGGGCCTGTCTGGCTTCCTCTAGTGGGAGGGAGACGGAAACTCCCAACTACACTGAACCCCAGTTCTGGGTGAGACTCATACAGGGGGAGTCTGGACTGTAGGGAAAAGGGAGGAATGCACTGAAACTCAAGGGAGCCGCAAAAGGCAGAGGTCTGGAGGCATGCGTGCAAGTTCATGCAGAGAGGACTGACTGCTGACTGTACAGCTGGCTTTCTCTAGTGGGAGAAAGATGGAACCTCCCGACTGAGCTGAACTCCAGTTGCAACTGCACTGAACCCCAGTTTCAGGTGAGACCCTGGGAAACCAGACTCATACAGGTCCCCAGAGCGTGTGGAAACTCAGGGGAGCTGGAAAGACAGATGGCTGGAGGCTTGTGAATGTGAGTGCATAGAGAGGGCTGCAGCGATTACCAAGAGACACTGAAACCCCAGGGCCGCATAGGGCAGGTCTGATGGGAAGCCAAGGCTGTCTGCCCAGCCCTGAGACTCCACCCCATCCAAGCTGAACACAGAGGCTTTTGCAGTTTTGCAAGTCTTGTCTCATAAGGCTGACTCCAGCACAGAAGTTCTTCAGGTGCAGACATAGCTGATTCTCACAGCCAATTGCCATGGAGGTCAATTCCCCCCAGTGATACCAACAACAATCAAGACTTAACTACAACAAGGCTGTGCACACAATCCATAAAGGAGTGCACCAAGAGTGTCCACCTTAGGTAATGGGGAGGTGGAGCTACTGGGCCATATAGGAAACCTAGCACACAAAGCTACTCTACCAACTCAAGGAAGCAGCGAAAATGCAGAGACAAAGAAACAGATTGTAAACAAAAGAAATGGAGGAAAACAAATGACTGGATATAGAGTTCAAACCACAATTATAAGGTTTTTCAAGAATTTCCTAGAAAAGATGGATAAATTTAGTGATACCCAAGAGGAGATGAAAAAAAAAACAACTAGAAATTAAACATACACTGACTAAAATAAAAAATATTATACAGAGACCTAACAGCAGACTACAGGAACACAAGAATCAAGTCAAAGATTTGAAATGCAAAGAAGCAGAAAACACTCAACTGAAAAAGAAAAAAGAATCCAAAAATTTGAAGATAGTGTAAGTAGCCTCTGGGACAACTTCAGGCATACCAACATCAGAATTGTGGGGGTGCCAGAAGAAGAAAGAGAGCAAGATAATGAAAGCCTATTTGAATAAATAATGACAGAAAACTTCCCCCAGCTGGTGAAAGAAATAGACTTACAAGTCCAGGAAGCACACAGAACTCCAAACAAAAGGAATCCAAAGAGAACCACACAGAAGATACATCATAATTAAAATGTCAAGAGCAAAAGACAAAGAGAGAATATTAAAAGCAGCAAGAGATAAACAGTTAATTACCTACAAAGGAGCACCCATATGATTGTCAGCTGATTTCTGAACAGAAACTATGCAGGCCAGATTGGAGTGGCAAGAAATAGTCAAAGTGATGAATAGCAAGAACCTGTTTTGGCTCAGTGGATAGAGCTTCGGCTGTGGACTGAAGGGTCCTAGGATCGATTCTGGCAACCAAGATTACTCTACCCAGCAAAGCTCTCATTCAGAATTGAAAGTCAGATAAAGAACTTCACAGACAAGAAAAAACTGAAGGAGTTCATCAACACCAAACCAGTATTATATAAAATGCTAAAAGGTATTCTTTAAGAAGAGAAAGAAGAAGAAAAAGATAAAGATAAAAATTATTAACAACAAATACATATCTATCATCAAGTGAATAAAAAATCTGATGAATAGAATAAACTGGTGAATATAATAGAATCAGGGGCATAGAAAGGTAGTGGAATGACAATTTTCAGGGGGAAAGGAGTGTGGGGGTACGGGAAGAAACTGGACAAAAATCATACACCTATGGATGAGGACAATGGGGGGAGGTAAGGGCAGAGGGTGGGTTGGGAGCCGGGTAGAGGGTAATTATGGGGAGAAAAGAAGAGGAACAATTGTAATAATCTGAACAATAAAGATTTATTAAATTAAAAAAAAAGAACCTCTAGAACTTGGTATGTAGCAATTGTTCTGGCAAATGCATTTTCACCACAAACCCCTCCTCCCAGTCATTTTCAGGAATATCAGAAGCAATTTGCATTCCCCTGGAACCAACAGCAGTATTTGTTCATCATCTTGCTCCAGGGCTATGTTAACTTCCTACTCTGTCACAATGCAGTACCTGCCATTCCTCAAAACCACATGCTGGTTTTGAAGAATATTCTCTTGATGACTTCATGTTAACCAGACCTGAGAAAGAGGAAGTGGCCAGTACTCTGGATGCCCTCTCAGACACATGCACAAGAGGGAAGCTTCTCTCATGCAAGGTGATCTAAGTATTACTACTACTAAGTGATCACTAAATGCAAGTACGTAATTGTACCTTGTGTCTCTTGCCACCAAGAAAGAGCCACTCAATAGACCTCTTGATTTTGGAGACAGCATATATCTTACGTGGGGATACTGCTCCAATCCAGTTATCAGATGCACGGTGATGGAAGTATTTATAGTAGGTAAGGAAACCTTAGGCAAACCCTGTAGGAGGGTTTCAATGCAGATTTCTAGGATTCTGAAGCCAGGGCATACTTTCTCCAGCAAGAGAGCATTCAATATTTGAAAATCAACACCTCGTGAGCTACTGGGTTCTTACAGAAACTGAGCAATTGAGCATAGGAAATCAACTGACCCTGTGACCAGAGCTTCCTATTGTACCAAAAGTCGGGGGTCGTCTTATATGCCAGGTGTCATCTTAAAAGGCGAGTATATCCCAAATTCTATATTTTAACTGGAAAAGTTGGGGGTCGTCTTACACGCCCAGTTGTCTTATATGTATGCCGAAAATACATGTACATTGTGTACTGTCAGATCCACCAAGGCATAAAGTCAGACAGGTGCAACAGCAAGCCATCGTAGGACGGAAATGAGACATTCAGGCCTGAGGAGAACCAGAGATCACAGATAAATGACACAAGCAGGCCAGGCCCCAGGTTACCGCCCCTCTTTGCACTGGAGCCTCTTCCTCAGCTCACACCTATGAACTCATTGGAGATTCCTTATGACCAACTCCCAAAGAGGTAAAAGCTTGGGCCTGGTTCATGGACAGGTCAGCACAATAGGAATGTCTGGCATGGTAATGGAAAGGAGACCGTCTCCCAGGAGTCAGAACTTCAAGCAGTGCATGCAGTCCTCAACTGGGTTCAAAGGGAGAAGTAGCCTAAGGAAGGCTCCTGAGCAGTGCTGAATATCTGGCTGGTCAATCAGGAGGAACCTGCAAAGGACAAGACTGGAAAGCAGAGTTAAGGAACTCTGGAGAAGGAGCTTGTGGATTGACCTCTGAGAGAAGATATAAAATGTATGGATCTCTGTCTCATTCCAATGTCTACCAGAGAGTTCCCATTGCAGAGGAGGTACTGAACAACCAGGTAGATAGGATGATTCATTCATTTGAAATAAGTCATTCTCTCACCTCAGGCACCTCAGAATACGCACAATGGGCCAGTGAACTGAGTAGCCTTGTAGCAAGGATGGAAGCCATGCATGATCCAACTGCAGGGCACCCTCTTTCCCAAGCTGACCTAGGAATTACTACCACTAAGTGTCCAGCCTATCAGAGCAGAGATGATGCTGAGCTCTTGATAAGGTACCATCCCTCAAGGAGAGCACCCAGCCACATGGGCAGGTTGATTACAATGAACCCAACCATCCTAGAGGGGCCATGACTCCTTCATGACTTCATGGGATGGACACCGGATTGCCTTCTTGGTCTATGGTGTCTGCTAGCATGGCTATTTGAGGGCTCCCAGAGTAGCTAATTTCTCTTCATGGGAATTCTCCCATAACATGACCATGGAGGAAGTGGGCACATAACCTGTTATCCATGGGTTCTACTGTATGCCATACCAACCAAAAGCTGCCATCCTGAGAAAATGTAATAATCACTTGGAGGTAAAACTAGGTTTGAAGAAAAGGTTGGGGTGCTGTCTTGAAGATAGATTTATATTCCTTAAGCAAATAGTCATTATCTATGTACAGTATCGTGCTCAGTAAAATACACAGGTCTTGTGTATTTCCGTGGTTCCTCTGACTTTTATTCTCGTTGACTAGCTTGGTGAATTTATGCTCTTTATCCTGAAAGCCTTAGGCTCTGCTGGACTAGAAAGTCTCATTTCCAGAGGGTGCGGAGAAAACACTTCTTCTAGAGGACACAGTAATAGTTTTACTAAAATTATACCTGCCCCGACAATTTGGAATTCTTCATTCCAGGAGACTGGGAGGCAAGGAAAGGAGTCATTGAAATGGCAGGTGTAATGGAAATGCTGGCCCAGGTGACTGGCATTTAGAATGAGTGGTGGAGAAAAAGGATGAGCATTCGTTAGTCTCAGATCCTATGCCAGCAACAGGGTCTGTAGCTTGTCCCGCTGTCCCTCCTATGGTCTCCTTCCTCTGCTTTTGAACATAAACTGTGGCTGGCCAGCACCTTGAGGAAGCAGTGACAGGACACAAAACCACCGTGGTGTGCAAGCTGCTCTGAGCGGCTGTAAGGGGTGGACTGTAACAGGTACTGCCATTGTCCTGCCCTTGTTCCTCAGACCTGTCCGTGTGCTCCCAACACTTCCAGCTGCCAGCATCTGCACCGTGGCTGAGGGAGCCTTTCCCCAGAACCGCAGGAGCATTGCAGGGCTGGGGAGCAGCCTCAACACGCAAAGATGATGTACGAGTGCTCAGCCCCCTTGCCCTTTGGGTGGCATCGTTCTTTGGCATGTGTCTTACCCTCTTCCCTAGAGTCCCTGCAGGACTCCATCATGCAGCCTAGTGGGGCTGCCTTCCCTGCCCTGGTGCCACTTGCCACCTCCCTACCATGTTACTGGCACTTCGCACGTAAGCTGTTTTCACTCCAGTCCTTTCTTAAGCTCAGCCCTTGGAAGAACCTATGCTAAGACACGTGTGGTTCAAGGACCATGCTTTGAGAAGCAATGATTTACAGGGTGCATTCATTTCTATTTTTAGAAACTCTTCCTCTCTCCCTCTCCTTTTCCCCTTCTCCTTCCTCCTCCTTTGTGTGTGTGTCTGTGTATGTGTGTGGGCGCGTGTGCGTGCGCGCATGTATACCGTGTAAAAAAAGGTCTGTAAGGACATAAACCTAGTAGGAACAATACTCTCTAGGTGGTGGAATCATGAATATTTCATATTCCCTTTGAATGTTTCTCTGTCTTTTGTTTTTCTGCAGCAGCAACTGTGTATTAGCAGCTATCTTTAATTGGCAATTAGGAGATTATTAGGGAGTGCAGTGGGGTGGTGGGGAGCGGAGCCAGACTGTGTGGCTGATGAAAGGCAGGAGAGGGTGTGCGGAGGGACCTTTCAAGAGGCCAGGCTAGAGAAAGGCAAGAAGTAAGCTGGTAGCCAGGGGGTGGGGGAACTGCTGTTTTCAGAGAAACTTGAGCATGTTTATAGGCTGAGGGCAAGCAACCAATGCTGAGGAGGGAGACCAAAACACCATCCAGAGGAGAGAGGTGGGTAATTGAAGGAGTGGGGTCCCAGAGGAGGCCGGAGGGGATTAGACGAGGGCCCAAGGGGAGGAATTCGTTTGGAACAGACAGCACACTCCATCTTCAGACCAGAGGAAAAGGCAGAGGATGAATAAAGCTATAAACGCGTTGACTCCATCATGTGTTTATTTTATACCGCCTCATTTCACAGCAGACTTGAGGCGTTCCTGTGGATAAAGTGATAGGTTGAAGGGGACCAGGATTTGAGAATCTCCCCGCCCCCCAGTGGCTCTGCTTTCTCCATGAGTGGGAGGCAAGGTCCCTCCTGAGAAAAGGAGAAGGGCGTGTCTGTGTTGCTTGCAAAGACAGGCAAAGGTCTGTCTGCAAAGGTAAGGAAGGGATTGAGAGAGGGAGCCCAGCCGGACTGTTGATAAAGACCAGGGGATGGAGCTGAGGGCCCCGATGTGGCCCTCGCCCAACTGGAATTTTCTCCAGCAGCTTGGGGTGGAGAAGCCTTGCTCTGAGCAGCTGTGCCCTCATGTGCCAACAGGGGGGGCTATTGTGAGGATTAAATAAAATAACGGACACGAAGCACCTAGCACGGTGCCTGGTACACAGGAGTGGCTTCATTTTCTTTCTCCTCCCGCTTTGAGCAGGCCCCAGCCAATGTTACCTGGTTGGAAAGGGTGTCGGTACCTTCTATTGGTGGATGCTGTTAGATACAACAATTTTTAAAAAAAAAATTTTAATATATTTTATTGATATTTTTACAGAGAGTAAGAGAGAAGGATAGAGAGTTAGAAACATCGATGAGAGAGAGACATTGATCAGCTGCCTCTTGCATGCCCCCTACTGGGGATGTGCCCGCAACCAAGGTACCTGCCCTTGACTTGACTGGAATCGAACCTGGGACCTTTCAGTCCACAGACTGACACTCTATCCACTAAGCCAAACCGGTTTGGGCAGATACAACAATTTTAAATGCAGTGGACCCTCATTATTCACGGTTCTGTTCTAGAAAGTTGCCCCAAAGACTGAAAGAGCAACTACTGAATCGTGGCCTCATAAGGAAATACAGGGTCAGGTTCCTGTGAGCCTCAGGCCACCTTTTCACCAACCAATTAATACACAACTGTGTTTTATGTGTTTCTGTTTAAAAATGCCTTATTTAAAATCATTAATTCATTAACATTGAATTTATGGCCAACAGCACTATAACTCATGCCCGAATGAAGCTTATCCAACACACATATTTTCTCCCTAAGGCACATTGCAGCCTTCTTGCGCTTAGGAACACTAGACAGTGCTTCGGCGCCACAGTTGGGGGCCATTTTAAATAGCAAAATCATCAACCAGAAAAGCACAAAAATGAGAAAAGCATGACAGCAACTACACCACTAAGCGGGTGCTGTTTACAGCCTGAGAGCTGAGACAAGAGAGCAGAGGCCTCCTGGTTGGATCTCAGCTGAGAACATGCATGTTGGGCAACTCAACGTTCACCACTTGGTGCACACGTATGTCCACAGATGACTGCGAAAGCACCTCGTATTGATTTGGGGAGTTGCAGGTAAATTTTAGGAGTAGGGGACTTTGCAAATATGAAATCCATGAATAATAAGACTCCACTGTGTCTTTTTTATTCTGATTATAAAATTACATAATAAACAGAGATATACAATGTATGAAGTCCCCCCATACCCCTAGCTTCTAAACACATTTAACATTGCTAGAGTTCTACAGATTTTTGCTACACATATAATCCACATGTGTACGACTGTGTGTTCATGTCTGTGTGTGTTTGGGCCTTCCTTTCTTTTTCCACTCAACAATATCTCTTGGGTTTTTTTTTGTGTGTGTTGTTTTTTTAAATTCCTGATGTGGTTTTTTTTTTTATTTTTATTTTTTTAGTGTGTGAATGGAAACACATACTGCCATCAGGATCTCTAAGGCTTAGACCCCTCAACAGACATCCAGAAAGAACAATGGCTTGACAAACTTAAGTAGAACCAACAGTTTGCATATAGTACTATGCATCTTAACTGTTAAAAACAAAATTCAACTGAGTACATTGGAACATCTAATCGGCTTTAGCAAACAATTCACGAGTAGGGCAGCATCCCATCTAGCAACTAGAAGGGTGCTCCAAGGAGTTGTACAAAACCGGAGGATTGCATAGAAAGAAAAGCGGAGAAAGGGGATTTCTTTCAACTAGTGAAAGAAAAAGGATAGTTTTGGGGCTTGGACCTCTTTTCTCTGGAGAAAAAGGAAGGAAAGGGTTTTTATGATGTCAATTGCCTCTTCTTTCTAAGGGGCATGGAGAGGACTATGTGACAGATTACCTTACTGGTGCTCGACCAGAAAATTCCAGACTGATTGAATAAGATTATAAAAGTTAATGAATCACACTCCTTGCATAAGCAACCAACTTGTTTCTGGCAATGACAGAGATCAGGTATTCGATTTGGTATCACTGCCTTTTAGCACAAATGACAGCATTTTGGGCCTGTTGTGTTTTTTTTCTTTAGCAACTGAGATGATGTAAGGTCAGAAGAACAGCACAAAGGGTGAAAAGGCTAAAAAGCTGGAAAGTATTGTGAAAGGTCAAAGAGGCTGTAAGTTTCAGCCAGGGGAAACCACTTTCCATACAACTTTGGAAGAGGCTGACGCTAACTTTTAAGAGGAACTTGGCTACTGAAAGTAGCTATTTAGATAATAGCATTAAATAGTACCAGTCTCTTCTCCAAACAGATATAGAATAGCACTGGCAATGTTAAGCTGCTGCCACAAAGGTTCCAAATACAACGGCTTATAAAAAATGGAAATTTATTTTTCACACTCTACCTAGTCCACATTGGTAGGTGGCTCCACTCCATATAAGTCATTCAGGAACACAGGTTCCTTCTGTCAGACCCTTTGAAGTAATCCTGAATTTGAGTCCCTGGCACATCTGTGTTCCAACTCAATGGAACATGGAGGACCAAAAACCTAGTGCCTTAAAGGCTATTTCACTTACATCTTACTGAAAAGGACTTAGTAGGAAGCCACACTCAGAGAAGCTGGAAAGAGTGGGGTCTCTAGCTGACCAGATATTTTTCCCAGCTATTTTGGTGCTATAGAAGAGGAGTATGGATTACATGTTGATTAAATGCAGTCTTTTTTATTTTACTTCAAATAACTCAATAATTTAGACCATTCCCTCCTTACCAAAAAAACACTTTTTTAATGGGAGTGCTTATCAGCATATCATTTGTGATTCTTTTGGTTGTCAAGTGGCAGCCCAGGCTATTAAACTTGCTTAACCAATAAGATGGACCATCTCACAGACCAGGCTCTGTCTCAGCCAGCCAGCTCCTCTTCCCTAGCAACGAAGTAGGGAGTGTGATTCAGTCAGGTGTTGGCTGCATCCTCAGTCTGGGACCAAGATGGCTGCGGCAATCCAAGCATCACCGCCAACTACGTCCACATTCAGAGACGAGGGTAAACTAATTTTTAAAGTGAAGAGATCCTTTCTAGAAGCTCCGTCCCTGCCATAGGCTTCCACTCTGGTTTTTCAGGCCAGACCTGCCTCACGTGTCCAAGCCCAAGTCATCACTGGCAAGAGGCATGTAACCACCACAATGGGCTTGGACCAAATGGGGCTCACTTCTTTGGTCACATGAGGAAGGGAACCACCGGAATAAAATCAGGGCTCTGATTGCAAGGAAAAGTTAAGGAGTCACTGCTGCATGAGCAACCAACTTGTTTCCTGGCAGTGACGGAGACATGGGACCAGGTGACGGTGTGATGGAGGACACATAAACAGCGGAGGAGTAAACTGTTTCTTAAAGGATCTATACTAACAAAAGGGTAATGTGCTAATTAGACTGGGAGACCTTCCAGGAGACCTTCCAAATGTCCTTCTGGACAAAGCCATGGTGGCCAGGCCAAGGTAGAGGTGATTAGAGGCCAAGAGGGGAGGGCTGTTGTGGGTGATCAGGCTGGAGTGGGGGGCAGTTGGGGGTGAGCAGACCAGCAGGGAAGCCAGTTGGGGTCAAGCAGGCTGTCAGTGGGGGTCAGTTAGAGGTGATCAGGATAGCGGGTGGAGGGGGCAGTTTGGAGTGAGCAGGCCAGCAGGAGGGAAGTTGGGAATGAGCATACTGGAACAGGGGGGACAGTTGGGGATGATCAGGCTGACCGGGGGGCAGTTGGGGGTGAGCAGGCCGGCAGGCAGAGTGGTTAGGAGCAATCAGGCAGGTAAGCGGTTAGGAGCCAGCAGTCCCAGATTGTGAGAGGGATGTCTGACTGCCGCTTTAGGCCTGTCCCTATAAACCGCCAGTAGGACATCCTTCAAGGGGTCCCAGATTGGAGAGGATGCAGGCTGGGCTGAGGGACCACTCCTACCCCCCTGTGCACAAATTTCATGCACTGGGCCACTAGTACCTCAATAAAGTGTAATCTCAGTAAAGACATTGCTGGAGGAGTCAGAAGCTGGGGAGCTATTACAAATTTCAGTGTCTATGCTTTCAGTATCCTAGCTTTCTCTCCTTATCCACTGCATGGTCCCAGTGTAGGTCTCATGTCCTGCAGGCATTATGACAACCGTGACCTAGCTGGTACCCAGCCTCTCTTCCTGAAATCCACATCTTTGCCACTGTTATTCAGCTATACACCTTTACTGTGTACGGAGCACTGCATATTTGCAGACACATCAGAAAGGGTCTCTGCCTTCACTTTGCTGATCGTATAATGAGCATCTCCTGGCCATATCAGACCCAGTCATTTTTTCTGCTCAAAAAACCCATGCCTTCAGGAAATCCTTTACCATGACCCTCAACATTCTTTACCTCCTCCAAGCTCCTCCCCCCAATAGTATAGAACTACTTGCACTTCCCCCAAATGTGCCCTCCCCCTTCACACCGCTATGCTTCTGCACATGCTGTCCCTCCTGCTAGAATCCCCTCTCCATCTGGCGTACAAACAAGGTCTCCTATTACTCTTTCTGCTGCTCCATCCTCCTCCCTCCCTCTCCCTCCCCCCCACACACTTACACAAATATGGCACTGGAAAAACGTTTGCTGAATGGAGGCAACTCCTTGGGTCAGATGTTAGCCAGGGCCAGAGCTTTCTAAACTTCCCAAAGCATTCCTCGAGAGAGGGAAGAGGAAATGGGCCCCTAGGACGTAGGGATGGGAGGGTCTGGAACTGCTGTAGGCAAGCAGGGTATTCCTGGAGTTTGGTCTTTGTGTGTTATACAAAGTTGCCTTCTATGCAGACCACATACAGATCATTTTTCCCCAAGTCTTTAAGTTAATGTTCCTCTTTTATTCGTTAGGCTCTCACCTTAGCTGTCCCCGCACCGCAGGGACCCTAAGCAAGACCTGGGTGTTGTTCCCAGTGCCAACCCAGAACAACAGCTGGTTTCGGGAGTGGGAGAAGGGTGGGGGCAGGGAGGGGGTCCAGGGGCTGCAGGCGGGGCCCCGCCCCTTCTCTCCCCCGCCCGCCGCGAGGGCGGAGTCACGTGGGTCCCGCCCGCGGGGGCGGGTAGGGAGGCCAGGCTGCTGCTGGCCGCTCCGGCTCGGCGGGTTCCGGGCGGAGAAGCTGAGCGGGGACCGGAGCAGTGGCCGCGGAGCCGGCGCGGGTAAGAATGCGCGCGGGGTCGGGTCCTGGGGCCGGGATCGGGCTGAGGAACGCGCCCGCACCCCTCCTTTCCTCTGCCAGGCACAGCCGAGGTGCGGCTCCCGTTGGGCTTTTCCCTCCCCCAGAACCCCTTATCCCCAGCTTCTCCCCCTCCCCCCTCGCACCCATCTGGGGATTTCAACCCCCCCACCCCAGGCCTCCGCCCCCTCCCGGATCCCCTTCTCCCGGCACCCATTCCTTCAGGCTGCCCCTCCCCCTAGAACCTTCTTGCCAGGAGTCTCTTCCCTCAGACACCCACGGCGCGCTCCCTCCAGCACCCATCCATCGCTCCAGGTCACCCACTGCCTCGAGACCCCCCTCCTAAACGGCATCTCGGGTAGTCTCTACTCCGAACCCCTTCCTCGTGCCACCTGTCTCCCGGGCCGTAGCGCCTGCTCCCGCCCCTCCCGGCCCGCTCCCCGCACCTATCTATCCTTGGGGTGCAGTTCCCGCCCCCTCCAACCCCCCGACAACGCCGCGCTCTCTCTGCAGCCCCCGAGCTTCTCGGCCCGCGTCTCCGCCGCCCCTGGCGCCATGGCGTGCAGCCTCAAGGACGAGCTGCTCTGCTCCATCTGCCTGAGCATCTACCAGGACCCGGTGAGCCTGGGCTGCGAGCACTACTTCTGCCGCCGCTGCATCACCGAGCACTGGGTGCGGCAGGAGGCGCAGGGCGCCCGCGACTGCCCCGAGTGCCGGCGAACGTTCGCCGAGCCCGCGTTCGCGCCCAGCCTCAAGCTGGCCAACATCGTGGAGCGCTACAGAGCCTTCCCGCTGGACGCCATCCTCAGTGCGCGCCGCGCCGCGCGCCCCTGCCAGGCGCACGACAAGGTCAAGCTCTTCTGCCTCACGGACCGCACGCTGCTCTGCTTCTTCTGCGACGAGCCCGCGCTGCACGAGCAGCACCAGGTCACCGGCATCGACGATGCCTTCGAGGAGCTGCAGGTGAGCCGCCCCGCGGGCCTCGGGCGGGGACTCTGCAGGCCCGGGGGCCGGGGCCGGGCTGGCCCGGGGGCGGGGCCAAGTCATAATTGCCAAGGGGCGGGGCCTCCGGCGGGGCCAGGGCCCTATCAGAATTCGTATGGGGCGGGGCCGGGGCGGGGCTTTGCGGCGAGGGGCGGGGTGTTGAGGCGGGGTCTGAGATAGACTGAAGTTGGGGTAAAGAGAGGGCACCGATGGAGTCAGGGAGGAACAAATGGGAATGGGCTGAATCAGAGCTGGCCAAGGGTAGGCCCACTGTCAGTGGTCATCGGGCTGCCGCTGGAGATGGGCCCACAAGGGATACAGTCAGGGTTAGACAGGGGATGGAACCGTCTCCAAGGATGGGTCAAGACTATCTGGAGTAGCTGAGCAGCAGGTGCGGAGGCCCATCATGTGTGTATCAGGACCACGGGGCAGTAGCTGAACTGGGCAGGTAGGGATTAAATCCGAGAGAGGGGTTAGGTTAGGGTCAGCAAACTGCTGAGAGAGTGGGTTTGGGTGCCAAGGGCTAGGCTGAGATGTGTGTGCAAGGGGTTAAGGCTGGGATTCCGTTGAGATACTGTAAGAACCATTTGGGATTTAAACCAGAGTAGAACCCTGGTTGAGAGTGGGGTCAGGACTTGAAGGCCAAGATTCGGAGGAGGCCCTGAGGGAGGTGATTTGAGAAGCGGGGTGTGGACCTGTAGGCGTCTCCAGGGGCTTGTGATGACCTCCTTGGTGCTGTCACTCAGGAGACTGAGGACCTTTGCAGCCTAAATGAAAGAGCACATGCATGGTAACCCGAGGACAGTCTGCCTAAGACTGTAAATGGTCCCCTGAAACCTGCCCATCTCCACTAGCCAACTCCTACTCAGTTCTCAAAGCCCTGCTTAGACAATCTCTCTGTGTAAGCCTTCCCCAAGTTCCACTGGCCAAAAAAAAAAAAAAAGGGAAAAAATAGCATTAGAGCTGCATATCCCCTGATGTTCTCTGTTAATAAGTATGATGTTTTAAAAAGTGTTCCAGATTATCTATATTTGGGAAACATAGTGCATTCTCTATACTCCCTATAGAGCGGTGGTCAGCAGACTCATTAGTCAACAGAGCAGCAAACCTCAGCTCGAGAGCCGCATGTGGCTCACAAGCTGAGCTGCAATTTGTCCACGACTGCCTTAGAGAATTCTCAGTGTACATTTGCATATTAAAGGATTGGGCAGTAGCAAAGAAACTCATCTTACTGTATTTAATAAAATAGTTCCAAGCTTATTGAAGCCTGGAATCTCTTTCTCAAGGTAACCCGTTTAAATCCAGCAGCCTCACACCTCTGGCCTTGGCATACTGTGTAGCACATAGTTCCCCAAGGGCAGAGACCGTCTCTTATTCATCATATCTATGAGCCCCAAGCCTGGCACAGAGCCTGGCCGACAGTACATTTCAGTAAAGGTTGAATGAATGAATGACCAACCTTGACCAGAACTGGCCCAGACGGTGGAGCCTTTAGAAGCAGAAGAGTTTCAACTCAGACATTTTATGAACATGCAGTGGGCTAACTTGGGGGAGTGAGCTCTCTGGCCTGCAAGATGCTTATGCAGGAGATAAAGAACGATTTTGTCCCTTATTTTAGGGGGTTCCCCCCAATCTGTGTACATGAGTCCCTACAAGTCAGCCTGTACCAGCAGGTGCTCATGGAGATAAGCGCTGGTCCCAGGAGAAATGGCCTATGTTCCCCATTCCCCATTCTCCGCCCCTTTCATCCCAAAACCACGATTGACTTCCTTCTCTTCTGGCTCTTTGAGTATGGAGAGCAAGGGTTGGAGGCTCTGGGTGCTTGCACAGGCTAGTATTGGCCCTTGACCTCCAGAGTTCCTTGTCCCAAGCACTGGTGGCCCCATCTCCTCGTCTGTGAAGTCACATAAACTGGGAAGAGGAAAGAATCTTTGACAGGACTAGCTGCAGGTTGTAGGAGTTTGAAGGGACTTTGAGGCGGGGTCTGAGATAGACTGAAGTTGGGGTAAGCCCATCTGTCCATTAATGTGGAGACTGAGGTCTAGACAGGGGATGTGACCTACCCAAAAACACACACTGCCAGACAGTGAGAGATAGATCCCAGCAAGAAAGCACAGCCTGACCCAGGCCAGATCCCTCCCCTGCCCCTCATCCCTCTTCTTCCTTCTGACTTTCTAGCTGGAGAGGCCTCTGCCCACTGAACCTTGGTTCCTTTTTCAGTAAACCAGAAAATCAGAATTACTGTGTTTGGGGTTTTTGTAGTCCATTTTGTGACCTGGGGAATATAGGAGAAACTGAATATATCTTTTCTCCAAATGTTATTGAAACTCCTTGCTGCTCCCATCTGTTAACTGGGGTCAGGATGATTATTTCTTACCAGGATTTTAATGAAGCTGACCTGTGGTGAGCCTGGTCAGCACCCACTTCCATTCTTTCCCCTCCTACCTGTGAGAACTCCTATGTCCATCTGGGAAAATGACCAGCCCTGCCTCTCTTGCCCCAGGAGGCCTGGCTTTGGTGCCCACTTGGGCTTGTCAAGAGGTAACAGAAAAACATGCCTCCCACTAGAGAGATAAAGCTCCTGGGTACGGTTCAAGCCACTCCAACCCCTACCTGCATCTCTCTCCTGATGAGCTCTTTATGCCCTGGGTCTGAGGCTGTGCTGTCCCCCACACCCTTCCTTTCCCAGCTGCAGGCTTCTGGAGCCTGGGATTGGGCCCCCTCCTAAAGATAACAGACTTAGCGCTGGCAGGGCCTTGGAGATTGGCTGGTGCAACCTTCACTTGACAGATGGGGAATGGCAGGAGGGGAGGCGCCTTGCCCAAGGCCTCAAGGCCAGAGGAGGCTAGGCGAAGGCTCAGCTGGAAACCCCCTCCCCCTGCCTAGCCATTGGTCTGAAGCTTTTAAATTTATTATACATTCTGGAGGTAGCGGAACAGAAAGGTTAAGAGGTCTAGTTTTGTATTCAGGCAGCTCCAACTCAGTGCTGCCATTTTCTGGTTGTGTGACCTTAAGAAAGTTACGTCTCATCTCTGAGCCTCACACATTTCTCATTGACAGCGTGGAGTAATGGGGTTGGATTAAATTTGATGACATTTGCAAGAACTTTATACTGCACTTGGCCATTGTAAGCACTTAATAAATAATAGCAGCTCTCGGATATTACATCATACTCTGCACTATTGATATTTAGGGCCAGGTTAGTCTTTGTTGTACAAGGCAGTCCTATGCATTATCTGTGTAGCAGGCAGGATCCCTGGCCTCTCTCTACACACTAATTGCTGGTAGCGCCCTTCCCCTGAAGTTATGACAAGCAAAAATGTCTCCATACGTTATCCCATGTCCCCTGAGGTCACAAGCAGTCCTGGTTGAGAACCCAGGCCTGAAGAAGTTCTACTCAGCTTTCCAGGCTCCACTCAAATATCACCTGCCCCGTGAAGCTTTCCCCGACCTGGCAAGCGGGATTGCTTGGTACTCTCCAGTTCCACTGCTGGGGTCAGATCCTGGCATCATCATTGAGAAGCTGTGTGTCCTTGGTCAGGTCCCTTGGCCTGCTCATCTATAACATGGGTGAAAGATGTTGTGTCCAAAGTGCCTGATACTGTGCCTGGCACAGAGTAGCACACAACCGTTTTGAAATACCTTTTGATTTTTTTTTTATGGATGATAGAATTAGCATAATAAACAGAGCTATATAATGTCAAAGTGAAAGTCTCCCAGGAGTTCCATCCCATAGAGAAACCTGTTAAGAATTGCTTTCTAGTTCTACAGAATTTTTTTTTGATATAAAACATTTTTATTTTTTTAATTAAATATTTATTATTCAGATTATTACATTTGTTTCTCTTTTTTCCCCTCCATAGCTCCCCTCTACCCAGCTCCCACCCTTCCCTCTACCCTTACCTCCCTCCCGTTGACCTCATCCATAGGTGTATGATTTTTGTCCAGTCTCTCCCTGTACACCCCTCACCCCTTTCCCCCTGAGAATTATCAGTCCACTCCCTTGCTGTGTTCCTGATTCTATTATATTCACCAGTTTATTCTGTTGATCAAATTTTAATTCACTTAATTTTTAGACTCACTTGTTGATAGATACGTATTTGTTGTTCATAATTTTTTATCTTTTACCTTTTTCTTCTTCCTCTTCTAAAAGAGTATCTTTCAGCATTTCATATAATACTGGTTTGGAGTTGATGAACTCCTTGAGCTTTTTCTTATCTGTGAAGCTCTTTATCTGCCCCTCAATTCTGAAAGATAGCTTTGCTGGATAGAATATTCTTGGTTGTAGGTTCTTGCTATTCATCACGTTGAATATTTTTTGCCACTCCCGTCTGGCCTGCATCGTTTCTGTTGAGAAATCAACTGACAGTCATATGGGTGCTCCCTTGTAGGTAATGAACTGTTTTTCTCTTGCTGCTTTTAATATTCTCTCTTTGTCTTTTGCTCTTGGTATTTTAATTATGTGTCTTGGTTTAGTCCTCTTTGGATTCCTTTTATATGGGGTTCTGTGTGCTTCCTGGACTTGTAAGTCTATTTCTTTCACCAGATGTGGGAAGTTTTCAGTCATTATTTCTTTAAATAGGTTTTCAGTATCTTGCTCTCTCTCTTCCTCTGGCACCCCCACAATTCTGATGTTGGTATGCTTAAAGCTGTCCCAGAGACTCCTTACATTATCTTCACATTTTTGGATTCTTTTCTCTTCTTGCTTTTCCAGTTGCGTGTTTTCTGCTTCTTTATATTTCAAATTTTTGACTTGATTCTTGCCTTCCTCTAGTCTGCTGTTAGGTCTCTGAATAATATTTTTTATTTCAGTCAGTGTATGTTTAAATTCTAGTTGCTCCTTTTCCATCTCTAGTTGGATCTTTTTCATCTCCTCTTGAGTCTCACTAAATTTATCCATCTTTTCTACAATATTCTTGAAAAACCTTATAAGCGTGGTTTTGAACTCTATATCCAGTCATTTGTTTTCCTCCTTTTCTTTTGTTAGTGATCCCTTCCCTTGTCTCGACATTTTCACTATGCCGGGAGAATTTCTGTGTTTAGCCTTATGATACCAGACTTGCAAAACTGAAAAAGCCTCTCTGTTGAGCTTGGGATGGGTGGTGTCTCAGGGCTTACTGGACCGCCTTGCCTTCCCGTCGGCCCCACCCTCCACAGCCCCTGAGTCTCACGTGACTGGGTAATCGCTGGAGTGGTCCCTGTGCACGCGTGCTTTCTCTCACAGTGCCTCTAGACTGCTGCCCCTCCAACTCCCCTGCACTCTGGGACCATATGAGTCTGGGTCCCCAGGGTTTTGCCCGAAACCAGGGTTTAGTGGAGTTAGAAGTGATGCAGTTGGGAGGGTCTGTCTCCCGCCCACTCGTGAAAGCCAGCAGCACAATCAGCAGTCGGTCCTCTGTGTGCAGTGCCGTGCGTGCACCAGACTTCTGATCTTTTGCGACTCCCCTAAATTTCTGTGCACCTCTCTCTTTTCACAATCCAAACTCCCCCCCGTATGAGTTTCGGCTGGATCTAGGGTTTAGTGTCGTAGGATAAGGGGTTCAATGCCCTTGAGAGTCTCCGTTTCCCTCCTGCCAGAGAAAGCCAGCCAAGTACTCCGGCACCCACTCTCTCAGCGCGAGCGTATCCATACCTCAGCTTTTTGCAGCTCCTCTCGGTCTCTGTGAGCCCCTCTCTTTCCTTCTAGTTGTAGAATTTCCACTCAGCCAGCTTTCCTGTGGTTCTGGGTGATGTCCGCTCTGTCTTTTAGTTGTAGTTTTGAAATTGTTGTGTGAGGCAGCAGTTTAGGTGTTTATGCCACCATCTTGGATTCTCCTAGTTCTACAGAATTTTTGTTGTGTAAATAGCATGTGAGTGTGTGTGTGTACATCTCCCCCTCCTTTCTTTTCCCCCCTACTTCTGAGCACTAGATCATGGGGCAAAGAGGAGGGAGGAACCCCATCTCTGCAGGGTTTGAGACTTCTCCGCTAATATTTCTTGAACTCTAGCCTAATGCCTGGGGCTGTACTAAGTGCTTTTCTGGTATTACCTCTTTTAATCTTCATAACACCCTGTCCAGTGGGTTCTGTAATTTGTTCCTTTTACAGATAAGGAAACGGAGACTCAGGAATGCAGTGACTTGTTCAGCCAGCCAGCTAGTAAATGGAAGAGGCAGGATTTGAAGCCAGTCTGACTGGGCCGCTCATAGCCTGAGAGCTACTTCTGAGAGCTGGGTAGTTGTCTTTCCACCTCCCCACCCCAATCCTGCCTGTCTTTGTATTACAAGTTCTCAGCCCAGGGTCAAGCTAAGGGCACAGGCCACCTGTACCAGCTGATGCACCGAGGGCAGGTGGCTGGCTGGCATCTGGGTCAGGCATAGTATGCAGCTCTCTGGCCATCTCAGCTTCCTAACCTAAGAAGCGATCTGATTCCGTCTCAAACACCCGCTCCAGGCCTCATGTGACCATTGGAGCCTTTCCCAAGGCCTCCTTCATACCAAGGGAGACAGCGGTGGATCAGCCTTGGATGGGAGCCTTGAAAAACTGCGTGTGGTGATCCAGAGAGGCCCAGGCAGGTGCCCAGAGAAAGAGCAGTGTTGGGGGGCTGGGTTCCAATCCTGCTTCCTCCACCTGAATGGAAGGTACTGCTTCTCTGCACCCGTTCCCAAGCTGGGAAATGGAAGTAGGACTGTCCACTTAATGTGAAAAGAGGGTGAGAGAATTGCTTCCCATGCAAAGATAGGACAGATATGAGGGACAGGGAGGCAGCCAGGTCGCCTGTGCCCCAGGACAGGGCAGGATTTATGTGCCAACAGCAGCCATGAGGGCCAGGCTGGCAGTGAGTCAAACCCGGAGCTAGCTGCTGGCCTCTCCACTTCCTCCCTCACAGGTGTCTTTGGGCAGCCAGGAATGCCCTGCTCATCCAGGACACTGTGGCTAAGCACAGGCTGCAATATAGCAACTTAGAGGTGACGTTTATTTTACATAGAGAAGAGGATCTGGTGGGGAGTGACAACAACAGAGTAACACCTCTTAAAACAACAACAACAACAAACACTGGCTGAAGAGGTTTCTTAGGCACTTGCTGTGTGCCAGGTGCTGTTACAGGCATTGAATCCTCCCAAAGGCCCTTTATTCTTTCCCTGCTCCCCGAGTGGGACTCCATACCACTGCACCGATGAAGACACTGAGGTGGAGAGGACCAGTAACTTGCCCAAGATCACACTGCAAGTGGGAGGCAGAGAGGGATTCAGACTGGGGTCTGTCCAGCTCAGAACTCAGCCTCCGCACCAAGAGTCTAACTGCCTTGGGGAGCACCTACAGGGGGAGGGAGCTCAGAGGCCATCCAGTTCCACCCTCTCCCCCCTTTCTGGATGGAGAAAGGGACTGGCCCAAGGTTAGGCCACAGCTCAGCTCTATGGACTCACCCAGGGGAGTTTTTACAGCAGCCTTTATCTCCGGGACCTTGAGAGCAGCTTGGACACTGGCGGTGGGGGTGGAGGCCTGGGAGGTGGGTTCCCATGGGGTTCAGAGGCTCATTAAGTAATTTTCTCAGTTGACACTCCAGCCCCAGGCCTGTGTGGGGCCCCGGAGAGAAGGCATGAGCCCTGGCCCCATTTTTCAAATGAGGAAACAGGCTCAGAAACTGTGCTTTGGTACAACCACTAAGTGTCACTGAAGCTGGAGCTCAGACTCGGGTTGCCTGAGTGTGACCAGGGACAGGCATGGAAGCGAGCACATGCCCAGGTGGTTTGTTGTGGCCGGAGGGCAAGGTATATGGGGGAAAGCGGGAAAGGGAAGCTTGACCAGCTCAAAAGGACCTTGACTACACCATCCCCCGGCCCAAGGGGCTTGGACTTGATCCTGGAGATGCCGGGGAGCCAGGAATGGGGTTGGGCAGGCGAGTGTGGCCTGGTCTGATCTCCTCAGGGGGGACTGACGGGAGAGCCCGGAAGCTGGGGGAGCGGACAGGAGGTGCAGCCAGAGACAGCGACGCTCAGAATGGACCGAGTGGTGGGGCTCAAAGACAGAGAAGAAATGCAAGAGTTCAGATCTGCCTGGAGGAGCAGGGGCCTCAGGAGTTCTGGGCAGCAGGGAGGGGCTGGGAGAAAGGAAAAAGGAGACGCGAGTTCAGTTTGCCTTATTAAGATTTCCTGCATCCTTGGGGCAGAGAAGGGAAGAGAGAGCGGTACCAGTGCACAGAGAAGGGGAGAGGCCTTGAGCACCCACGATGTGCCCTTTCATAGGAGCCCACTCATTTAACCCTCATCACAACCCTCTGAGTGGCTCTTATCCCCATTTGACAGATATGACCCTGAGAGGTGGGCCCTGGGAAAGCAAAGTGTAGCCGGGATTGGAACCCGGGCTTTTCAGACGCCAGAGCTCACGCTGTCTCCCCAGGGCTGCACTGATCAGTGAGGCGCTGAGAGGGTCCCTGAAATCAAGGAGAGATGGCTTTCTGAGGCAGCTTCCTCTCCGGGGCTGGGAAAGGGGTGGCCGCTCAAGAGGGAGTTCTGGCCTTGATGACCTGTGTCCCCACAGCTGCGGTCCCATCCTGGCCTCTCCAAACCTACGGGAGCCCCAGAGCCTCTCGCCTGAGTATGTACGTAGCTGTGTGCTCCGTGCACCAGCCCTGCCTCTGCCCCCTCGCCTCTGCAGGAGGAAGAGGTGCAGAGCTGTGGCTCTGCCCGCTGCAGGTGCATCCTCCCGTCCCCTCCGCCTGCCCTGCCAGCTCCCACAGGCCCCTGCAGAATCCAGCTCCCCCTCCAGCCTTTCCACCTGCACCCTCAGGGAGCTAGCCCCAGGGCCCTTCCATCTGGTGACTCCATGTCCTGCCACATACTTGGCTCCAGCCATCCCCTGCTGCTCCCCGCTTCCTGCACAGCCAGGTGTGCCCCTGCCTGACTGGTTCTCCCCGTGGAAATGTTTGGGCCGCACCCTAGAGACTTGAAGGAACCCTGCCCATCTGTCCATCAGAAATAAACTCTCTCCTGGAAGCTCCGCAGGTCTGAGTCCCTATCTCACCTGTGATTGTAATTGTTATGACGATAATGACAACAACTCCGGAACCAAGTTGGGGAGGAAGTGACAGCACATCCTAGGCATCGTGCGTGTCAGGTCGTGAGTGAGGTCATCTAATCCTGAACACCACGGAGGCTGGGCTTGTTTGTTCTCTGCACTTTCCAGGTTGGGAAACACGTAGAGGGACAGTGTCACAAACACAGTCTGTGGCAGCGGGCTGGATTGGTTCCTAGGCCATCCCTCCATGTTTATTCTGCTCTCCCTGGTTAGTTTCTGCCTCTCCAACTAACTGCAGGCTCCTCAAGGGCAAGGACTGTGTCTCTACCCTCGAGTGGCTGGCCCCAAGCCTGACCATGGGTACCCAGACATGACGGCTGTGTTGAACTGAGTGGGAGACAGAGCAGCTGAGGGTGTCCAGCATGGGGGATTTGGAGTTACTCAGAGCCCCTCCGGAGCTGTGTGACTTTAGGCCAGCTGCCTGACCTCTCTGAGCTTCCATTGGCCCCGCTATGAGATGGAGGTGACAAGGCGCACTAACCTCGTGAGCATCAGGTGACATGAGGCCTGTGAAATTCAAACCCAAATCACGCCACCGCCAGCCCCTCTGGTCCCGAGCCCTGGCATTGCCAGTGTCCTTCCTCCCAGTTAGCCCTATCACTGAGTTTATCAGGCGCTTCATGTTTCCTGTCTGACCTCTGCTGGGAATCCGGTTGGTTCTCCTATGTCAATCCGTGTGGCCGTGGGCCACTCAGTCTTTTTTCTTGGACCTTAATTTCCTGTTCAAGAAGTCCAAGGCGCTTGGACCAAATGGTGCCTGGACCCCTTCCTGCTCTGGCTTCCTGAGGAAGCAGGGAGGGACCTGAACATAGCAAGGGGTGAGGACTCGGAGAAGTGGCTCAGAAGCCTCACGTGGGACATGGTGACCACTCCGTCCCCTGAGCACTCTGTATGCCAAGCTCTGCCCTGTCTGTGTCCTCACAGCACGACAAATTCTGTACATTTCCCTTCTTTAACCCTCTGATATGGTAACTAGAAATCAAATTAATGAAACAGTTGGGTAAACATATTACTTCATATTTAAAAAACAAAAAAAGAAGAAACACATGCCTGCCTTGTGATTTCCTATGAGGCTGCTAAACACTTCTTACTATTACCTCGTTTTACCCAACCCTAGAAGGTATTTTATCCCCATTTCATAGATGAGGAACTGGGGCACAGAGAAGTTAGGGTACATGCCCAAGGTCACACAGTTAGTGTGTGGCAGAGCCAGCCTCTGAACCAGCTCTGGAAGGAGGCATGTGGGAAGCGTGTGTGGGGGGGGAGGGTTGTGGGGGGAGGAGAGACAGTGGCCAGAGCTCTCCCCTCCCACCCTTTCAGAAGTCTGACTTGCCCAGCTATTCCCAGGGCAGATCATACCCGTCACTGGCCCTGTCCTAGGTACTGAGAATGTGAAAATCTATCAGACACAGTCCCTCCTTTGAGAGCCCACAATCTTGTAGGGGAGATTGACAGGCAACTTTAAAAAAAAAAAATCCTCACCTGAGGCTTTTTTTCCATTGATTTTTAGAGAGATTGGAAGGGAGGAAGGCAGGAAGGGGGAGGGGAGGAGAGAAACATCCATGTCTGTGTTCCTACCTTTCTCCCAACTCATCCGCACCCCTCCCCCGAGGCATCATGGATGGAAACTCCCTGTCGCTGACACAGCATCATGTGGGGCCCAAGGCCTCCGCACATGCTCATGGAGTGGGCGAAGGAGTGTTCCATTGCTCCTGGGGTCCCTGGTCCAGCCTGAAAGCAGGAAGGAAGTTGTCCGAGTCCTTCTGGTTCCCTGAGCTATGTGCAGAGCATAACCGCCAGGCAGTTTTCTCAGAAACTAGAAGCTGCCTGGGTGGCTGGGACATTTGTGGACCCACGAGGACCACCAAGGGGGAGGCTTGTAGCTCTTGGCCCACCTCCTCAGCCATCTGTGTGTCTGCCAGACCACGTCCCGAGTTGGACAGACCCAAGGCGGTTAGGGAGAGCCTGAAGAGCAGATGGGCAGGGTTCCTTCAAGTCTCCAGGGTGGGGCCCAAACATTTCCACGGGGAGAACTAGTCCATCTGCTCCAACGACTCCCTCGCACAGGAATCCTTGAGGAATGACTTCCAGCTGTTAGCAGGACAGACCTGACGAAAGGAGCTGAAATTAGAGGAGGGCGTATTTCTCCTCCACATACAAAACACGTCTATGGGAAAGGACCCCCAGGCCACTGTGTGCTGGAGTCAGCTTGCACTGGCTCCTGAGAGCTGACTGTGCAAACCCTCTTCGTAGCCCCGTGTCCTGTGACTTCACATGGATAGCTTGAAACCGGCTTTGGTGGGCGTGTTCACATCACAGAAACTGGCAAGCACTGTAAACTGGGGCTTTTTCTTTCCAGAGGGAGCTGAAGGAGCAGCTCCAGGCCCTGCAGGACAGCGAGCGGGAGCACACCGAGGCGCTGCAGCTGCTCAAGCGACAGCTGGCGGAGAACAAGGTGAGCCGGGCCTGGCCTAGGAGGAGACTGGCCGGGCGGGGCGGGGCCAAGGGAAGGTTGGGGGCGGAGACTCGGCCCTGCTGTGGGGCGGGGCTTCGAGGGGCCGACCTCCACGTGGAGGGGCGGGACTGTGGGGGTGGAGCCGAGGGTGAGGCTTCATCAAAGGTAAATGGGGTGGGACTTAGTGCAGGGCAACTGAGAGCAAGGATTTGGGTTAGTGCTTGCATTAAAGGTTCTCCCTTCCTAGTTTGGGTAGAAGTTGAAGTGGGACCAGAGGCCCCCCCGGGAACCGCCCCCTCCGCGGCTCCCTGCAGGGGTCTATTTCCTCCTACATGTTTAACCACGCCTATTGACTGAGGAGCCAGCCCTGAGCATCTTCCCTTGAAGCTCTCCTGAGGATGTGTGGGCCAGGCCTGATACCATCTCCCACCTCTCAAACTCAGGCCTGGGATCATGGACTCTGAAAAACAGGGTCCAACCCTCCTGTCTCTGGCCACAGTGATTTAAAAAGGAAAGCCTTTTTTCTGGGCCTTGAGAGGAGGGCTGTGAATTCTGATGCACCGCTAACTGCTCACTAGGTGAATCACTGCCAGCAGCAGCTGGAGCAGAGCCTTAGGAATGCTCGGGGCCTCAGAAGGTCACACTGGGGCCCGGAGAGGATGTTGGAGATCCAGATCTGTGCCCCGTGTTGGCAACCTGCTGTGGGGTTTCAGACTTTTCTTTAGAGAACATTCCAGAGGTCCTCTGGGCAGGACCCTCTGCTAGCAGCAGATGAGCAACAGCCACAGAACTCTGGCCTGTTTGCTTATCACAGCCTCAGTTTCCCCATCTGCCTGGTGGTGAGTATACACTTCTTAGGAAAAGAGAAGCAAATGGGAAGCCTCTGCCTGGATGAGAGGGGAAGGTGGTCTGTTTCTTCTCCCCAGCATTCTCTTCTTTTCTCCCTCCTCCCCCTACTGTTTTTCTCCACTGACCTCTTCCTCCCCTGATTTCCTGTCCATCTGTCTACCTCTGGGAGGTCCTGGGGGGCGGGGGGGCACCTACCCTCCAGTTCCCCCAGCCCTGCTTCCTGTCTGGACTGGGGTGTTTATACAAGAAATGCCTATGGATGCTTTGGAGGTCATATTTCACCTGGTGCCTGACTCGGCTTTCCTGCGGCGCCTGCTCCTCCAGCGGCCCAGCCGGAGGGTCTGTCAGCGGGAGGGTCTGTCTGACCTCTCTCCACAGCCCCATGTTTTCCTTGGTTGGCCCTGACTAGGTGATGCATTCTTGGCAGGGTGTTCTTCTGAAACGGCCCCAGCTCCTCCAAGCCCCAGTGTGTTCCCAGGGAGGTGGTGGGCTGGGGCCGGGGGCTGCTTTCCCAGCCACTGTACCAAAGGGATTGGGGGTGAGGCAGGGGTGGCTCTGCCATAGAAAGAACTATACTCACCGGGACACACCAGTTAAGCTAAACCTTTCTCCACTAGAAATTGTTTCCTATTCATTGTCTCACTGAGCCTCATAGAACGTCACCTCTATGACAGTACAGCCCTCAGGCTTAGCACAGTGCCTCCCATACAGTCAATAATTGTAGAACACATAAGGGTGTGTGTGTGATGGAAATACCTTTTGAGGTATCTCCATTTTATCAGCAAGGAAACTGAGACACAGAGTGGTTGACAGACTGACCTGAGGCTTCAGAGCTAGTAAGTGGCCAATCAGGAGCTCGCTGTCCAATTACGTCAGAGCCTAGTGCCTACTCCAGCCTCATGCTGGGGTGTCCTCAGCAAGATCCCTGGCTTTGTGGTCAGCAAGCCAGGTAGGTCAGGAAGCATATTTGGATCTCCTGAGGTGGCTGTCACTCTGATGTTCCACTTCTGAGCTGCCCTCTCCTTGCCTCTGCCACCTTCCCTACCCATCCTCTTCTGTCCTGGGGACGCTGGGCTCCCAATCTAAAAATAAGATGGGGTCTGAACCCACCTTTGCAGAGAAATCTTGGGCAAGCCCCTTCCCACCTTCATCTTTCAGGCAGGTCCTGACTCTACCAGCCTTGTGCCAGGCCCTGGGATGGACACGGGGGTTGGAGGGGAAGGAGGAATGAGGTGAGGGAGACATCCCTCCCATGGGGTGAGGGATTGGGAGCCACATACAGTTTGGGACAGTGTATTGAAAAGTATTTACACAATGCTCGGGGAACATTTAACTCAGTGCCTGAAAAGTTAAGGAAGGTGTCACAGAGAAGATAGCTGGGCCTTGTAGGATCAGTAGGAGTTTGCCAGGCGAATAAGCTCTCTGTTGAGAGAGGTTGGGTATCCTTTCCAGGCAGGTGGTATTGCAGTGCCAAGGCCCTCGAAGGTAAGCTGGGATGAACTGAGGACTCCGGACGCCAGGCTAAAGAATTTAGCATTTTACTAGTCCTCAAGGAGCTTAGACAGGTTCTTCAACGCAGGATGGGCTGTGACCCAGTTTACACATTAGAAGGATCACTCCGGCAGCGAGTTTGTTGGCCAAGACACAGAGCTGACATTGGACCGAAAGAGTTGGAGGGCTTATGGGATCCTGGGGTGTGTGTGGAGAAGGCAGATAGGAAAATGAACATGGGGCTCAGGAGACATGCAAGGCCACCGATAAGGACGTGGGAGCCCTCCTCAAAGCAGAGGATGAAGGGCATGGAGAATGAGAATGGGGGGAGCTGGCCTGGACACACTCTACGGAACATGGGTGGCAGAGAGGGAGCAGCCACATAGTGGGAGGTAAACCAGAACTTTCATTTAGTAGAGGGTAGCCAGCGGGCCAGATACTGCTGCAGCACGGTTGAGGAGGAACTGGAAGGGGTGGTCCTGCAATTTGGGGACCTTTGGGGGTCAGTGGCAGATGGTGCAAAAAGGGCAGGCCCCATTTCTCCATCATGACCTGCTGCTGCAGAAGCCTCTGCCCTCCCTGGGTGGGGGGCTCAGGGAGGCCACAGGCACTGGGCTGTTTGTCCCCAGCCTCCCCTCCACCCCTTTGTCTGCCTGGCGCTCTGGGTGGGCATGCGCAGGGAGGCTGGCCCACTGCCAGCAGCTCTTTCTGCAGCCGAGACAGGGAGGAAACTGGCCCTAATTGAGCCTTTGTGGAGCCTCCCACAGAGCCCTGAGCACTGTACACAGCAGGGTCCCTGACTCTGTGAACTCCCAGCCAGAATCCCACAAAGTAAAATCGCAGAGGCAGGCCCCACACACCGCTGCAGCCTGGCCACTTCTGTGCCCTGTGCGTGTCATCCTGACTGGCGCTGTTCTCTCTTCCTGTCCTCCTCACCCGCAATTGACATCCGCTCAGTCTTCAGGCTGCAGCTCAGAAGCCGTCTCTCAGTGGAGAACTTCTAGGATGTGTCTGTCAGAAATGATGTCTTTTTAATGACCAGGCTCTTTCTCTGCACCTTGAACAACGTCATGCATTTGGTGAACGTCCCTTTGTGCGATCTTCACTATAACTCTGCAATGTAGTTTACCCTTTGCACAGATCAGAACATTAAGGTTCATAGATAGATATCAGGCAACTGAGGTTGCCCTACTCCAGACCCAGAGCTAGGATCCTCACCCGCCCTGTGGGCATAAAAGCCTGTGCCCTGTACCACTCAGCCCCCTCTGGGGTCTGGCATGCCTGTGGGGGCAGAGAGAGCCACTAAAGTCCATGCTTGCCTCCTCCGATAATGGCCTTAACCTTCAGCTCCTGTTCCTTGGCCTCAGGGATGGCAGGACAGGGTGAGCGACCACCAAGGTGTTCCTAGCTGGCAGCACAAGCTTTGGCCAGCCCTGGTTACCTGAGCCTTGGGCAGCCCTGGGTGTTCCTAGCACATAGCAGCTTATAAAGCTTCTGATATGTTATCTCTTTGTCATTTTGCTTGAGCCCATGAGTGATTTTTCTAAAAAATAAAGGCTTCACAGATTGAACTCAACATCTTTTCCTTACCCCGCCTCCCCACCCCCTACCAGCTTTCTTTTCCCACATCTCCCAGCTTCTCATCCCTCTGACCCTACGCCCAGAATCTGGGTGTCATCCTCAACTTTCTCGCCTACCTCCAGCCATCCAGTCAAAGACGTCTTCCACACCCTAAGTGTCTTTCAAGCCATGTCCCTTTGCTGATCCTCTAGTTCGTGGCTAATATCTTACCTGGAGTGTCTCATTAGTTTCCTAACAGGGCACACAGAATCATGTGCTGTGCCTGGCCGTGCCAGTCATTTCATACCACCGGGCTTTTGCATGTGCCATTCTCACCCCAAGTCTGCCCTTTCCCTTCCTTCCTCTCTACATGCCAAGACTCTCGGTTTCCACCTCTCATCCAGGGATCACCCCCTCTGCTCTCCCTAACATCACCCCTGATGACTGTCCCCCCAGTCTTCCACCAAAAGCCTGCGGACCACTATTGGCGAGGCCTTCGAGCGGCTGCACCGGCTGCTGCGGGAGCGGCAGAAGGCCATGCTGGAGGAGCTGGAGGCTGACACCGCGCGCACACTGACCGACATTGAGCAGAAAGTCCAGCGCTACAGCCAGCAGCTGCACAAGGTGCAGGAGGGGGCCCAGATCCTGCAGGAGCGGCTGGCTGAAACCGACCGACACACCTTCTTGGCCGGGGTGGCCTCCCTGTCCGAGAGGCAAGTGCCTGCCTGTCAGGGACCTTCCTGAGATGGGTATACCCTCCCAGCCCATGTGAGGTGGTAGGAATTGAGACAGATGGGGTGGTTAGCAGAGAATTCATTCATTCAAATCTTTATCAAATGTATAGGACATCTGTTGTATATGCCAAAGTCTGTGCTAAAGGCTTTATGTATTTATATTTACACAATGTAGTATATTGCTTGTGTTATGTTTGTTACTTACAGATTTATATGATTTATAATAACATGCAGATTTATATGATTTATAATAACATCTCACTGTCACAAAGATGGCAGCACCCATAGCCCAAGATAGTGGCACCCAGTCCCCTCAGCCTGCCACTGGAGTCCCACAATCCTTTTAGCCCAGCTGGGGTAGGGCTAGGGGGGCGGCAGGTGCATGGTGCTGCCAGATCCGCCCTCAGCCCCCCAGCCTCCCAGGGCCGGCCCAAGGCTCAGGTAACCAGGGCCCAAAGCTTGTGCTGCTGGCAGCAGCAGCAGCAGAGGTGTGATAGGGGCATCTCCTTCCCCTGATCACCAGGTTGCCTCCCGCCCCTAAGCGCTCCCAGACTATGAGAGGGGGAAGGTGGGGCTGAGGGACCCCCGCTTCAGTGCATGAATTTTCATGCACTGGGCCTCTAGTCTTACCTAATAATAGACAAACATGTAAATTGACTGTACCACTACACTACCAGCCAATCAGGAGTGATATGCAAATTAACCCAACAAAGATGGCAGTTAATTTGCATACACAGGTGCTGAGTGACATGGGCAGAACACTTGCATCATCACCATGGCGATGACGCAGATGTTCTGCCCCATCCCCGGTCTCTTAGGGCCTCTTAGGGCCTCTGGGCAGTGTGGGAAGGCAGGGTTGGAGCAGAAAGAAAGGGCTCCCAGAGTGGAAAGAGGCGGCTCCCAGAGCCTGAGCAGAAAGGGGCTGGGCCAGAGTGGAAAGGCGGTGCTGGGAGCCAGAGAAAGGAAAGCCCATTCTAGCAAGAATCTTTGTGCATCGGGCTTCAGTATATAATAAATAGCCTCCTTGAAAAGTAATTACCATTATCATCCCCATTCACACACGTAGAAACTGAGGCACAGAGAAACTGGATCAGTTGGCTAAGGCTCCTCATTAGTATGTGGGAAGGATGGGATTCAACCCCCCGTTTCTCTGGTCCCTAACCACCTTTAATAATAATAACACTTAATTTTTGGTCTGTTGATGATCAATACTGATAGTTAACATCATGTTTTTGGTGTTGACCATGAGCCAAGCACTGTGCAAAGCATTTTATATGTTATGCCATGTAATTCTTACAACCAAGAAGGCAGATGCCATGTAGTACCCTTTTTAAAGAGGAGGAAACTGAGGCTGATAGCTAGAGAGGGAAGAAGTGGTACAAGCAGGCACTTAAATCTGGGTCCGGCTACTTCGCACACATGACCTCACCCTGTGTCAGCTACCCTGAAGGTGGCCAGTGTTGGGACAGGAATCCAGCTCCCCGATACAACCTGCTCTCCTGCTCTCCTTCCAGGCTCAAAGGGAAAATCCATGAGAGTAATCTGACATATGAAGACTTTCCAACTTCCAAGTACACAGGCCCCCTGCAGTACACCATCTGGAAGTCCCTGTTCCAGGATATCCACCCAGGTAAGGCCTGCCTGCCTCTCAACAAGAGAGCCCAGGAAGAGGCAAGGATTATGATGGACTGAGGTCTCTTGAGCACATCCTAGCCCAGCCCCCCTTTCTAAACACAGGAAGGGGGCAGGGCCAAGGGATGAAAAGAGTGCCTTGCTGAACACCTACTATGTGCCAGAGCCTATGCTGGGCACCTATACAATCACTTGGCTCAAAGGATCCTCATACAACCCCAGGAGGTAGGTTTTATTAGTATACCCATTCTCCAGATGAAGAGACTGAGGTCCTGGGTAGGTCACTCATTCATTCTGTAAATACAGTCTATATAAAGCTCCTACCTCACACCAGGCACTATTCTAGGTGCTAGAAATATAGTAGTGAGCAAAACAGGCAAAAATCCCTGCTCCCATGGATCTCATATCCTAGGGTATGAGAGAGAAAGAAACAAAGATAAATAGGAAAAATACATAGTGTATTAAATAATGACAAGGATAGGAAAGGGACGCAGGGGTGCAGAGGTAGAGTAGAGATTTTAGATAGGGGATCCAGTTGGACACTCTGAGCAGGAGGCATGGGCGTAAAGACCTGAAGGAAGGAGAGTGAGCCATGGCCTCATCCAAGAAAAGAGTGTGCCTGGCTCAGGAAGAGCAGGAGCCGAGGCCCTGCGGCCGGAGCATGTTCAAAGAACAGTAATGAGGCCGGTTTGGCTGGAAGAGAATGAGTGAGAAGGGACGTTGAGGTGAGGAGGTCAGGGATGGGGGAGGGACCAGATCCTGAGGGCCCGTAGGCCAATGTGAGAATTTGGGGCAGAGAGGTGACAGTGGAGGTGGTGAGGGGTGATCGGATTTAGGATATACTTTGAAGGGATTGCCAATAGGATTTGCTAATGTGAGAGAAAGAAGTCAAGGAAGCCTGCAAAGATTTTGGCAGAGGTGATTGGAAGGATGGGCTTGTGAGCACGAGTTTTGCAAAGCCAGGTAGTGTCTCGGTACTGAGGTGGAGAAGGCAGTTGGGATGAGGAGTCTGCAGTACAGGAGAAAGGTCAGGGCGGCCTCCTCGGCATGTGGGCAGTATTGAAGGGGCCCGGATGAGATCACCTAGGAAGTGAGGGTAGATGGAAGAGAGTGGGGACCACTCTAATATTTGGAGCTTTGGGGCAGGCAGGGACAGGAGGGGCACCCAGCCAGGGAGACGGAGAAGGAGCTGCCAGAGAAGTAGGAGGCAACCCTGGCATGTCCTGGAGGCCAAGTGGAGAAAGCGGTCCAGGAGGAGAGTGGCCAGTGGTGGCAAAGGCTGCTACGCCAAGGGTGAGAGACCCCACACTGTTCTCCCGTCTAGCAACATGGAGGTCTTTGCTGACTTTAACAGGAGCTATTTTGGTGGCGCAGTAAGGTCAAAAGCCTGATTGGAAATCGGCCAAGAGAGAATGGGAGGAGAGGAAGTGGAGACAGGATGGAGACAGTGCTTTCGAGGAGTTTTATTTGAGGGAAGGAGAGAGTGTGGCAGCAGCTGTTGGTTTAAGACAGGAGAAGCATATGTGTGGGCTGATGGGAAAGACCCAGGAGAAGAAGGCGGAACTGAAGATGAAGGAGCAAGAGTTGCTCGAGTGACAGCTGAGGAGTGGGATCTACTGGGAGCCCAGAGAAGGTAGAATAATGGGCGAGGGGCAGTGGGGCTGTGGGAAGTCTCTGCTGGTGGCTTCGCCTTTCCCAGCAAGGTAGGAAGCAAGGTCATCCTTGGGGCTGAGGCGGGGCAAGAGGAGTGATGGGAGTTTGCTGAGAGAAGGGGGTCTGAACAGTTCTCTGGTGGACTTAGTAGAACCTGGGGCTGGGAGATCGATGCCTTCCCGAAATCACACAGCCTACAAGGGCAGCTGATTCCAGCCTTTTGGCAGCAGGGAGCCTTGCATGTTCCTGAGTCAGGTACGAGGTCCTTTACAATATAGAGGTGAATTCTCCCCAAAAAGCAGGAACTCTTATTCTCCTCACTTTCTCAGATGAGGTAACTGAGGCATAGAGCTACTAGGAACTTATCCATGGTCACAGCCTCTAAATCAGTGGTTCTCAACCTTCCTAAGGCCGTGACCCTTGCATACAGTTCCTCATGTTGTGGTGACCCCCAACCATGAAATATTGCTACTGTTATGCATCGTAATGTAAATATCTGCATTTTCTGATGGTCTTAGGCGACCCCTGTGAAAGGGTCGTTCGACCCCCAAAGGAATCACGACCCACAGGTTGAGAACCAGTGCTCTAAATGGATAGCCAGGATTTAAATCCAGTATCTGTCAGACCCCAGAGCCTGTGTCCTTACCCACTAAGCTAACCAGCTATTCTCTGGCCTCAGACCAACCCAGGAAGGCTGCGGGGGAGACTGAGGCTCAGAGAGGCTCACTGATTTCCCAGGGTCACACAGCAGTCAGAGGTCTTTCCACCTGTCTGGGTCCATTCTTTTGGTCTACTCACATTGAAAGTCCCTGAGGCACTTTCAGGAGGTAGTGGAGATAAATGGGCAAATAGACTCTGACAGTCCAGCAAGACAAGGACTGTGTATGACCAGGGACTTACACGGGCCTGTTGGAGCCCCCAGGGGACACTAGGAGGCTCTGGATAGAGCAGGGGTGGAGCTAGGACATGGTGAACATCCCTGAACTGAGCCCTAAAAGCTGAGGGCTTTGCCACCATGGGAAGGGTGGAGCCTGGAGGTGCCTCCAGACAATCGCTGCTGTTGAACTGAATAGGCAAAGGTGGCGGGTGGTCCATGGATGCTCACAATTGGGCCTTCTGGGTAGGGGCGGAGAGATGCTGAGGCCCATCCCTGAGCGGATGACTGCCAGGTTAGAGGCGGGGGTCCCCTGTAGCTAACTGAAGGTGACTCGTCTGGTCCATGATGACAGACCTCACAGAAGTGAAGGGTCATCCCCTAATGCTCCGTACCCTCGTTCACACAGGGGCAGTAGCTGGGGGCAGGGCCTGTTTTCCAGCAGACTGGCTGGGCCTCTGGGTCATCCTCCTGGGGCAGGGGTCTCTATGTGCTCCTACCCTTGGAGGGAGCTCCGCAGTGGGACCCAGCAGGGTCAGGGCCACTGGTGGATGAAGCAGTATAATGCACGGAGGCAGGAAGCACGTCCAGGGGTCTTGTTCCCTCCCCAGCCACAGACCCAGGGAAGCCCCTGGGCAGATGGTCTCGGAGCTCTCTTTGTCTCAGCCGCCACCTGCCGCGTCCCTGTCGCAGCTCCGAGGCAATCTGGGCTTCTCGGCCTGACAATTAAGGCCCTCTCTGTAAGCCTCCGTCTATGATGGCTAACTCCTACCTCCTTCACGTCTCAGTTTATAAATGCCTCCTCTGGGAAGCCCTCCTGCATTTCTCCAGGAAGCCGTGGGTTTCCTGATCTCACTGTTTTGTCAATGTCTGTGTGGCTGTCTCTCACTAGACTGTGAGCTTCAGCGGGTCCAGAGCTGGGTCTCCTTCACCACACAGATCCCCAGCAGCCAGCACAGGAAATGTCTATTGATGAATGAATAAAAAAAAAAAAAAAAGAGTCCCAGTCCCAGTCTCGGTTCTGCAATTAGAATGGTATCTGGCATAAAGAAGGTACTCGGACATTTGTTGACTAAAGGGACTCGACACATTTTTGGACAAGCTCCTTCCTCCGTTGAGCCTGTTTCTTTCTCTGCAAAGTAGGGATGCTCGTGTACCCAGTTGCACTGCCTCACCCGGGAGCCCGTGGCTGTGGGGACTCGCTGCTTGCCCCAGGCAGGGTCTCTCAGCCCCAGCACTATTGACCCAGGGGCTGGGTAATTCCTCATTGTAGGGGGCTGCCCTGTGCATGGAAGGATGTTTAGCAGCATCCCTAGTGTCTACACAATTAGATGCCACCCCATCCCCACCCCTCCCCCCTCAGTTGTGGTAAGCAGAAATGTCTCAGTCTGTCCAAGGTTCCCTGCGAGGCAGAGCGCCCCAGTTAGAACCACTGCCCCCGAGAAAGCTGCCCGTAGGAAGAGGGGCTGAGGAGCAGAGTAACATGTGCCTGGAACATCCTGCCAAGGACAGAGGCCCCTGGGGAGTTCAGAGAATAGTGACCTGGTTCGCCAGGCCCCTTCCTTTGTCTGGAGGGCCTGTGAAGTCACTCTGGCTCCTCTGCCAGCACCAAGGCCCTTTATGTCCAGATGGGAGGGGCAGGCACCCCCAGGGACCTAGCCCATGGATTCCAGCAGCTTCCTGTCCGCCCCCCTGGAGCTCTGGCTCCCTATTGGCTCATCTGAGAACTTCATCTAGCACCTGTCACTCCTCCACATCCCCTCACCCCTGCTCTGGAACTTCCACTCTCTGCTAACACCCCTTCCCCCATCCTGCCCCTCAGCTGACATTGGAAACCCTCCTACCACTGCCCGGCCTGATTGTCCCAGCTCCCTCCCAGGCACCAACTTCCCCCCCAGCCAGGCCAGGTGGCCATTGTCCCAAGGACACCAGACACTGCCCCCTTCTTTTCCTACCACCTCCCTCTCCTGGCCTGTTCTCTCCTCCCCTGCTTATCCGAGTCTAGTCATTTGGGGTTCCAGCATGTTCCCTGCCTACCTAGCTGTGTGACCCGGGCAAACCGCTGCCCTCTCTGAGCCTGTTCTTCATCTGTAGATCAGGAAAGGGTACCTTATCATTCCTGGGGAGGTGTGAGAATTAAGTAAAATCATTTCTTTGTGCTAACTAGCCAGAACTTAGTACTTGATGCCTACTTGTCATTAATATCCTGAATATCAGATGGTTCCTCGATCTTACTGAACAGGCTTTCTGGGGCCACGTAAAGGAAAGAAGATGCTTGAAAAGACCTTAACTCGTGTTCTGATGCTACTTCCACCCCAGGTAGCAAATGGAGCAAGCCAACTGAACTTAGAGGCATCTCCAGGGCCTCACTTTCTTCTTCTGAAAACTGGGTCCAGTCATTTGTGTTCCTGAGGCTGCTCTGGTGTTCCCTTCAGCTAGTGGGTGTGAAAATGCTGGGCAGGTGCCAGCCCTGAGCAGCTGAGGGCCTGAGTGGGCGGGAGGCCAAGGGGACCAGCCTTTTTAAAAGGCCTGGCCAGAGGCAAGAGCTGTGGTATCTCCTGTCCTGTGAGGCCCGTGCGGGCTCAAGGCCACTGTCCTGGAGAAGAGAGGCACACGCTAGCATTGCCAAGCAAAGGTGCTGGACTGCGGGGTTGCTCTGCTGCTTGGACAGCTGAAGCGAGTGGTGATGATGGTCCGGAGACATTTCCTGGGGCCTCCGCCATCCATGCTCCTTCCCCGATGCATTTTAGCCTCAAGGTCTCGGAGAGGCTTAACTGGACCAGGAATCTACCTGGAGACCAGAAGGCTGCCTGCTTTTTGTTTTCCTGAGACAACGTTTTGGGACCTAGGGCAGCACTCTGACCTCTAAGAGAGCGAACCCTGGGGGAAAGGACTTGTTTCCCTGGCTCAGCCACCTCTCCTGAGGATAAAGGGTGGGCGGAGGGACTGCCTGTCTTCTCAAAGGGAGAAAAGGTGCTGGGTCTCTCTCTGAGCTGAAAGCTGTCAACTCCTGCTAGCCCTGGCCTCAGCGGGGCAAGAGGGAAGCCCCAAGACAGGACCCTCTGTTTGTTTGTTTGCTTGTTTGTTTGTTTGTTTTTGTGAAGCCCAAATTTATTTCTATTTAAAAATGCTCAAGAGACTTTAAAAAGGCCTAAAAGCCCAAAGGTGTCCAGGTTTAATTTCATATCATCCTGACTTGGCGTACTTCCATTTCTCCTTTTGTGAGGCATCAATTTGATCCTTGTTAATGAGACACCTCAGCAATTCTAATTGGATCGTGGTGACATCTTGTGACTCCCAAGTATCTGTCATAAATGGCCATCAGGTTATGAACGATGAGAAACGTAATACCAGAAATAATTATGAGACGTCTGCAGATTTTACTTGAATATCCTTTCTGAATGATTCCTTGCAGCCAGGCCCAGTGACGATTACTTTGAGTAGGGGAGATCATGATGAGTGTCACCTGCAAAGACTGGTATTAAATGCAGCTTTTCAGAAAGAAACCAGCAAACACACTTCAAGATGAAACAGCCAGGACCCCCTGTTTATGAGGTGGGAGGCCCTAGTGGTGGGCCTCAGCCCACCCTTTGGGGTGTAAAAGCCTCCTTAGGTTCCGGCCATGCCTTCTGCCTAATAAGAACACCAGGGCCGGCTCTAGCCCTGCCCCTAAGATATGGGGCCCTGACCCCTGTTATCAGGCTCCGCCCCCTAGTTCTGCCTTCCCTGCCAGTGAGTGGTGTGCCCTACCCTTACCCAGCGCCCGGGCTACTATGCCCAGGACCTCCTTCCCTTTACTGCTGTTGGCCCAATCTCAGAATCACGGACAGGCACTGGGCTGCCTCCCAGAGCAGCCTCCCCATCTCAGTGGCACTGGAACTGACCTGAGATGCTACCTAGGCTTAAGAGTGGGGGGCTGAGCCCTCCTGCCTGTCTAGTCTCCCTCCTGGTCCTTCTGCCCTGAGCCACCATTTCTGCCTGCTGCTGGTGTCCTCAAATCATGCAGGGCACCTCAGATATAAGGCCCAGCTTCCTGCGAGCACTCGCAACTGCTGCTGCCCACACCTTGGCATTGTGCCCGCTCTGACCCAGCAGTTGACACATGCGTATGACCCACCCCCACAGCCAGGAGGGGTGGCCCATCTGTGCCTGATGATATTCTTCTTTCCCTACCTCATCCCTCCCCACACCACCCACACTTCTCCCCCCTCTCCACCTCTCACCTCCTGACCCCTCTGTGGGAATCCTCCATTCCCGTGGCAGGAACCTGGTGGTTCTGGCAGGCCGCACCATGACCAGTCAGAGGAAGGGTAACACGTTCATACTCTGACTCCGTGTCTTCCTTCTCATGGCCCTCCCTCTTCAGTGGCCCTGGAGAGAGAGTTGTATTTCCATTGGCCCCTCTATTCACAGGCAGCCCTCTGAGTTCTAAGAACAGGAAAGAGAAGTGCAAAATGTAAAACCACATTCACTCCTGACAGCTCCTGGAAGGGGCTTGGTTTGTCAGCGGCCAGCTTTGGTAGCGGGTGTGTGGGCAGCAGCAGAGTTCAGGGCTGTCTGCTGTTCTCTGCTGGACTCAGCCGCTATCACGGAGGCATTTTATTTCTGTGCATGGACAGAGCCAACAGAGGTGCATGAAGTAGGGGCAGTGCTCCAGCCAAGTGTAACCATGTTCCGGCTTCACTGAGAAGGAATGTTCCAGAGAGCCAGATGAAGTCCTTGCTTCACGCCAAGTGGTGACAGGGTTCCTTCTTCCCACCTTCCCTCTCTGCCTTGCTCAGGCCTGGAAATGGGCGTCCATGCCACGGAGGGTCGCTTCCAGTTCCCCTTCTTCCCGCTGGACATCAGCTCCCTCAGGGAGGCGGGAGTGAACAGACAGGAGTTCACAAGACTCTGAGAGCCAGCCCTGCTCAGCCAGGGGCCAGCCTGTGCTGCCTGCCCGGAGATAACACAGCTGGCTCAGCTTCGTAGCCTGAGCCTTTCCAGAAATCTTCCCTGTGCGCTGGGCACACAGGGAGAGGCTAGCGGGACCGCACACAGTCCTGGCCCTGGAAGATGTGGGTACAAAATATATTGGGAGGGGGCCCGAAGTTAGAGAATCGCAGAGAAAAGAGTGGACGTACCTGCTGGGAGTCCAGGAAGGTTTCCAGGGGATCAGCCATGGAATGGAGCTGTGTGTGTGTGTGTGTGGTGGAGGTGGGGGAGGGGTGATTACAAGCAGAGAGGAGGTGGGAGAGAACACAGTCTGAGTGAGGGCCTTGGGTCTGAGTGGGATGCGGAGTGGCAGCTGAGAAGTAGACTGGAAGAGAGGGCTGGGGCTGGATGGCACATGGCCTAGATTAGCCCTGGCTTTGCTGCATCACCTGACACCAGTCACGTCTTCTCTGGGTTTCAGTTTCCCCGTCTGTCAGATGGGAGGGTGGGCCTAGAATCAGTGGTTTTCAGGTTTATCAGACCCATTATCTAATTCTCATAACAAATAATTTGTCATGTCTTTAAGACAGAATGACCGTTTAATAATTTTAAGTATATAATATATAAAATATATAGACATATACCTGCATAGCTGACTATACTATATAATAGGAAAGAAAAGCAGAAGGAAATTATCTGTAATGAAATGTTGTGTATGTCACTATGGAAATGTCACTCACAGTCACAGAAGAAAACATAATGAAGTAGTCAAGTGAAACACTATTCTGCCTCAAATGCAGCCGGAACAGGTAAGTTGTATCAGTCAGTGGCCTTGTTCTTAAAGATATCGTTTCCAAAAACGTGAACAATTCTCAGTGAAGATTTTTTAAAAGTATATATTTTTATTGATTTCAGAGAAGAAGGGAGAGGGAGAGATAGAAACATCAATGATGAAAGAGAATCATTGATCAGCTGCCTCCTGCATGCCCTACACTGGGGATCGAGCCCACAACCTGGGCATGTGCCCTGACCGGGAATCAAACCATGATCTGGTTCATAAGTTGATGCTCAACCACTGAGCCACACTGGCTGGGCCTCAGTGAAGTTTTAAACAAAACAATGGTAGTCTTTCCTCAGTTTGCATGGTAGTTGTATTCCAGAATACTCAACATATATTACAAACTGTTTGAAAAGTAGTGCCTGGTGGAACATTTGGAAATTATTGGTGGAGTGGCCTGGGGCTTCCCTGTGCATTCCATTCAGGGCATTCAACATCTCTGTATCCCATCTTTGAGACAATTCAAACATCTCCCACAAATTTCCAAATCACCCCCTAGGGGACTATCCAGCCCTTGGGTCATCTTTTAAACTCCCGTCCAGTCTAATTCTGGACCTCATTCTGGTTCAGTCAGCAAACTTTTGTGCCGTGCCCACTGTGTGGCCCAGGCATCTGCCCTGAGCCAGCAGCACTGCTCCTGAGCCCCTGAGCCAAGTTGACATCTGGGAGGACCTCAGCCTTTACCCTCCCATTGAACAGAAAAGGAGGCGGCGGTCCAGGGTGGCTTGTATTCAGCATCACACAGCCTCCTGGGAACCAATCAGAATCCGACCCTCCGAATGGGTCCACCGTCTTCTCCCACTCATGTCTCCCTCCTCCACCCCCTGCAGTGCCGGCCGCGCTGACCCTGGACCCGGACACCGCCCACCAGCGCCTGATTCTGTCCGACGACTGCACCATCGTGGCCTACGGCAACCTGCACCCGCAACCACTGCAAGAGTCGCCCAAGCGCTTCGACGTGGAGGTGTCGGTGCTGGGCTCCGAGGCCTTCAGCGGCGGCGTCCACTACTGGGAGGTGGTGGTGGCCGAGAAGACCCAGTGGGTGATCGGGCTGGCGCACGAGGCCGCGAGCCGCAAGGGCAGCATCCAGATCCAGCCCAGCCGCGGCTTCTACTGCATCGTCATGCACGACGGCAACCAGTACAGCGCCTGCACGGAGCCCTGGACGCGGCTCAACGTCCGAGACAAGCTGGACAAGGTGGGCGTCTTCCTGAACTACGACCAAGGCCTGCTCATCTTCTACAACGCGGACGACATGTCCTGGCTCTACACCTTCCGCGAGAAGTTCCCGGGCAAGCTCTGCTCCTACTTCAGCCCCGGGCAGAGCCATGCCAACGGCAAGAACGTGCAGCCCCTGCGGATCAACACCGTCCGCATCTGATGCCGCGGAAGGACACCAAGGCGCCAGGGCCCCGGCCACCAGCAGGAGCCCTGCCCGGGAGACAGGAGGCCTGGACTCGGCCACTGGCCAGCCTCAGGTCTCAGGCGGCTTGTCTACCCTTCTGCCTGCCTTTCCCCGTCCTTAAAATGGAGGCTGCGCTCTCTGACTCCTAAACCCCCTCCCAGCATTGATGTCCTTTAGCTCTGTCGGTGATGGGGATGCATCTTTGGCCCAGGAGTGTGACATGGCTTCTCCTCAGGGCAGCCCCTGCCCAGCCCTCATCCCCATCCTCTCAGGGGCAGGTCTTTGTCTCCCCAGCCCTCCCTCCTGCCCGCATGCCCTCACCTCAGGACATGTCAGAGTGGTTGCTCGGAAGATACTCAGAACCCTCTTGGGCTCCCAGGCCTAAGACTGTCCCTGACCAAGCTAGTGACGGGCCATTTGACCTGTGAGCCCAGCCCACAGTGGACACAGCCAGCAGCTGGACCTAGCATGGCCTCAAAACCACTCCTTCCTCCTCCGGACCAAGAGCATTACAGTTCTTGCTTTTCCAGCTTCTCTGCAGGTAAAGACGGTGCTGTGGCCTCTGGATGGCAGCCGATAGCTCAGAGCCACCACCTTCCTACCAGCAGGTCTAAAGTCAGGGTGACGGAACACCGCGAGGCAGATGCAGAGCCCAGGAGCCTAAAAACAGCTGCAGGACGAGCGTCCCCGGATGAGGAGGCTTGGATAAGGGTCCAGCCTGACCTCTGGGACAGGCTAGGTGTGAAGCAGCTGCAGGGAGCAGCTGTCTCATCAGGACCCGAGGACTGGAATGGGCTGCTGGCTGGGACCTCTCACCAGGCTTGGCGTCTATCTCCGTTAAGATCCTGGTGTAGAAACAAGAGCTGCTGTAGCTCGTTTAACTAGACAGGATTTACTACCAGCCCCTGATGGCTTTACACAATCATTGGAGGGGCTGAAGGAGCAGACACTTGGCTGAATTTCCAGGAACGGCTCCCAGCTGCCAGATTCATCGTGTCTCTCCTGACCAGGAGCGCTGCTCCCGAGTGCGGGAAACCACTGCTTCCGGAAGCTGCTGACTGCAGAATGGGGCTCCCTCTGCTACGCTTCCCTGCAAATGGATGTCCTGAGGCCTGCCTTCTTCCACTCAATTCAGTTCCCAAATCCAAGTCTCCATGAGGGATTCTGTTTGGGGAATTAGAAATCAAGTCCAAAACCTTGGCTACAAGGGAATCTGGGGAATGTAGTTTTCTTTCTGGCCTCAGGCACACAAAAAGGCCCATTAGAAGGAAATGCAAATGGATGTGGAAGAAGCCCAGGCACGGTTTTTGCCATGAGTGCGAATCCAGACCCTGGCTTGGAAGCAGCAGGTTTTCCTGCTCCCTGCTGAGTCCGTGCCCAGGGGCAGAAGCCTGGCAGATGGGCCTGTAGGACCAGGCTGGCATGCATCTCCAGCCTTGACTTTTCTTTCTAGGCCTGGGGCCTACATTCTGAACTTGGAGTCTCTGACCACCCCCATCCCAAAGGAGCCAGACTAGCTGAACTTGTGGGGGGCTCTCACCTCACAACTGCTGCCCACTGGGGCCTCCCATGGGCAGGAGGCGTCCTCAGTCTCACCCAACCCCTCCATCTACCGGAATTTGGGCCACTCCCAGCAGTATTTTTATTTTAAACGTTGCCCATTTTGTGAGTTATGGTGAATTTGTACTAAATTAAAGTTACAAGATACCAGCGGTCAATTTCATTCATTTTGACAAACAAAAAAGCCTACCTCTTGTGTCTCAGGCAGTCTACATACATTAGAATACACAAAGCACTCTACCAGGTAGCTAGAATTATGCCCATTTTACAGAAGTGGAAAAATGAGGTTAAGATAGAGGGCATCACTTACCATTCCTTGTCCCCCATGGGTACAGGGTAGAGCATGGGATAGAACCAAGTTCTGAACCACTACTCACATCACACTTACAGCCAGGGAAGAGTGGCAGTCTGCCTGGAAGAGGGTGTGATAGACTTGACTGCAGAGCAGAGCCCTTGAGCAGTGGCAAGAACCTGGTCTCTGGAATCCCATAGACCTGGGCTTGAACACCGGCTCCATCACAGTGTGACTTTAAAGAGATGCTGTAATGTCTCCGGGCCTCAGTTTTCTCACATGGAAAATGGGGGCAATAACCCAGTCTCACATGAGGTATCAGTAAGCTGCAAAGTTGAATGCACTTAGGGAGGCCCTGCCTCACTCCACCTGCCTTCCAGAGCCAGTGACTGGAACCATGCGAGCTTCCAAAACCTTTGGATTGGCTCTGACCCCAAGGCATCTATTTCCTTGTGCCTTATGTGGAGTGTGGGACCACCTAGGCCAGGAAAGCCCCAGGTTTGCTGTGTAGAAGCAGATGCATCTACCTCTGTCTGATGGGGACGCAGCCTGGCCAGGAGTCAGGCAGAGCCCTGCCAGTAGACACAGGCTGTGCACACTAAGAGGTGCCGGGCAGCAGCCTGGTACTTTTTAGGACAAGCCGGTGAAGTTGGTATCATTTTCTCAGTGTCTGAGTGGAGACACATTCCTTCCCAGGGGACCCACAGCCAGTATTCAGCAGAGATGGAAACCAGACCCAGGCCCATCCAGACTCTTCCTGGACCTCCCCAGACTTCTCCACTATGAGGCCTGCAGCAGGGACAGGAAGCAGCCCCAGAACTGTGATCCCCCTGGGTTCGAAGTGGGAGCTGCGCACAGGCTCCACACCATTGTGGAATTGTGCAATCGCGAGTTAAGCCTCAACTGGGGGCCAAGCCTCATGTGTCTCCAGGTCGGGGGTGGACTTGTGAAGGCACTATGTGAGGCTTAGTGGGTCCCCTCTCTCCTGGGCCCCAATTTCCCCATCTCTTTGGGGGACAGGCTAGGGATCTAGGTAATGGATAGCCAAGGTCCTGGCTCTGATGGTCCAGGATTCTGTAAGTCTAATGTTAGTCTCGGGGTTTACCCTGCTCATCACCTAACAAGGCCATTAACTCTGGGTCCTTCTCTCTGGGGTGGCAACAGGGACAGAGAACAACAGAGATAAGGTTTCTTGGCAGCACAGAGCTTGGCCCAGGGGCTCTGGGACTAGCCTTCCCTCCTGCCAGAGAGGCCACCCCGGGAGGCTGACTGCTCACACCTGGGCAGCATTCCCTCCGGTCTGGGTCCGAGCTCTGGTCACAGTCCCTAGGAGATCTGTTGAAAGGACGTGTCACAGAGGCCTGGAGGGGGAAGTGGGGGGAAGAAGAGGGGATGTGGTGCTGGCCAAGGTGCTGAATCATCATTGCGCATCAAGGCATGGTTATTTCTCCTTACCCTGAGACACTCATGATTCTCCCCAGTTCCCTGGAGATCCTGAACCACAGAATGGAAGAGGGAGTTATGCAAAGCAGAGCAGAAACAGCAAAATGTGCTCATTTTTGTTTTTCCTTTTACCTGGATGAAATGTTGCGGGGTTTTTACTGTGGATACAGAAAAGTCTTATGAAAATTTCAAGTTTTCTTGTATTTCTTACTATTGCAAAATGCTCCCCACTCGCCCTAGGAATTAGATGAAGGCCCGGGGACTTTCTATTCTGGTGTCTGGCAAGGGAGGGCCTTTTAAGAGCTGGAACGAGGGGCATGAAGCTCGGGTCCTGATCAACTCTCCAACACTGTGGGCCTGGATGTGCTCAAGTCTGAATGCTGATGGACCTTCCAACCCAATTCTGAGGCCCACAGAGGGTTGGTTTCTAGCTCAAGGTCATACAACACAAGGTAGAGCCAAGGCCAAAACCCACGCTTCCTGGTTTCCAGTCAGCAAACAAGGTGGGGGAGAGAATGGCTAGCTGAGAGAGCTCATCACAGGCAAGGAAAAGGAGCACAGAGGGTCAGCTGGAAGCAGGCAGGGCAGGGCTGAGGAAGGAGGTGCTCAGAGAAGAAGGACCCCCATGTCTAGTAAGGTCAGCAGAGTGTGGGGGGGTACCCTCAGAATCGAGGACGGCAGCTCCAGGATCACAGAGTCAGAAAATTCTCTCCAGAGTGGAGACAGCCCAGCTGAGCATGCCAGTCAGCATCACAGACTCCAGGATGGCTACTGAGAGACCATTGATCTCAATTCTGTCATTTTACAGATAAGAAAACCAAGACCCAGGTAGGAAGGCACCAGCCTGCAGGGCAAAGCCAGGCCCAACCAGGTCTTCCGACTCCCAGCCACTCACTCTTTCCACACAACCTTTAACCTCGCCCCTGTGGATTCTGGTGCCTCCTCCTTCCCCCTGAAAACCTGGAGCCTGAGCAGAAGGAGAAGGGGAGTCACCAGGGGCCCCACAGCCCCAGGCACCAAGAGTTGGGTGTCCTCCTCCATCTCTTGCTCAAGGAGAAGGGAGAACTAGCCTGGACCCCAACAGCCCCTCCTCCGGGACAGAGTCAGTTGGTTCCTGCCCACACCCAGTACCTCCCTTACTGGCAACAGAGTCCAGGGCCAGCACCGACCACACCAAGGACAAAGCCGCCGGGGCAGCTGCCGGAGCCGCAGGGAGTCACAGGTAAGTGAGGCCAGAGGGAACCATGGCCAAGGAGGTCCCAGTTCTACAGCCCTGGGCCATGGCGGCTTGCCGGGTTGCAATCTTTTTTCCCAGAGAAGGGGCTTTGCCCCCTCACTCCCTGGGCTTCCTCACCCCCTGCCAGCCTCACGTTGAAGCCTCTCCCTGACCCAACTGCCAGATTACAAGCAGGAAGGAGACTTGGGGCCCAGCAGCTATGCCTGTGCTGGGAGGAGATGTGGATGAGAGCCCAGAGGTCCCAGGGGGAAAAAAGCAGAGACTGGCTGAAAGTATGCTTCTCAGTCTTCCAGGCATGGGGCTGTGTCCAGGCCTGGGCGATCCTTGCTCTGCCTGGGTGGGCCCCAGCTCCATCCTGACTCTCCAGTAGCCCTGGATGGCTTCTTTATGGTGTCCACTCCTCAATGGTTCAGCAAGAGGCATGGGTGACACTGGGCTACAGGGCAACCACCATTTCTAAGGTTCTAGTTTAAGGCAGCTCATGGAGTTTACCCAGCATGCCCCCTTCACCCTCCCTCTTCCTCTGTCACATCCTGAAATGCCTCCTGCATCCATTCCAGGCCTCCCTCAGAACTTTCCATCCTGTGTTCCTCAGGGTAACTGGCTTATGGTTTGAGATCCCACCCCCTCTCCGGCCTATGAACACTGAAAACAGGAACCACTCCCAAAGAGTGACTAGTGGTGGGATTTCAGGAGCCACGCCAAGCAGCTGGGGAAAGGTTACAGGGGGACAGGAAGGGAGAGGGGTCTTCTGACTCCACACAGCAGCCCTACAGCAGCTGTTACTGTGAGCACAGGCCCAACTAGAAATGACGGTGGCCCTGCGTACCATGCCTATCCAAACCCTTCTCTTAGCTCAGCCTTCAGCCCTCACCTCCCTCACCAACACCCAACACAGGCCTTTGGCAACACCACACAGCCTTTTGTTTCCAAGGGCTTCCGGTGGAGGCTGAAAAGACGGCCTATCTCCCTGGATTGAGGAGGCCGATCCTGGGGAGGAGTGCTGCCCAGCCTGAACATCAGCACTTCCAGCTTAAAAAGCACATCTATTATCCCCAGCAGCTCCAGCCCAATGGCCCCCAGGGCCCCACTACCCGCATACACTACTCCCCATCTCAAGGAGAGTGGAGCAGCTGTGTGAGGCCATGTCCTGGGCAGAAGGGCCTGGTGGGCCCCTGTGGGAGGAGAGAGGATACCTGAGATGCTGCTTCTGCAGAAGCCTGGGGGCAGGGAAGCCCTAGAGATGAGAGAGAAGGTTCGAGTAGGTGCTAGATGATCAGGTGATGGGCTGGAGGCTGCAGGAAGGAAGAGGGCATGGAGATGCCAGGAACAAACCAACGTGGAGGAAGAGCACGGGAAGCTGCGTGGGGGCTGTCCCTTGCAGAGGGGAGTCCCACGAATGCTGCTATGGGGGTGAGGGCGCTGAGGTTCTGTGTAACCAGTGTTTGACTTTCTTTTCAAGTGGGGATAATGGGAAGAGAACCTAGAATGAGGCACGTTCTCTTCCCCAGCCCTTGTCTGTCTGTCTGTGGTGGTTTCTGTTTCCAGGGAGGTGTGGTGGGATTATAAGTCATCCCCCGCTTCTAGGCCTCCTGCTATAAATGGAGGACCTGTCTGGTTTCTGGTTTGGCTGGGTCTCATGAGGATGTGGGGCCCTTCAATAAAGGATAGCAAAACAAAACAAACAAAACAAAACAAAAAACAAACAAACAAACAAACCTGTCTATCATCCTATATAATGAAAACCTAATATGCTAAGTGCCCTGTTGTCTGGTGACCTGTCGGATGTTCAACCAATCAAAGTGTAATATGCTAATGATATGCTAAGATGCTATGATGTGCACTAACCATCAAGGGGCAGATGGTAGGTTAGCTTGCTGCTGTGGTCTACAATCGGGACTGAGCAAAATGGGCCAGACACACCCTGGAGCCCTCCCATGGTCCCTCTCCAGCCTAGTCGTGCACTGGCCTGTGCCCTCTCACAATCCAGGACCCCTTGGGGGATGTCGGAGAGCTGGTTTCAGCCCGATCCCGCAGGCCCCTCCCCTCAGGAAGGTGTCAGATGCAGGTCTCACAGCTGGCAAGAAGCGGTGTAAGCCTCTCCCGCTCAGGACTGATTGGGTGTGAGAAGAGCAGAAGCGACAGGTAAGAACTGCAGGCAGCATTGGACTGTGGGGTTTCAACTTGATCCCCACAGGCCACACAGAGAAGCCCCACCCATGCATGAATTCATGCACCAGGCCTCGAGTGTTACAATATTCAGATCCCAAATGAAGAGTGTTAAGCATATTTTGGTCCTTAAAACTCCTGCTTTTGTAATACTACCACCCTCAACCCCTCCTAGAATGTCCTTGCTCTCCTTTTTCTTCTGTCGAAATCATACTGCTAGCCAGCTGTGAGCCCTGCATCTGACGCCCTCCCAAGGGGAGTGGCCTGCGGGATCGGGCTGAAACTAGTTCTCTGACCTCCCCCAAGGGGTCCTGGATTGTGAGGGGAACAGGCCAAGCCGAGGGACCCCACTGGTGCACGACTGGGCCAGGGAGGGACCGTAGGAGGGCTCCAGGGCATGTCTGGCTTATTTCGCTCAGAAGGATTTGGATAGGCATGGTACACAGCTTCACATCCCACTCAAGGTGAAGCTGTCTCAGGGGTTCTGGTCCAACAGAATTTAGCCACTAGACTGCAGGCCTCTTGAGGCAGGGATCATGCCCATGGCTCTGCCTGCTGGATGCAGAAAGAGCCTCAGAAAATGGTTACTGACTGGTGTCAAAGCTGGTATCATGAAACCAAGTCAGGGTCAGGGGATCTTAGGGACCAGAGACAGCTCTTCCCTAAAGATGCTGGGATGGATGCTGAGCCCCAGGGTGAGCCCATGACCACCCCAGCCAGATTCTGCACAGGGAGAACCAGGGAGTCAGCAAAGATTAGGAGAGTTGTTTGAAGGGTTAGTTGCCTTTTTAAAATTATAAAATATATTCATTCGTTTTTAAAATTTCAAATAAATGTAAGACTGTCAAACTGAGAGTCCCTCATCCGGTCCCAGAAGTCCTTCTGGGCATGTCTGCTCTGCACAAACATAAACAGAACTTCCTGTTTATGATCTGTTTAAATGCACACGCCTTCTATCAACAATTTCATTGGTAGGAATGTAGGCTTGTTCATTCAGCCTTGGCCAGGTGGTTCAGTTGGTTGGAGCGTCATCCCACGCACCAAAAGGTTGTGGGTTCAATCCCAGGTCACGAGGCAGATGATGGACGTTTCTCTCTCTCTGCCTCTCTCCTTCTCTCTAAAAATCAATAAAAACATAGCTTTGGGTGAGGTTTAAAAAAAAAAAGGCTTGTTCATTTAAAATGTTTTGATTTCCTAAATAAATATATTTCCTTATATTATGTTCATTGTATAAATTTTGGAAAATATAGTCAAGACACACAAAATATAAATGACCCATTAGCCTCTGTTCAGAGAACCACTGCTGGCAATTTGGTGGTAAGATTTACAGCCTTTTTTTCCATGAGTCAGTTTATTTACAAAAACCAGGACACTGCCATTGTTCCATGCCAGCTTTTGTTCTGGTTGTCTTGATTCTAACACCTTGTGAGCATTTTCCCACATTGTTGAATGTCCTCTGGTCAGTTTAGTATGTGCCCTCTCACAATCCAGGACCCCTTGGTACTTTGGCCTGAGGGCCCCCTAGTAGCCTGCCTGTCCTGACCCCCATTCTGAATGGAGAGCCTTTGGCAGCAGTTGGCTGGAACCGGTTGCTCCAGGCCGTGACCTTGCTCTGCCCTCCCTTTCAGAAAGAGAACACCCAGGGAAGGCCTTGAGCACCTGCTGCTTGACCCCTCTTGAGCTGAGGTCCCAACACCCCACTGATGGGCATGCAGACCCCCTGCAACTTCTCCACTGGTGCCCATCGGTGCAGTAAGTAGACTCCTGACCCTTTCTTCTGCCACTTTCTAGTACCCTGGGCTTCTCTGGTCGACTGCAGACCCAGAATGGGAGAGGTGTGGGAAGCTTCGGTGGTCTCGCCTAGAAGCCAGGAGAGGGCTACAACTCTGGTTGTGGGGGGGGAGAGTGCCATTTGCCCCTGTACTTCAGCCAGCTTGTCCTCATCCTGATGGCCCCAAGGAAGGAACTGGGCAGGTAGGAACCAGGAGTGACAGGGAGGGACTGAGCCACTTGAAACTTTTCTGGCTCCAGAAACAAATATCCAACTTTCCAATCTAAGCCATCTCTGCCCCACGAGTTTACCTGTCCAATAGTGTGGATTTAAGTGCAATCATGGGCAACATGCTTCTCCACCAAGGGGTGCTAGGGGGTCTCAATACCATGTGGTTCCTACGGCACCTTCCCAGCTCTAGAATTCTATAGCCCAATTTGAGCCCGTGTTTTCAAATGCTCTTTTCTCTCGAAGTCCCTGCACACCTTGTGATTTGTTGAATTAAAAGGCACCAGGCCTTGTTTGGGGCATTATTAGCATAATTATGATTAGCTGTCATCTCATTTAATCCTCACAAGTCTGAGAGGAGGTACCACGTTCACCCGCATTTTCCAGATGAGAACACTAAGTCTGGAAAGTTAAGACAATTTTCCAATTAAGTGGTAGAGCTCACTTTTGAACCCAGGGCTGTGACTCCCAAACCCATGCTCCTTATCCACCCATCCCCATACCACTCTGTGATGTGTGCAGGGATCATTCTTCCTTTCTACAGTTGAAGAAACTGAGGTCAGAGAAGGGAGGTGAATTCCTCAAGGTCACATAGCAAATTCATGGCAGAGCGGCACTGGCTGGTTTTCAAAGACAGAAGCTGGTGAATCAGAAACAGCCCTTGAGCTGCTTTCAAGAGCCCAGAGCTGAAAAGGGTAGGGCTGTCAAGTGGGGAAGGCTGTGTTTGTTCAGCCCAGCCTGGGTCCGCCCTGTCCCAGCTCAGACCAGAGAAGTGTTGACTTTGGGCAAGTCCCATAGGAAGGAAAGGTGATATTACCTGTGGGGAGGAGGACTCCTCTAAGCCTGCCCCACTGTGCTCGCCACTCCCTTACTCTCTCATTTAATCACTTACCCAACAAATCACTTACTCACATAAGCAATGACAGATGCACCCCAGGCCTCTATCAAGGAGTTGACAGTAACCAGGCAGTCATGGCACGTGTGCTGTGGGCTAGGCTAGTTGCACAGACACAGAGAAGAGGGACCAGCTGGAAGAGATAGTGCTGAATCTGAGACTTGCAGGGTGTTTCTGGAGGAGGGAACAGCATGTGCCCGGGCTAGGAGGCTGGAGATGAGGTCATGTGGCTGAGGGTTGAATGTGAGGCAGAGGGGCAGAGTGCTGAAGCTGGAGAGAAAAGCAGGAGGCAGCTGAGAGCAACAGGGAGCCATGACAAAGGTTCTAAGTGGGGAATGGGCTGTGGTCATATTTGTATGGGGCAGGGCAAAGCTGGAGACAGGGAGTCCAGAGAGAAGGCCGAGAGGCTGGTGAGTCTGACACATGGGATGGGATGAGGGGTGGAAAAGGAGACAAGAGGACAGAAGTGAGGAACTAGTGAATTCTCTGCCCCCATCCTCACCCCCAGACAAGACTGGTCTCCTTTTCGTTGGACAGTCCTTGCAGGCCCCTCTGTTTATTCCTTTATCAAGGACACCTTCCAGTTCTTCAGCTGAATAAACCGAGGCAGTAGTATTGGATTTCTCTGCTACCTAATCACCTTAGCTGATATGGGAAAAAGAGTTAGCCTGGGTTTGAATCTTGGCCTTGCCACTTATCAGCCAAATGATCTTAGACAAGACACTTCACCTCATTAGCCTGCTTTCTCATCTGAAAAATAGGAATAATATTTTCTCTTTCAGTTGCTGTGTGGACCAAGTGTGTCAAATTAATTATAATACCTCATGACAGCTAGAACTTACGGAGGGACTATCAGTGCCAGGTGTTGTCTGACTGGGCCGGGCCACATGCCAGATCCATAGTGAGTGTTCAGGACATGCTTTTTGGGAAGCATGGGGGTAGCATGAGGCCTGGCAGCATGTAGACCTGGGTTCAAGTCCTGTCTATGCCCCATACTTTTTAACCTCAGCCAAACCAGCCCCTAGACTTCAGTTTCTCCATCTGATAAATGGGTAACAGCAGAGGCAGCTTGCTGGGTTGGATAAGACACGGTCTGTAAAACACCTGATGTTACTATTGTCACTTCTCTCCTATGTATTAAGCACCCTCTAAGTGCCAAACGCTGGGGTGGGGAGAGAAGGGGTAGGGGACTATTGGCCACTTGCCCAGGTAGCTCAATCTTTGCCTCCAAGCAAATTCTTGCCCTGCATCAGGCCCCCTCCAGAACTGGGACCTTGATCTGTGTGAGTCATGGCTGCTGAGGACAGGGGCACAGCCTGCCCCAGGGACAGGGTCCTCTACCCCTATACCCTGCCGTCTCTGTCTCTTTGCCAGACGTGGGTGGCTTGCAGACTCCAGCGATCATCATTCCAGCCCTGCTCTCCCCCGTCCACTTTGCTGGTCCTCAGCTGCATCTATGGAGGATATGCCACCAGCGGCCTCAGGTCAGCAGCCCCAGGTGACCATCCCAATGTGGGGCCCAGGGAAGCCACGTAAGGGCAGAAAGTTCCATTTCTGTTTTAGTGTCCTGCTGTGTTAAGTAGCTGGTGGGAAGGAGCCGACTGCCGGTGTTACTTTGGGCCTTTCTAGCCCGGCAGAGGCCAGGCCACCCCTTCCCACGCCACTCGCGTCGTGGGCTGGCCCTTTTCCCGGCGAAGGTTCGGTTTTCCACTGGTGGAGGCGGGGAGCTGCCTCTGTCTTTTCACCAAGGAATTCCGCTTCTCCGCTGTTTGGTAAAGGCCTAGTCTCCTCCGGGCCGGCAGAGGGCGCGAGAGCTCGTGACTCGAAACCTAGGCGCCACCGGACACGGAAGTGACGTCACGCTCCCGGAAATCCGCCGCCGTGAGGTCTGAGCGCCTCCGGCAGCTGGAAGTCCCGTAATCCGGGTTCTGGGAAGCAGTAGTTCAGAGCATCGTTCCTCCCCCTGACGTCCTCGAATGCTGAGATGAGAAAACTGAACTCTTGGAGGAAGGGGCTGGCTCATACTCTCTCAGCCAGACCAGCGCGCTTGCATATGACTCCTGAGAGCAGGGGAAGGACCCTTTTGAGGGGGCGGGGGGGTTGCTGCGCCTGAGGAGTCCCCGAGGCGAGTCTCAAAGAAATATTCCTAGTCCACAGATGGGGAAAACGAAATTCGAGAGAGGCAGGGACTTGCAGGGTGTAGGTCGGGTTGCCAGATTTAGCGAATGGAATGCAGGACGTCCCGTTACAGTTGAATTTCAGGTAAACAAGTGGTTTAGTTTAAGATTATTCCAATCTTGCGTGGGAATACGTTTGCTGAAAAGTTACTCGTCGTTTATATAAATTCAGATGTAACTGTGCATCCTGAAATTTACTGGTATTCCTAGGCCAAGGTCAACCCAGCGGAGTGAAGAGCAGAAAGAGCTGTTGAAACTTCCTCAGTGCCTCCCCACCTAAGGCTCACTAGTATATGGACCTGCGCTCTTCCGAGGTGTAAGGCTGAGGTGGCCTGCAGGGACGCAGCCCCTTCCAGTCCGTGGTCTGCCCTCAAAGGATCTAGGCTGCGTTCAGGAGCTGAGGAGAAGGGGCCAGATACTCATATCTTGGGATTCAGGATATCCCCCCCTACACACACACACACACACACACACACACACCTTCCAAGGCTAGTTTATTCAAGACACCACACACACACACACACACACACACACACACACACCTTTCAAGGCTAGTTTATTCAAGACACCTAAGTTCCAGATGGCCCTGGCAACCTATCTTTTTTGAATGAATGGATGTGCAGGAAGACAGAGAGAAAAATTATAATACATTGTCATCCACAGTTCTTTATTGTGCGTGATTGCAGAATGCTATGAAAGTTCAGAGAAGCAATAAATACTTAAGCAAGAAAAAGGGAGAGATAGCCCAGCTGAGACCTAAAAGATTCACTCAGCACTTATTTATTGAACATCTGTATGTAGGGCAGTGTTTTAGGTACTGGGGACACAGAACAAAACACATGTCTGCCCTTAAGAGCTTAATCCTAAATAAAATGTATGTTAGATGGTAATATGGGGGGAGGGAGAATTAAGGCTACTAGGGGATTAAGGAATGCTGGGATGTCAGTGTGACAGTTACAGTTTTAAAGAGGATGGTCCGGAAAAGCCTCACAGGACAATGAGCAAAGACTTAAGGGGTAAGGGGGAGTTGTTGTGTGGGTGCTTGGGGTTATAAGGAAATGTGCCTGGCATGATAGAGGAACAGAAGTGATGTGCTACCCCAATATGATAGCTTTCTAAGGGGTTTTTAGTGATGCTTTTTACAGTGTGTTCCTTGCCTTAAATATTGTCTTTAGAATCTAATTCCTGTTGAATGTAGTTCCATGTAACTAGGTGGGGAACCACTTTGAATAGGTTGTTCAGAAAACACCTTCCTAAGATGGTGACATTTAAGCTGTGGCCTTTATGGTGATCTAAATATGTTAACTTATTTAATCCTTAGAACAATAGTAGGTAGGTACTATGAGCCAGCCCTGGAGAAGCTGGAAGAAGAGCTACCTAGGCAGAGGGAAACAGGGCAGAGGTCTGGAGGCAGTAAAGAGCTGGCCAATGGGCTGGAGCATGGTGAGAAAAAGTAGCATGAGATAAGACTGGAGCGGTGGGCAAAGGTCTCGGGTAATTTAGCTTTTATTGGCATCACAATGGGAATCAGCTGAAAGGTGTTCAGCAGAAGACTGACCTGACAAGATAGGATTCATGTTTCATGAAAAGATCCCTCTGACTGCTTGGAGACTGGATTGGATAATTTCGCTGGTTGAATTTATTTAGCTGCTCATCCCAGAGGTGCCAGGAAGAGGATTTAAAATGGAACCAAGGGTTGTGTGGAAAGTGCTATCCTTTTGCCATCCTTTACAACTAGAATGAGTTGTCTTGGCCAGGTGGGTTTCCTAGGGCCATGGTTGGCAAACTGCGGCTCTCGAGCCACATGCGGCTCTTTGGCCCCTTCAGTGTGGCTCTTCCACAAAAATTCCACGGCCTAGGCGAGTCTATTTTGAAGAAGTGGCGTTAAAAGAAGTTTAAAAAATTTGGCTCTCAAAAGAAATTTCAGTCGTACTGTTGATATTTGGCTCTGTTGACTAATGAGTTTGCCGACCACTGTCCTAGAGAAGGGATGACAGTGACCCAGAGAGCCACCATCTCCCTCCTGAGCCCCAGGGGTAGACAGAGATGATAGCTTGTGTCCCTTGGTTCCTGTCAGACTCCTTGGCCAGCCCCCTCTTAATCAGGCTGGCGTGAAGGAAATGCATGCTACCACCGGCCCACAGGTCTCCTCCCTCTGCCCCTTTTGAATATACAGTACTTTCAATTACCTGTCATACTTGCACTTCAGAAGCAATAGGGCTCCCTACTGTCTGCAGAATTAGATTTAAATTCCTGTCTCTGTTATCTAAGGCCCTGTAGGAGTGCACTGCATCACCATACCACAGAGCCTGGCCACAGTGAGTGGTCAACAGATGCTCAGGGAATTACCTTTCAAGATCATTTATTGAGCATCTAATGATGTGCTCAGCCCTGGACTGCGTACTTCATACCATTTTCTTATTTAATCCTCACAGTAACCACAAGGGAAGTATAATTAAGCAGCCACATTTTACAAACGAACAAACAGATTGATAGGCCAAGTCCTATGTTTATCTGTCCATTTGTGATGTACTTTTTGGGCATCTATTTTGTTCTAGGAGGTAATGAGAACATAACATGATAAAAATAACTAAGGTTCCTGCAACCAAAGAGCTCACATTCTAGACGGGCTGACAGATGACACACAGACAAACATGCAGTGTGGTGATCGGTGCTGGGAAGAAAAAAATCAGTTAAGGGAGACTGGAAAGTGCTGTTTTCTAAAGGGTGTTCAGAGAACACCTCACCTAAAGAAAACATTTGAGGAGAACCTGAATGAAGTGAGTGAGCCCCACAGGTAACCTGGGACATTTACTCCAAAGAGACAGGACAGTATGGCATGAGGGTTCCCTATCAGTGGATTGCTTAGGGAGGCACTCAAATAAGGCAAATGCCAGTGCACTTGGGACTCCAGGATCTCTGGTCGGATTCCTCTGCACAGGCCTGAAGCCCAATAACATTCTCCACACATTTAATGCCTTTTCTTCTTTAGAAAAAGATGGAAATAACAAAAACAAGTAACTGAAAAGAAATGACTTTATTATTCTCAAATAAGGCACATCAAGTTCTGTGTTATCTTTCTCAGAAAAATAAATTTCACATTCTTGCAGCAAATGGAACATATAACAATTGAAAGGCTTCAAACTCAATGCCAGCTGCTGTCACTTTAAAAACCATAGAGGGCTCTCCACAGTGCACCTGCCTCAGACAAGCAACTGAGTTACACCTGGATCTCACTGCAGCCACCTGCCACTTATGGAAGCAGATGCCTGATTCTAGCAGAAGATCCTGTGTTTGTCCTCTCTCCACAAAAAAAGCATGAGTGGGTCCAGATGTGCTTGGGCATTGAAACAGAAGAAGTCTCAGAGATGAAGGGCTGAGCCTAGCGTGGTAAATATGTAAAACGTGGCTTTGGATGAAGAATACAGGGCCGGTTGAGTAACTCTGACTGCTCTCTGGGTCTCTTGGTGCTGAGATTTCAGCCTACTTATTGTCAAAATATCAAAGACTACCCCAGCCTGGAAATGGGAGACACCTCTGCTTTTGGCAAGAACCTCATTCACTCAGAACACATTGCCTCATTAGATGACCTCAGAGCCATTGACTGGACCCAGGCCTGTCAAGATACTGAAACAGGATGTCCAGGTACGACATTGTGATATATAAGAAATATTTGGTCTTCATCACCATTTAGGCACAGAGCTCCTGACATTATTGTAGTTTCCTAAGTGGTGAGAGTGATGAAGGTATCTTTTGCTATGTCCCACCCAGCCCCCAACCTCTGCGGAGAGGGGAGGGGCTGGAGATTGAGTTCACTCACCAGTGGCCAACGGCTTAATCTCTTGTGCCTATGTAACGAAACTTCTATAAAACTTGAAAAAGATGGGGTTCGGAGAGCTCGGGTAGGTGAATACATGGAGGTGCTGGGAGAGTGGCACAGGAGAGGGCATGGAAGCTTGTGCCCTTCCCCCATACCTTGCCCTATGCATCTCCTCCCTCTGGCTGTTCTTGAGTTATATCCTTTTATAATAAACCAATAATCTAGTAAGTAAAATGTTTCTCTGGCTTCTGTGAATCCCTCTAGCAAATCAATTGAGTCCAAAGAAGAGGAAGTCAGAACCTCTGATTTATTGTCTATCAGAAGCACAGGTGACAGCCTGGACTGGGGGACTGGCCTCTGAAGTGGGGTAGGGGTGGCAGTCTTGTAGGACCGAGCCCTTTACCTGTGGGATCTGAAGCTATCTCCAGGTAGATAATGTCTCAAACTGAGTGAAATTGTAGGATATCCAGCTGACATCAGAGAATTGGTTGATGTTGTGGAAAAAACAGACATTGTACCTGGCTTACCCAGAGAGACGTTCAAGTGAATGTATACAAAGTCAAAACGAAGCAGTCAGAATAGGCAAATCCATAGAGTTGGAAAATAGATTAGGGGCTGGGGAGAAGGAAATGGGGAGTGACTGCCGATGTGTTTCTTTTTGAGGTGATGAACATGTTCTAGATTAGATAGTGGTGATGGTTGTACAAACTCTATGGATACACTACAACCACCAGATTTCCCCTGGCCAGGTGGCTCACTTGGTTGGTAGTGAGAGGAGATAGCAACATGGGGCCCTTGCACTGAACAAGGCAATATCTATGGCCAACCCTGTTATTACAGGTACTGCCTCGATTCCCAAAACCAAGCACCAGGTATTGGCATTCCTCTTATTGCCTTGCAGACCTGCAAGGAGAGTGAGGGTGTAGGGTCTCCTCAAAACCTGTCTCTTTGCTCTTTATCTTTGGTATGAATTTCCAAAGCTGTGTCTAATACCTGATTGCCCCCACTTAGGGTCAGGCCTTAGGTGGAATGTTAGGTTCACACAGGCATGAGCTGAGCTCCAAGGCTGAAGTGAAGTAACTCTGAGCCCTGACAACTCACCCTTCCTCAGGAGGCCGGGCACGGAGGCCTGTGAGAGAAGAGGAGTCAGAGGAGCTGGTGCTGCAGGATATGTCCACGGCAGCCATGTCAGGACTAAGGCGGAGGCCATGGGGTCCTCGGTGCAGGTGAAAATCTCACTGCCGGCCTAGCCAGGCTGCTTTGGGAATTGAATTGCTAGATTCCACTGGAATATTAAAAAACCTAAAAATTTATTTGCATCATATTTACAGAAGTGGGAAGGAGACCAGGGGAAACCCTGAGAACACCCCACACTTGGCTGACCAGCCCCTTGGCGCTGCAGAGGAGGCGGACACAGCTGGAAGGAACAGGATTTATGTTGCATACTTGAACTACAGCGAGTGTAAGACTGGTCCTATTTACAGGGCAGAAACACTACGGGTGGAGGGGGGTGGGCAGCAGAGCGAGCATCAGAGTCCTGGCCAGACGGTGCTCTGCTTGCCACCTTCCCCACCTCTCCCAGAGGCATCTCTGTGGCCCCGCTGGGGTTCTCCGGGGGGAACGGGGCCGCTCACATGATGCTCGCCGGGGTGAAGACAGGGCCCACGCACAAGGTGTCTGTGATCTCCCAGCCGCAGGACAGAGGCTTGCACATGCCCTCAGCGTCCTCATCCTGTTCTGCAGGCAGTGGCTGCTCTCGCATTGCTTTCCTGTGGGTGAGAGAGGGGCACTGGAGGCCGCCAGCATGGGACCTGCTGGCTGGGGGCTCCTGACGGTCCTGCACCAGAAGACCTGGCCCCCATCAGGTATTGAGCTCTCATCTGAGCCCCAGAGCCCAGCCCGGGGCAGAAGAAGACCTGCTGACCATCTCCCCTACCCTTGTAATCCAACGCCCCCAAGAAGGAAAGGAACCCACCTTTATTGAACACTTACTATGTGGCAGACATTGTGCCAGGCAGTTTACTTATGTTATCTAATTGTAAGAGCAGCACTGTCACCCCCATTTTACTGAGACAGAGAGAAGTGACCTGCCCAGGTTATATCTCTCGAACGTGGTAGAACTGGGATTCCACCCAGCTCTCTCACTCCCACATTCTTCATACTCCAGGCTTGGCACTTAAAAAAAATTATCTCCCACCCCATTCAAAAAATCCCACAAACTGTTTCCCCTCCTACCTACCCATGTTGATACAGTGCTTCACCCTCTGGCCAGCCACTAGTTGGGAATCTTCACACCCAGTGATCCTGCTGACCCCAGCTCCTGAACCTCCTTACAGTACACAACTCTCCCTTACACTGCCACCACCATCTCTAGCCAGGAATGCAGTCTCCCAGGTCCTCTCTGGCCTTCTCCAGACATTTCTGGCCCAGAGCCATCTTCCCAGAGAGTGAGTCCCTGCTCTTGAGTTGCCAGCAGCTTCCATGCTCTCCAGCCCCAGGAGATCTGTCCCAGCTGGCCTCTCCAACTGTGCCCACCCTCACTCCTGTGTGCCATCCACAGCAGCCATCTTTCGGGCTCACACGCATCCCATCCCAGGACTGTGCAGTACTTGTGCTTCCACCTGTATCATCAAACCTTACTAACTCTGCCTCAGCCTTCAGGTCTCAGCTTCAGTGACTGAATCTCAGGAAAGAGTGGGCTGAATCGCACAGCACAATGTACTTCTTGTTAAAGATCAGGGTTCAATATCTGCTTCAGCTACAGCACCCCTTCAACTACAGCCCTCCTTCAGCCACAGCTCTCTTTCAGCCATAGCCCTCCTTCAGCCATAGCCCTCCTTCAGCTCCATCAGGGCAGGGAGTTAGTGCCTGGTGTCACATAGTAAGCACTTAGTGGAGAGAGTGGATACCCCTGCCATCCATAGCCATCTCCCCAGCTCCAAAAGGGGGGCTCTTCACTACTGACCAGCTATGTAACCTCAAGCAAGTGACCTATTTGTGATAACACTCATCACAGAGTTGCGTGTGGTTGAAAGGAAATAATCATAAAGCCTGACAGAAGGGTTCAACTCACAACTTTCCTCCCTTCTTGCTCACTGGATCCCAACACTGGCTCGGTGAGGAAGGAGGGCCAGTTTTAGGCTCACTTTTTAGATGGGGAGATGGAGGCTAAGTGAGTACAAATATTTCCTGGGTCATAGAGCAGTCACTTAACTGGTCAGCTCTATTCACACATGCCCTTGGCCTTCCTTAATCCACACAGTGGCTGGAGTGGCCTTTCCAAAGTCCACATCAGACGTGTCACTCCCCTGCTTCAAGCCAGTCTGTGCTACCCCCTTGCTGCTCAAAGCCCTTCTCAGTTTTTATGGCCCTTCTCAGATGCAGCCCTGCTCCCTCCCCAGCTACGACCAACCTTGTGTAGAATGCTCCCTCCCTGTTTCCTCTTCGGGAGCCCTCTCCTGCCCCTCCCGCCTCTTGCTGCCTAACTCCCACTCATCTTCTGGCTTTAGTTCACCTTCCCTTCCCCGGGGAGGTGGATCTGGGCCCCCGGGAGGAATCTGAGCTTCTGCAGCCTGCCCTCTCCACCCAGCACAGAATTTGTCAGCAGTCCTGTCTGCTTCTCTGTGTCTCCTACTCAAGGGAAGCTCAGGCTCATTCATGGCCACAACCAGATGCCAAACACAGGCCTCACTTGGAATCAACAGCTAAGGGCTTCTTGTCAAATTGGATTTCACTGAAGCAGGGTCTGAAACCTTAGTTTCCCTCATTGCTTCTGCCTAGCCCACTCTTTCTCCCCCACCCCCACTCCATTTCCCAGCAGGGCCCCCTTACCAGGCCACCCTGGACATGGCATAGGTGATGCGGCAGGTCTGGATCCCTCTGAAGAGGGAACCCATGCCCACAGTGTAGGCGCCCATGTTCTCAAAGACCAGCCAGTCCCCTACGTGTAGTTGTGGCAGCCACAGGCCCTCAGCTACACAGTCACAGCCATCAGCCGGGCCCCACAGGCTGCTGCTGTACAAGGGCTGCTCTGTGGAAGGTTTCTGCAGGAAAGAGGGATGGTCACATTCAGCTTCCTGGGCATACTGTTCACAGCCTTACCACTCCTTCCCTCAAAAGCCTCCGGGGCTCTTATAGCCAATAGGATAAAGACTGGATGGGCCTCCTAGCTAGCTTTAAGGCTCTCCCACTTTTGTGCACTCATTGCCTCTTAAGACTCTGAAGCCACAATGCCTGGTGTTAAACCAGGCTCCAACACTTGCAGTATTCTTAACCTGTCCTGGCCGAGTGGCTCAGTGAGTGGCTCAGTTGGTTGGAGCATCACTTTACACCAAAAGATTGTGGGTTTGATTTCTGGTCAGAGCACATGCCTAGGTTGCAGGTTCAATGCCTGGCTCCAATTGGGATACATGCAGGGGAGGTGGGAGCAACTGATTGATGTTTCTCTCTCACATTGATCTCTCTCTCTCTCTCTCTTTCCCCCTCCCCCCAACCCCTCTCTCTAAAAATCAATAAAAAAATGTCCTTGGATGAGAATTTAAAAAAAAATCTCTTGATAAATATTTCATTGATACAAAAGAATATTTGTGTCATCTATAAGAATAGGAAAATTTCCAATATCTTTGAAACTCCTGTGTGGCCCACAGCAATGACATCCCTCCTTAGGTAGCCATTATCCTGAATTTTGTTTTCATTATTCTCGTGGTTTTTTTTTAATTTTTTTTCACCACCACCCCACCACCACCACTCCACACCGCCACCCACCCACCACCACCACCACAACAACCCCCCCCAAAAAAAAAATATATATATATTTTTTTTTTTATTATTATTATTTTTTTTTTGCCGAGACCGGTTTGGCTTAGTGGATAGAGCGTAGGCCTGCAGACTGAAAGGTCCCAGGTTCGATTCCGATTCCCGTGGGCAGGGAGGAGGGAGAGGGGGTGGGGGGGAGCACGTACCTTGCTTGCAGGCACAACTCCAGTAGGGGGCGTGCAGGAGGCGGCTGATGGATGTTTCTCTCTCATTGATGTTTCTGACTTTCTATCCCTCTCCCTTCCTCTCTGTAAAAAATCAATAAAATATATTTAAATATATATTTCTTTTATTAATTTCAGAGAGGAAGGAAGAGGAAGAGAGAGATAGAAACATCTATGATGAGAGAATCATTGCTCCCCACTGGGCATGTGCCCTTGACAAGAATTGAACCTGGAACCCTTTAGTCTGAAGGTTAATGCTCTATCCACTGGGCCAAACCGCCTAGGGCCTTCTCTTGTTTTACTTTGTTTTCCAAAAACATACCTAACCTTAAACAAGATAGTATTTAGTTTGCACACTTTTGAAATATATGTAAATAGAATTATAGAATGTAATCTCTACAATTTGCTTTTTGGTTGTTGTTGAAACTTACACACTCAAGTTTCCAACTAATGCAATTTGCAGTATGCTACATAGAAAATTTATTATATGGAATACACTGTAATTTATTTATGTATTACCGTGCCAACAAACATAAGGTGGTTCCCAATGTTTTACATTATAAAAATTGCTCCTGTGAACATTTTTATATATCTCCTCAAACACATATGCTAAGAGTCTCCTTACAATATATACCTAGGAACTTGCTGGAAGGTAGGGTATATGTATGTTTATCTGAATAATGCCTACAAACTCCCACCTACCTAACTGCTCCATGTCCTCACCAACACTTGATACTGCCATGCTTTAAACTTCTTTCTGATATAGTCAGTATAAAATGGTACCTTGTTTTCACTTCAATTTGCATTTCCTTAATTGCCAACGAAGTTGAGCACTTTTTCATTTTGCATTTGGTTCTCTTCTTCTTGATTGCCTGTTAGTCTTTTGCCCATATTTTTATTGAGTTCTATTTCACATTGGTTTTTCCTTAAGGTTCTTATTTGTATTTCTTATTTAAGAATCCTTCATATATTCTGTATACTAAGCCCTTATCAGTTATATACACGTTTCAGTATTTTCCCCCAGTTTGTGATTGCCTCTTTGCTTTTGCTAACAGATGAACAGAAGCTCTTCATTTTAATGTAGACAGTCTTTTCCTTTTTTATTTTTAAGATATCCTTCACTGTGCCTACATTGATTTCTGGAGTTTATATTCATGTACAGTGTGAGATAGGGGTCCAATTTCATTTTTTGCATATGGACAATCAGCTGTTCTAGCATCACATATTACACAGTACCCAATGACCTTCCTTGCGAGCCCTGTCAACACTTTCCACATGTGTGGTTTTTTTCTGTGCTCTCAACTGTGTTTTGCTGGTCTATTTTTTAATGCTGGTGTCCAAACTAAACATTTTAATTACTCCCAATGTTAGAAATTATATTACATACTAGTGGCCAGGTGCACAAAATTCATGCACAAAGGAGGGGTTCCCTCAGCCCAGCCTGTACCCTCTTCACTCAGGACCCCTTGGGGGATGTCTGGCAGTCGGACATCCCTCTCACAATCTAGGACTACTGGCTCCTAACTGCTCACCTGCCTGCCTGCCTGATCACCCCTAATTGCCTCTGCCTGCCTGCCTGATTGCCCCTGACCCCTCTGCCTGCCTTCCTGATCACCCCTAACTGCCCTCCCCCGCAGGCCTGGTTGCCCCAACTGCCCTCCCCTGCCAGCCTGGTCTTGCCCCCAACTGCCCTCTCCTGCTGGCCTAGTTGCCCCAACTGCCCTCTCCTGCCAGCCTGATCACCCCTAACTGCCTCTTGCCTGCCTGCCTGATTTCTCCTAACCTCTCTGCCTGCCTTCCTGATCGCTCCTAACTGCCCTCCCTGCCGGTCTGGTCTCGCCCCCAGCTGCCCTCCCCTGCTGGACTGGTTGCCCCAACTGCCCTCCCCTGTCAGCCTGATATTGTCCCTAACTGCCCTCCCCTTGCCAGCCTGATCTTGCCCTCAACTGCTCTCCTCTCGCACTGTTTCATGAAGCTGAACATTTGTATGCCGTGTGCTCAGTGGTTCCACCCTCTTCTGTTCATGCATCACAGAGACTAAGAATATTCATAGTGACAGTAAGCACAGTTACAAACACCTGGACACAATCCAGATGCCTGGACAGGAGAGTGGATGCAAAAGTTGCACATATTCACTGACAGAGTGTTACACAATGGTTAAATGAAGAAGTTTAGAGATATACAGCAGTATTGAGGAAACTTAGACTGGATATTAAGTGTTTTTAAAAAGTCCAACACCTTTTGTAAAGTAAAAAACAAAATGTAAATATTTTATGAATTGTCAACAGGTATGTGAAAAGATGCTCAGTGCCACTAATCATAAGAGAAATATAAGTGAAACCATAATGAGATATCCCCTCACAGCTGTTAGGATGGCTATTATCAATTAGACAACATGTGTTGGCAAGGTTGAGGAGAATGGAACCCTGGTGAGAATGCAAAGTGATGCAGTCACTGTGGAAACCAGTTTGGAGGTTTCTCAAAAAAATGAAAAAGAGAACTAGGATGAGGACCTACTAAGTCAAAGGAGAACCCCCATAGGAGTTGACATCTGACTGGGCTTTAAAAAAAAAAACTAGACAAAATGGAGAAGAAAGGAAAAACACACACACATATTGAAAGCTTGTGATGGTGTAGGTGCTGGTTAGGCTCTCATTTTCCTTCCAGAAGCAAGACCACACAAACAGCGGCCTGGAAATGTGAAAATACAAAGGTGTGACTGACTTTCTTTCCCTGTGACGATACCCAGGAAGCTGGGGGAGGCCGGGCTGGTTCACAGGCTAGGAGAATGTTTTGCAAATTCCTGTTCTCTTGTTAACATGGGAAAGCTCATTAGACAGGAGCTGTTTCTTTTTACTTCTAGGAATTTACCCAGAGCAATGAACAGAGATGGATGTCAAGATATACTCAAAAACAGGAAACCAATGGCCAACCACTGAAGTCAGATGGGTTAAAATATTCTACAGTCATCAAAAAGCATGCTGTCAGAGGTTAGTTAACAGCATGGAAAGAGCTCCCCCCCCCCATATTAAATGGGGGAAAGCAGGTTACAAAACAATATGACCCCAACCTCATGGGGGAAAATATAATACCTTTTTAAAGACTGAAAATAAATCTATGAGTGATAATTTCTTTATCCTTGGCTATTTTCTACAACGACTATGCTTCGCTTTTAAAAATTAGATAACACACAAAATGTTATTTAAACACATCCACACAACTGAAAACAGGCCCCAGTGGCTCACCTTCTGCAGGACGGGGGTAGGGCAGGTGTTGTCAAACAGGACTGAGTTGAAGATTCCATAGATGCCCTCATCGAGTTGGTACACGACGGTCTTGGGGGCAGAACCAGTCTCCTCTGCAGGGAGGGGAGAGGTCAGGGGCAAGGCAAGCAGCAAGATGAGGGGGTGGGAGTAGGGAGCTGGCACAGTGGTGGGCTCCACGAAGATGATGGTTCCGGTAATGAAAGGGCTGCCCCTGCCTCCCACTGTGTGTGACATGAGGTTCACTGCCTTGTTGGAAACATTCATCTTGTAGCTGAGCAGCCTTGTCTGCAACAGACCTTGAGATTAAACCACTAGCTCAGAGGCACACAAGTAGGGCAGCACGTGAACTGGAATGAGAAGCCAGGCCTCTCAGTGGGACTAGATAGGACAAACCCCTTCCTCTCCCCACCCCCCCAAAATCTGTAAAGGAGGCCAGGAGAATATCTCTCTCTCTCTCTCTCTCTCTCTCTCTTGCCAGGAAGAAACACCCCCCCCTCTCTCTCTCTCACACACACACACACACACACCATGACACCATTCTGCCTGAAGCCCACCACCTCTCTGTTTGGATTCTCCTGTAGGGCTGCCGAGAGGACTGATCTATCAGGAAGTGCAAGGAACAGCACTGCTGTTAGCAGTGTGGGCAGACACGTTTTGAGTTAGCCCAGCCTGAACTTGAATACCAGCACTGCCCTATCAGCTGTGGGACCTTGGGCTAGTGACTCAACCTCTCCTTGCCTACGTCTGTCCTCTGTAAAGTGGGCTTAGACAGATATGTTATAATTAATGATTTTCAGTATGTTAGAGTTGCAGTTGGGTGAATAAGAGCCTGTACTCAAGAGATCAAATGCAGGCTTTACCTCTTACTAGCTTTAAGCAATTCACTTATATTTTCTTTGAGTCTCAATTTCCTCATCTATACAATACAGTTAATAAAATATCTGTTTTAGCTAAGGTGGTTTTTATCTTAATCTTCATAAAATATGAGCATGCATAGGATGAAAGATGCTACATGAGTGTCTTGGGAGTGAGATGACTTGATTGTAAGTTTCCCTACAGCAAGGACCCAGTCTCTAGTTTCCTCCACTCCCTAAAACCAGACCCTGCTCAGCTAGCCCATCCTTAGCTCCAGGGAAAAATGAGGCTCCGCTGGCCGACTGGTCCTACCTTCCTTGCCAGGCTGGTCCAGAAGAACCTCCTTCTTGGCGATGATGCTGACTGCCAAGGTGAAGGCCGAGGTCACGTAGTATCGTCCCAGCTTGGCAAGGATATCCACGCCACAGCCCTCCGGGAAGTACAGGTCCAAGGCTGAGTTGATTACAGAAGCAATCTGGTAGTAGGAGAATAAGGGTGGACAACTACATGTTTGAAAGTAGGGTTTATGCTAAAAATTTGCTACAGCTTCAAGTCTATTTAAAAAAAATGTTTTTATTGATTTTAGAGAGGGAGGGAGAGAGAGAGAGAAATATCAATGATGAGAGAATCATTGATCGGCTGCCTTCTGCATACCCCCTACTGGGGATTGAGCCCACAACCTGGGTATGTGCCCTTGACAAGAATTGAAGGGACCCTTCAATCTGCAGGCTGAAGGTTATCCACTGAGCCAAACCGGCTAGAGCCCAAGTCTATTTCTTGAAAGCTTTGATCTCAGAAAGAGGGTCTTGGCAGCTGGTAACTAAGAGCAACTAGCCAAGAAGGTAGATGGGAGACAGAGCTGGGTAAGGTCCCTCATGTTTATGTAAATCAGCCTTCTCAATGCCCCCACAGTGGGAAAAGCACTCTTAAAGTAACACATGGTACTCAGATTCCAGAAGCCCTGGTGTGGATTTTTCTTTCATAAATAACCAATTTGTTAAATGACACGTTTGTTGTTGTTGTTTTAACAGAAAATAGAGACAAAAAGGATCAAAATCAACCCTAATTTCAGCATGGATGGATCTAGAGGGTATAATGATAAGTGAAATAAGTCTGCAGAGAAAGACAACTACCATATGGTTTCACTTATATAAGGAATCTAAAAACAAAATAAAGGAACAAACAAAATTGAACAAATTCATAGACACAGAGAATAGACTGATGGTTGCCAGAGGGGAAGGGTTGGGGATTGGGGTAAAAAAGTGAAGGGATTAAGAAGGGATTGGTAGTTACAAAATAGTCACAGGGATGTCAAGTACAGCACAGGGAATATAGTCAATAATATTGTAATAACTATGTATGGCCCCAGGTGGAAATATTGGGGGGAAACACTTTATAAAGTATATGATTAACCACTGTGCTGTACACCTGAAACTAACACACAATAATATTGAATGTAAATTGTATTTAAAGTTCTTTTTAAAAACAACATTCCTAATTCTATTATTCAGATTAGCCTAATCATTAACTTTTTAGAGTAGCTATAATTCTTTTTTTATACAAACACTATTTTTTATGATAAACAAGACAGGGTTATATACCTACTAAAGCCCAGTGCAGAAGAAATTCGTGTATGGGGGGGCGGGGTGTCCCTCAGCCCAGCCTGCACCCTCTCCAATCTGGAACCCCAGTGGGATTGGGCCTAAATGGGCAGTTAGACATTCCTCTCACTATCCAGGACTGCTGGCTCCCAAACACTCACCTGTCTGCCTGCCTGATTGCCTACCCCTAACCACTTCTGCCTGCTGGCCTGATCACCCCCTAACCACTCCTATGCCAGCCTGATCAATGCCTAGCTGCTCCCCTGCCGGCCCGATTGCCCCTAACTGCCCTCTCCTGCAGGCCTGTCACCGCTAACTTCCTTCCCCTGCTAGCTTGGTTGCCCCTAACTGCCCTCCCCTGCTGGCTCAGTAACCCCTAACTTCATTCCCTTGCCAGCCAGCCTGATTGCCCCTAATGCCTTCCCCTACTGGCCTAGTTACTCCTAACTGCCCTCCCCTGCCAACCTGGTCACCCCCAATTGCCCTCTTCTGCAGGCCTGGTCCCCCCCCCAACTGCCCTGCCCTGCAGGCCTGCTCACTCCTAACTTCCCTCCCATGCTGGCCTGGTCACCCCTAACTGCCCTTCCCTGCTGGCCTGGTCACCCTTAACTGCCCTCCTTTGCCAGCCTGGTCACCCCCAACTGTCCTCCCCTGCAGTCCTGATCAACCACAACTGCCTTCTCATGCCAGCCATCTTGTGGTGGCCAGGTTGTGTCCACATGGGGATGACATGTGTGTGGGAGTGGTCAATTTGCATATTACATCTTTATTATATAGGGTGTTTTTTATAACCTGTTTTACTCAATAGACTGTGGATATAAATGTAAACATCATAAGAATGTTTCATAATTTAACCAATCCTGAGTGTTAGGTGGACCAGGGAGGTCCCGTAGAACTCTGTGATGTATAATGCTGCAGTGTTCATCTGTGAGGCTAATTCCTTGTGTCTATAGCAGATTATTTTCCTAGGGTCAGTCCTAGATGTGGCTGTTCCCCAGTGACGCTCTTACTGCTAAGGAGAAGCAACCCATAGTGGTTGGAGTGGGGATTGAGCGACACATTTATCTGGATTTCATCTCACAGATGGGAAGGTGGACAGGTTTGCTTTCTTTTTCCTGCCCTCTCATTTGATTTCTCATCAGCCCAGACATTCAAAAAGCTTTATGACTTATGCAAATGTGGCCTGCTTGAGCTTCAAACATGTGCATGGTCCAAGTCTACCATGGACTCAGGAAGCGACATAACTTGATAAGCCGCATTTGCTCAGAGGTAGCACAAGGTTAATAAGATCCAGGTAAAGCACCAAGCACAGGACTAACACATAGGATCAGCTCACAGCGGACTCCCTATCGGCATTATAACCCTCCCCATTACCCCCCTCCCCGCCCCTGCACAGCGCCCAGTGTGACCCTCTACCCCAGGATTACCTCTTCGAATCTCACTTTGGCCCCCTCCACTCCAGGGAAGCCACCACCAAGGTCCAGGATGTGCATCCTGTGGCCCAGCTCGGCACCCATTTCAAACACGATCCGGGCGTCTGCGATGAACTGAGCATAGGCCTCAGGGTCAGAACAGCAGCTGCCAACGTGAAAACTGGGAGAGGAGGAAAAGTCTTGGCTTACATGCAGGGCCCCGGGTGCCACGACCTCAGCCCCAGCCAGGAAAGGCACCCTGGACATGGTACCCATTTGACAGATGTGATGACTGAGGGCCACATGGCAAGTGAGGAGTGGATGGGAAGCTTGGCACGCGGTGCCCCTGCCCTCCCTCCATTCTGCCCCTGGGACTGAGCCTCCTGGAACAAGTCAGCCAGATCTGATGCATCCCTCAGTCAGTGGTGTGGCCTGCCGAGGCTTTAGCTCCCCCATCTGTCAAGTAGGGACAAGACCCCACGAAGCTGTGAGATAATGTGCATGCAACATTTGACACAGGGCCTGGGATGTCCTAAGTACAGAATAAATGAAAGCTGTGTAAGTCATTGAAAAGATGTGGCTTAGAGGCTGATAAGACTCATAAAAAGCCAGGTTCCTCCTGGGGAGTGTGAGGTTGGACAGCAGGACATGCCAAACCTTCTTAACAAAGAAACTCAAAAGGCAGAAGCCCAGGCCCAAGGACAGGCCCTCCTTGGAGGACCTCGGTGGGGGGGGGGGGGGCGGGTCTCATACAGAATGAATTCCTGGGAAGAGGCAGCGGGCCTGGTGTGGGTGGGGTTGATGGGGCTTCCAAGACGCTCACCTCACACCCACCACCTCTACGTGGCTCTTCTTGGCGTTGTGAAGCAGGTGTCTGCAGGAATTCAGCAAAGCTCCAAACTTGAGGCTGAGGCAGCTCTGGGAGTGGGAGTCATCGGTGGCGATGCACAACAGCATCCTGCGGGTAGACAGTGCCTCTGCCGGGTGGGCCCGCCTCCCCTACCCCAAGCACTTCTCTCTGAGTCAAAAGGTGTGAACCCCTGCGGCTCAGAGCCCTCCAATCCCACAGGCCCCCAATCCCTTCCTCTTCCTGCACAGCCAGTAGGCCTGTGAGTCCTTTCCATTATTTTCCCTAAACATCCCTAGGCCCTTCCCTGCAGCCCCTGTCCTGGTCGGGACCTCTCCAGTTCTGCCCTGCAGTTCCACTTCCTCCGAATCAGCCTCTTACACCAGCCGGGTTTTTCCAGCTTCTCTTGTTTGAGGAAAACCATTCTGTTTTTCAGACACAGTCTTACTAAGAACCCCGAGGTTGTGTATAGCAGACAAAATGGAAGCTGATGTGGGTGAACCAGCGTGGCCCACCACCTGGCCTCCCCTTCACCCCCAGGCCCCTCCATGGAATCCCAGAGTACGTGACCATGTGAGAGCCTCAGCCTGAGCAAACCGTCCAGTGCGGACCCCTGGCCAAGCCCATTTGCACCAGCATCGTTCACTGTCTCCCTCACCCCTTGTACATGGTATGTTCACTCTAAATTCCTGCTTGTCCCTCAGAGACCCCATGCTATTTCTGACCTCCGGGCATTTGCTTACACAGTTGGCTCTGATGCACTGCATGCACCCTCCCCAGATTCCACTCACTACTCACGGCCCAGCTGAAATGGGCCTTTCGTGAACCTTTCCCTACCACCCCATCTCAGCATTGACCTCGACCTCTATCACACTATGGCTGTAATCAGTTCTCTCTGCCTTTGTCTGAGGCAGGCCCTGGCATCCTTGGTCCAGTCCAGGGGCGCCTGCCCCTACCCCCTGTGACCGTGGCTGGGGCCAGGGCAGGGTCCTCGGCTCCAGCTCCATTCCTCCCACCCCTCCGCCTCCCAGACGAGTGGCTCTCAGCTTACTTGGCACTGGGGTGATTCTTCACCACCTTTGCCAGCTCCATCTCGTTGTCAAAGCTCAGCAGCTGGATCCCATACTTGGCAGCATACTTGATCTGTGCAATTTGCTTACAGGGATTGGCGAAGATGATCTTACTGGCAGGGACGCCAATACGCAGGACCAACTCCATCTCTGCCTGTGGGGTCCCAAAGGTGGTAGTGAGGAGGCACCAGGGCCTGCTGGGCCCACAGAAGCCAAGGAAACACAGATGAGGGGCAGAATCATAGCTCTGCAGGCAGAGATCCCTAAGACGTGGGCCTCGCTGTTCAACAGCAGATATTAAACCCCAGGACTCCTGCTGGCTCTCCGCTGTTTGACAGGCAGGGCTGCCAGGTACGGCTGCGCAGGCCATGCCCTGCACAGTGCGAGGAGGTCCCATTCACAAAGAACACATGGTAGATTTGTATACTTATTACAGCTTCCAGGCAGTAAAGCATCTCCTCTAACAAAGACCGTATATTATTATAACAGTTGAGCACCTTAAGGAAGGAGCACATGTCCTAATTCCCACAAAGGCATAATGTGAGCTCACAGAGGCCCTGACAACAGACTTCTGACACATTTTCCTGCAGGTTCAAATGCTTAGAGAACATTAGCTGATGTATGAGGAAGTTCACAGCATCCGGAGTCTTTGACACAGGCCTGCTGTGTGAATAGCCCCTCTTTCCCTGGGGCCCCCTCTTCCTTGCCTTTACAGAACACTGCTCCACCTGATGGTTGCATTAATGATACAGTGATGACAATGACAGCAACCATGATCGTTGAGCACCTACCGCAAGCAGGCGCCCAATGAGATGCAGACTTTTTCTACAAAGGGCCAGAGACCAAATAGTTCAGGCGCTGTCCACACCGTTTCTGTCATCATCACCCACTGCCACTGCAGCCAGAGACAATGCATAAGTGAGCGAGCGAGGCTGGGATCCAATGCAACTTCACAAATCAGCATGGGCTGCACCGGGCCCACCGCCCACTGCTTGCCCACCCTCACTGCAGGCTCACTGTTTGTTTACTCCTTACGGTAACCCCATCAAATGAGTGGGTATCAGCTCCCTTCAACAGAGAAGGAAACTGATGCTCAGAGAGGCCATGTAGCAAGTAAGTGGCAGAACCAACTTTCACACTGAGGTCTGACTCTCCATGATGAAGGGGAAGAAGTTGAGAGGAAGTCAGTTTGGAAACATGGTAGTAGACAGAGGCCATTTCTAACCACCTGAGTTTGTAATAAGACTCTAATTTTAATGTAGCACCTTTTCAGCACAAGGTGTTTATGTGCATCATCTTGAGCGGTGCCTGTAACTATCCTATGAAATACTCTTTGGTCACATTTTACAGATGCCAGGGAGGTCTATCTGCCTATGGTGACACAGCCAGGACACACAGGTCCGAGTCCAGAGCTGGACAGCTCGCTCCCAAAGAGCCTGGGTCTGAGTGGCTCCGACGCTGCTTTATTCCCCACTTCACCACATGAGGTGAGAGGGAGAAGCAGTGCTGGCCCTTTGGGGACCTGAGGTTTAGCTTTGATTAGAAACATGTAAATAATAAGCATCACTGTCATCATGGAAATACACAAATCAAAACCACAACGAGCTATCACCTCACACCTGTCAGAATGGCTATCCTCCAAAAGAAACAACAAGCAAGGCGCAGAGGAAAAGGAGCCCTCACGCACTGCTGGTGGGAATGTAAATTGGTGCCACCACTATGGAAAACAGTATGGAGGTTTCTCAAAAATTCAAAAGAGAACCACCACACGATCCAGCAATCCCACTTCTTAGTATTTATCTGAAGAAATAAAAAACACTAATTTAAAAAGATATATGCAGCCCTATCCAGCTTGGCTCAATGGATAGAACAGAGGCCTGAGGACTAAAGGGTCCCGGGTTCAATTCCAGTCAAGGGCACATGCCCGGGGTTGTGGGCTCGGTCCCCAGTAGGGGGCATGCAATGATTCTCTCTCATTGATGTTTCAATCTCTCCCTCTCTGGAATCAATTTAAAAAATATATTTTAAAAAAGATATATTTTTTTCTGTAGCATTACTTGCAATAGCTAAGATGTAATATTCCATAGATATACAATGGAATATCACCCAGCCATAAAAAAGAATGAAATCTTGCCATTTGCAGCATAATTAATGGACTTAGAACATATTATGCTAAGTAAAATAAGTCTGACAGAGAAAGACAAACACTGTATATGATTTCACTTCTGTGTGGAATCTAAAAAACAAAATAAAAGACAACCAAAAAGACTCATAGATAGAGAGAACAAACTTATCATTACCAGAGGGAAAGGGAAATGGGAGAAGGGAAAAAAAAAAAAAAGCCGGGAGTGAAGTGGAAAAATAGGTACAAATTTCCAGTTATAAAATACATAAGCCACCCTGGCCAGGTGGCTCAGTTTGTTGGAGCATCATCCCATACACTAAAAGTTTCAGGTTTGATTCAGGTCAGGGCACATACCTAGGTTGTGGGTTCCATCCCCTATTGAGGCACATACAGAAGGCAACCAATCCATGTCTCTCTCTTTTTCTCTCCTTCTTTCCCTATCTCCCTCTAAAATCAACAAACATATCCTTGAGTGAGGATTAAAAAAATACTTGAGGCATGGGAATGTAATGTACAGCACAGAGAATACAATCAATAATATTGTGATAACTATGTAAGGTGACAGATGGTTAACACTGCGTAAGGTGTATAAATGTCTAATCACTGTGTCATACACCTGAAACTAATATAATATTGCATATGTCAACTATAATTTTAAAATAAATTTTTAAAAAGGTAAACAGCAGTATGCCAGCCACAGAATCAAATATTTTATTCATATTCTTACCTTTATAATAATCTTATGAGATAGGAAACAGAGGCTTAGAGAGGTTAAGTCACTTGTCCAAAGTAACACAGTTCAGAAGCAACACAGCTGGAATTCTAACCCAGAACTGTCAGGCTTGAGCACACAGCTCTGAACCACAATACCATGGAGAAGTCAACCTCTAACCTGGGCTGGCAAGTGTTCCTGGAGTTCTATGAGTTGCCAGGCCCTGTGCTAGGTGCTATGAAAAGAAATGATAAGTAAGGCAGACGGGTCTCTGGCCCTATGGTCCCTTCAGGCTGGAGAGGAGGACAGGGAGGAATGAATGAACACTGAATGATAGAAGAATTACAAATGGATAAGAGCCATGAAGAAAAAGTACAGGACACTAGAGAAGATGTGAATCGGGTGACCTGGGTTTTGGGGAGGACGGACTTTCTGAGGTCAGAAACTTAAGCTGAGATCCACAGGAGGCCTACGCCCGACCAAGATGGGAGGAAGGAATGGAGGCTTCCAGTAGAGGAAGTGCCCGT
>JAAGEH010000030.1:3910653-3943717 GCA_011751065.1 Lasiurus cinereus | reverse complement strand
CCCCCCCGGATCCGGCCCCGCGGCCTGCGCCCCGCCCGCCCAGCAGCCACCGACCCCAAGCTCCGCCTTCCTCCCGCGGCCCGCTTATATAAGCCCCGCCCCGACCCCGCCCCTGCCGCCCAGGCCCCGCCTCCACTCGGCCGCCCTACGGTAGCCCTGGCAACCGCGTGCCGTCATCCCATTGGTCAATTCTGACATAAAGCATTCAGCTCCGCCCGAGGACTCCGCTAATCTGAGCCGGTGTCCTCCCGGCGGGTCCCGGGCCCACGGCGACCGCACCCCCTGGAAATCGGAACTGCAGCGTCACCGCCACCGAATTCCCGACGTCGACGCGGTGGGACTCTGAGTTCTGGGTCTTGGACCTCAGAGAGGGAGCAGACCGAAGCCGGGAGAGTTCCTATCTGCCCCTGAGAAGGCTTTTCTGTGACTACCTCCTCGGCCCTGCTGGCTCCGCCCTCGCAGTCCAGGTCAAAAGTCCTCTTGTCTTACTTTTCTAATAAAAACCGATTCTATGTAATGGCCTCTTCCAGCATCTTCTCTGACACCTCCACCTCGAACCCAGCCAGAATATCTGCAGAGAGCCTTCTTGTGATTTTCTCAGCTCAGGGCAATCCCCCCCTTCATTTCATCCTCTGAATCGGGCAAGTGCCTAACAACTCGCTATGAAATGTGTCTCCGAAGGTAAGTGTTCTCTGACTTCCCCACCCAAAGCATCTCTTCTCTTCTGTGCCTGAAAAACTCCTCCTCCTTCATCTAAGTCCAATATGCCACTCCCCTACTGAGCCTTCTCGGACTTGCCTAGCGTGGAGGAACCAGGGAATTCATAAAACACATCTGTGGGGACCCCTCCGTCCTTTGGCTCTGGTTCCCCCACAGGGGTGAGATTCTTGACGTCGTTTTACACGTCCTGTTGGGTTACACTTCTCATGGAGTTTGTGAGCTCTCAAGGGCAGGAACTGAGGGCCTGGCTCCTCAGAGTGTCCAGCTGAAGAGGATTCAATATCTGTTATTCAAAAGGTAATTTAAAAGCTCATCTGGGCCGAAACCGGTTTGGCTCAGTGGATAGAGCGTCAGCCTTCGGACTGAAAGGTCCCAGGTTCGATTCCAGTCAAGGGCATGTTACCTTGGTTGCAGGCACATCTCCAGTGTGGGGCGTGCAAGAGGCAGCTGATGGATGTCGCTCTCTCATTGATGTTTCTAGCTCTCTGTCCCTCTCCCTTCCTCTCTGTAAAAAAAATCAATAAAATATATTTTTAAAAAAAGCTCATCTGGAACAGTAATGATATGAGAACAACTAAGACATTCTCGAGAAAGAAGACAGGCCTCCCTGTACCCGATAAAAAAAAAAAAAAACACTTTTAAAGTGACAGTCTCTGAAATAGCAAAGGGGTGGTGCAGGAAGAGACAGCAGCAGCACAGAACAGAGTCCAGAATGGTCTTGTGCATATTGGAGAATGCGGGACGCAGTAAAGACAGCATTTCAAATCAGTGTGGCCAAAGAGCTTTTAGTCTACTACAGGGGTCGCAAACTCATGAGTCAGCAGGGCCAAATATCCACAGGACAACGATTGAAATTTCTTTTGAGAGCCAAATTTTTTAAACTTAAACTTCTTCTAACGCCACAAATAGACTCACCTAGGCTGTGGTAATTTGTGGAAGAGCCACACTCAAGGGGCAAAGAGCTGCATGTGGCTCCCGAGCTGCAGTTTGCCGACCATGGGTCTAACATATGTGTTCATGTCCCCTGTCAGGCTGCAGGCTTCTTGAAAGGTCTCAGAGGCACTTCTAGTCCTGCCTCAGTATCGGCCAAGAGCGCCCTGCAAAACCTAATCAGAACATGCACAGATGGTGTATAACAGTGACCATGGAGTTTGCATCCCACCCAGCCTGGCCACACGACTGCCGGCTGTACTTGGTGGGGTCATTCCACGTAGACGGTCACTTCTGCCTGGCTTGGGTTCAGACCGAATGAGTCCTCGATGCTCTTCTACTTGGAACCTTCTTTCCTTCTATGCATAAGAACAGCCTTTCAGGAGGCAGTCAGCTTTACCGGAGGGGTCAGCTGCCAGCCCATTCTTTGAGAGATTCACAGTCATTTGTACTAACCTATGCATTCGTGCCTGAGGCCCTCCTGAGAACGAGCATCTGCTGACTGTGAGGCTTAGACCAGGACAGCCATGAATGAAACCCTGAGGGGAGCCCTCAAGAAAAGATGACAGAGGAGGGGAGGGGCACGCAAACAAACTTTGGCTCTTTTTAAAAAAATATATCTTTTTATTGATGTCAGAGAGGAAGGGAAAGGGAGAGATAGAAGCATCAATGATGAGAGAGAATCATTGATCAGCTGCCTCCTGCACACACACACACAAACACCGCTTACTGGGATTGAGCCCACAACCCAGGCATGTACCCTTGACCAGAATTGAACCTGAGCCCCTTCAGTCAGCAGGATGAAGCTTTATCCACTGAGCCAAACCATCTAGGGCAGTTCTATTATTTTTAAACCACTTTTGAGCTGGCTGTATTTGGCTACCATGGTCTACATCTATCTCACTAGCTCGTTTCATCCCCTGGTACAGAGGAGGCACATTCAGTATGCTTAATGAATGAGTCAATCAATAAAGGTAAGAAGGAACCATCAGAATCCAGTCTGCTCATATATTATCTGTCAAGGGCTAGTGGACTGGATACAAATAAACTGGATGTATCTTTTTCCCTACTGGGTATTTCTATCACTAAATCTCCATGGCAACCCTATGTCACAGGGGCTATAATTGTTCCCATTTTGCAAATGAAAAGTCTGAGACTCAAGAGAAGTTCAGTAATTTTCCAAGGGTCACCTAGCAAGTAAGGGTGGAGCCGGGATTCAAACCTATCTGTCCTGACTCTTAGCCTTTATCATTAACTGCCAACCAGTGGCTGGGCATTCTGGCTGCAGCTCAACAAAAATCACCCAGGCATCCTGCTGGCATCCAGCCCAAAGGTTGGCAGTCCCTCTCCTACCAGTCTCTCATGCCACTGTTATCCATGGATGCTGTGCAGAGCCCTCAAGAATATGATGCTGCCCTAGCCAGTTCAGCTCACTAGATAGAGCATTGGCCTGTGGACTGAACGGTCCCGGGTTCAATTCTGGTCAAGGGTACATGCCCAGGTTTCGGGCTCAATATCCAATTGGGGGTTGCAGGAGGTAGCCAATCAATGATTCTCTTTCATCAATGATATTCCTATCTCTCCCTTTCTTTCTAGGGTCAAAGATTATGTTGCTGAAACAGGACAAAAACCCTCTGATCTCTGGCCAGGATCATGTCAGTCAATTTCAACCTATTTTTTCTAAACCAGTCATAATCATCATCACAAAGACTGCAATAAGAAAGATGTCTTATATCTGCGAAGAGTTGGAGAATTTGAAAAAAAACACACACACACACAAAACTTTCCTGTTGATCATTTCATTCAGGATTCCCAGTACTTCATGGGATTGGGTGTGAGTTAAATTTAGGTTTGGCTGAGGGAAATAGAAAATCCCCAAGTAACAGAGCCATAAACCAGCATAGGTTTATTCTACAAGCATGCAGTCAATAACATTGGAGGTACGCAGTCCAAGTCTGCCATCGCCAGCTCCTCGCGTGTACAAAATAGCTGTTGGAGCCCCAGCCACATTCCCAGGGCTAATATCTAACCAAAATATGAGTGTGTGTGACCACACAGATTGTTCCTGGTCCAGGTCCTTTTTGATTGATCAGTGTCCATCTCCATGCACAGATTGTTAAATATTATAAACACCAATTCTGCACATTCCAAGCATGAGGAAGCCCCCCTTTAAGCAGCCATCTTCAAGTTCCACCTGCGTTAATTTCCTAGGGCTCCTGTAAAGAAAGTGCCACAATCTGGGTGGCTTAAAATAGGTATATTGTCTCACAGTTCTGGAAGCTAGACGTCCAAACTCAAGGTGTTGGTAGTGCCATGCACTCTCTGGTGGTTCTAGGGGACTGTCCTTGCTGCTGCTAGCTTCTGGTGTTTGCTGGCAATCCTGGGAGATCCTTGGCATTCCTAGGCTTGCAGGCTTATCACTCTATCTTCCCCCATCGTGTCTTCACATCATCTTCCCTCTGTACATGTCTGTCTCTGTGCTCAAATTTCCCCGTTTAGTAAGTACTCCAGTCATTCTGAATTAGGACCCACCCAAATGAACTCATTTTAAATTGGTTGTGTAAAGACCCTGTTTTCAAATAAGGTCACATGCTGCGGTATTTGGGTTAGAATTTTAACATATCTTTTTGGGGGAGGCTACAACCACCAACACTTCCTTTCATATAATTGGCCAGAACAGATACAAACACGGTACCACCTAGCTGCAAGGGAGGTGGGAAGATATACAGTGGTACCTCGAGATACGAGTGCCCTAACATACGAGATTTTTGAGATACGAGCCGCTGAGCGAGCGATTTTTGCTTTGAAATACGAGCAATAGTTGAGATACGAGTAATCGCGTGGATTGGCCGGCTGCACACAACCCACCAGTTTACCGCGTCTCATAGTTTCCCACACCTCAAGGTTACAGAACGAATTAAATTCGTATCTCGAGGTACCACTGTAGTCAGTAGTTGGGTATGTTGTTACTTCCTCCCACAGTCAATAAAGTCAAAATACTAAAGAAGAGAGGGAGACTGGATATTGTGTGAAGACTGGCAGTCTCTGCCACAGTCAGAGAGGTTATTTCCCCTTTTATTGATCATATACCAGTTAGAATGATTATGGGATTTACTCCATAGGGAGAGGTGAACAAAGAAGTAAATAAACATTTATTAAGCACCTATTGTGTGAGAGTTACCATGATGAATGTTTACAAACACATAGTTGTATTTAATCTTTGTTTTTGTTCTTAATCCTCACCCAATGATATTTTTTCCATTGATTTTTAGAGAGAGTTGAAGGGAGGAAAGGAGAGAGAGAGAGAGAGAGAAACATCAATGTGAGAGAGATTCACATTGATTAATTGTCTCCCACAGGAGCCCCAACAGGAGTCGGGGATCAAACCTGCAACCAGGTATGTGCCCTTCACCAGGAATCGAACCTGTGACCCTTTGATCTAAGGGCTGACACTCTAGCCACTTGGCAAACCAGCCAGGGCTATTTAATCTTTATACAACACAGCAAGATGGGTATTATTGACCCCATTTCAAAGATGAAAAAATTGATGTTAAATCCTTTGTCCAAGATTACACAGTTAGTGTGAGCAATGGAGCTTGAACTTAACTCCAGACTGAAACTTTATGCCTGTGAAATGGGCCCTGAGAATGGAGCGTAAAGCCAGAACGAAGAATGCTGGGGTCAGGCCAACTGCAAACAGCAGGAGATCTGAGGGGTCCGGAACTCAGAGTGAGAAAACAGGTGAACTGATAGAAAGAGCATCAACCTGAAGGCAGCACTGCAAACTCCCTGAAAGTATCAGTGAGATGGAGACCTTGAAGAAACCACGGCTGCAGCTGACATTTCAGTCAGAGCTGCCTTTAAGTTTTAAGAATGGAAACTAATAACAGCCACCATTTGTTGAGCAACTACTATGCTCCAGAAACTGTATTATGTATTTAACATTAATAATAGCTTACATTTTCAGAATAGTTGCTATCATGCAACCTTTTAAAGTTTATATGACCTTGAATCTCACAATCCTTTGAAGTCGGTGCTATTAATATCACAAGAGAGAAAACAAGCTAGAGAGGCTAATTAACCTGTTCAGAGTCACACAGCTGGTAAATGGCATCTCTATGTTACATGCATTTCCTTCATCTTCACAACAAGCCTGCAAGGTGGGATTACTACTCTCAGAGTTCAGGAATCTGAGGCCCAGAGATGCCAAGTATTTGCCCACAAATACTTGGCACAGCTGGCAGATGACAGAGCCAGAACTCTGACTCGGGACTGTGCACTGGTGAAGAATTTGAAATGGTACAGGCCAGGGTCATGTTGGAGCAGATCCTGGACCCCAACTCTTGGAACCCCAAGTCCTAGTTATTGTAAGGCATCTGTCCCCTGACACAGAGGCAGGCAGGACAGAGGCCTGCAGTGTGCCTCAGAACCCAACCCAGGACCTAGTACCAAGCTGGGCCTCTTTCTAAATCAGCGTGTTGACTCATTGTGGGATGATGATAGTCACACCCTTCCCTAGACATACAAAATGCTAAGTTGCTGAATTGGATAGTTTGGGATTCTTTATGTTAATTCCACTCTCTTTTAGGCTGAATGCAAACGTGAAAAAAAAAAATAGTGTGTGGCAATTAAGGAATCCACACATTTTCTCTCGAGCCAGACCTGAGTCATTTCTGACAAATGTGATGAGAATACAACCATAACCACCAAAATAATAATAATAATAATAATACTCAGCTGAAAAATCTCGTTTTTTCCAGCTGCTGTCTCCAGAGCCACCTGAGAGAGAAATAGAAAGGGTTTGAATCAATGGTTCTCAGATGGGTGGGCTTCAGAACCACCTAGAAGGCTGTTAAAACAGCTTTCTGGGCCCCACCCCAGAGTATGAGTCAGTAAGCCTTAGAGCAATCATGTCAAACTCAAAGGCTAACACGGGCCAAATAAATGAGGTATGTGACATGCGGGCCGGGAGTTTGACATGCTCTTTGGTCCCTTGAGTGTGGCTCTTCCACAAAATACCACGGCAAGGGCGAGTCTATTTTGAAGAAGTGGCAGTAGAAGAAGTTTAAGTTTAAAAAATTTGGCTCTCAAAAGAAATTTCAGTTGTTGTACTGTTGATACTTGGCTCTGTTGACTAATGAGTTTGCCGACCAGTGGCCTAGAGTATGCATTTCTGACAAATTCCCAGGTGATGCCGCTGCTGCTGGCCCAGGAACCACACTGGGTAAACCCCTGGGGTCTGAATGAATGTGAAGCACAGCAGGCAAAGGGCAAAAGCCATCCTGGGCTGGATGGCTGTGCGTCTCTAGATAATAAGGGAACAGACTCCAGGGGTATATAAACCATCTCCTGGGGCAACTCTCACTGGCTGTGTGACCTTGGGAACATTACTTACTTTGTGTGAACCTGACTTTATGCATCTGTACAATGGGCATAAAAAGAGTGCCTACTTTCTAGAACTGGTTCTAGGAGTCCATGAGCTCTCGCCGGGTGCTTGGCACATACATTAGTAAATGCTTTCTAAATTGCCGCTCTTGGTATTATCACCCTGGGCCAGGGGCCAGAGGAGAAAGTCCAGCGAAGGGTCAGGGATACTGCGGAGGAAGGATGGGAGAAGCAGCCCCACCAGGAGGTTTGGGAGCCTGAGCTGAGGAACCCCCAGCCAGGGTCAGAGGTCCAGGGAGAGGGTCAGCATGTGGTGAGGAGGTGGGTGTGGAATTCTCTTCCATTCCCTGTGGGATTGCACAGGGCCAGAGGCCGGTGTGCTGAGTCATGCAAGCCTGTCCCAAGCCGAGCCTCTTTTGAAATTGCCAGTCACGTTCTCCTCCCGAAAACTGCTCACTCATCTCAAGGGAAAGGGGAGCCAGGCAGCCATGTCTGTATCTCTGGGCTCTCCCCTCCCTTCCCCCCACTGCTGATTGCACCATAGGACATCCAGGTACCTCCTAACTGACCAATCAGAGACTGTGGTTGGGTGATAAGTCAGAGCCAAGGTGACTGGAATCCACTCTAGAGGGAGCCAAAGAGTGTTTGCCTCTGTCTCCGAGGCTTCGGGCCACAAAGCAGGATCCTCCTAGATCAGTGGTTCTCAACCTTTCTAATGCCTCGGCCCTTTAAGACAGCTCCTCATGTTGTGGTGACCCCCAGCCATAAAATTATTTTTGTTGCTACTTCATAACTGTAATTTTGCTACTGTTAATGAATCGTAATGTAAATATCTGTGTTTTCCGATGGTCTTAGGTGACCCTGCTAGCGGTCGCAACCCACAGGTTGAGAACCGCTGTCCTAGATGGACACCAGACCTCTTGCCTTTGTAAGGCACAGCGCCACTTCCTCTGCGTTCTATTGGTTAAAGTAGTCACAGAGCGGTCCCACATTCAGTGTGGATGGAACCCCACAAGGTGTGAGTAGTGGGAGTCATGGTCAATAAGGCAACATCATTGGAAACTAGCTGTCAACCCCAATCTCTACACATCCACTGTGCCCACTTCCGTCTAAATCATGATGATCATCTCTAACCCAGAGGCCTGCAATAATTTTCTAGGTAATCCCCTGCCCTACTCCTATCTCTTGCCAATCTAGTCTCCATTTTATTCTTTTTTAAAATATATATATGTTATTGACTTTTTTACAGAGAGGAAGGGAGGGATAGAGAGTTAGAAACACTGATGAGAGAGACATCAATCAGCTGCCTCTTGCACGCCCCCTACTGGGGATGTGCCCACAACCAAGGTACAGTACATGCCCTTGACTGGAATCAAACCTGGGAGGGACCCTTGAGGCCGCAGGCCAACACTCTATCCACTGAGTCAAACCGGTTTCGTCCCCATTTTATTCTTATTAGAAATGCAAATTCAGTCGATCCCTATTTAAAACCCTGCACTGACTTCCCCTTGTTCTTGGGATGAAGTCCCAGATTCTTAGAAAGCCTGTGAGGGACCTAAGTCCAGCTCCCTCTACTCAGGCCCCTCTCCCCCACCCCCCACCACCATCGGGCCTTCCTGCAGCTCCTCACATCTGCCATGCTCCTTCGTTTCCTGGGGCCTTCTCATTTGCCTCTTCACGTGATCCAACTTCTGCTCCACCTTCAGGTCTCTGCTTACTAGTAAATGTCCTCTCCTCAGAGAGGCTGTCTTGGTGCTTTGGGTCATTAACACATTGTTTTTTTGGGAGTCAGAGAAAATCCAGCTCCAACTGGCTCTGGTGCAAAGGGACTTTATTGCCTCATGTAAGGGAGCCACTGAGGGATCAGATCTCAGACACAGACTTTGCTTCAAGTATCGGCTCTGCGTTCTGCAGACTGGGCCTCCTCCTCAGGCAGCCCTGGACCCCTGGACTATCTGTTCAGCCCTGTTGCTTGACGCACCCGACTGTGATTGGCCAGGCGTGGGTCTCGAACCACCCCCTCCCCAGCTTCGAGATGGGATTAGTGAGGAAGGAAGATGGGGAAGGAGTGGTTCTTCACAGGAATTAAGTGGGCTATTGTTTCCTGAAGAAGGGAGGTGCATTTGCTGAGCATCTGCTGTGCTCCAGAAACCGTGTTATGAATTTAACATTAGTAACAGTTTACATTATCAGAACCACCAAAGCATTCCCTTTACCCTCTGGGCCAGCACCCTGAACATTTCCTTCACACACACACACACACACACACACACACACCCCGTCACTCTCTTTTTTAAAAATGTATCTTTATTGTTGAAAGTAATACAGATGTCCCCCCTTACCCCATTGACCTCCTCTGTCAATAATATATATATATGGCTATAAGCAAACTCATCAAGACAATGTAAACGTTTCAAGTAAACTGTTAAAAGGAATTAAAAGAAAAATGTAGTTCTGAGATAGAAATCATAACTTTGTAAGCACCTTAAGTCATCCCATAACAAGGGCATCCCAACAAATACATGCCTATTTTAGAGGTAAGAGGAGCACCCCGTAAGCCAGCTGGGCCCCGTTCCTGCCCCCAGATCCCCTCCACCATCGAATCGGGGAGACCTCGGAGCCTGCCCCTCTCCGGTTCCAGGGGATGCGTGAAACCGCTCCCCGTTGCAGAGCTCATTCCCAGGGACATTAATTTGTGCGGTATCTGTTTTTATTGTCTACACGTGGGATCGGACTTGTTCCCGCCACGGGCACGCCTTGGAGCGCGCCGCACAACCCCAGGCCGGCGCCGCCGCCAGCCTCGCTCGGCGCGGGCGAAGTCCCGCAGGGAACTGTCCCACCGGCGGCTGCCAGACCTGCAGGCTCCGGCTCCGGAGAAGCCGCGCCTCGGTCCCTCCGGAGCCGCGCCCCCTCGCCCGGCTCACACAAAGGATGCCCCTAGGACGGGTCAGCTACGGGCTTGTGCGCGGATCGAAAGTGCCACCCGCTCCTCGGCGGTTTCCTCTTCCTGGGGTTCCGAGTACAGTTGCGTCCCAGCGGGAGGAGGCCGCAGCGGGACCCGAGCGGGTGCGCGGGGAAAGGAGGAGGCTGCCTGCGGGGCCGCGCTCCCGGCGCACGGAGGGCCCAGCGGCCGCCCGGGCGCGGTGCAGCTGCCGGCCGCAGCCACCGCCCTGCACGGACCCGGCTGCCCGGCGCACGAGGAGCGGGACCCGAGGCCGGGCGGAGGCGGGTGCGCGCGGCCGCTCCCCGCGGGCTCCGGATCCCGGGAGGCGGGAGGGGAGGCGCGGCTTGGCCAGAGGGCAGCGAGGTCAGCCCCCAACCCCCTGGGGAAGGAGCGACCCCTCGGCGGACTGGGGCTTCGGCACCCCTTCAACCCAAAGCGCGTTCCACGCCCCCCACCCCTTCCCCGCGCGGCCGCCGGGAAGATGGAAGGATGAGGCGAGGGGCCGCCGTGGAAGGCTGAAGGGCGGCCCTCGGGACCGGAGCCCTGGGTGCAGCCTGTTCCTCACCTCATCTCCAGGTGAAACAGTGAACCGGTTACTAATGAGGATTAACAATAAGGGGTTAATAGTGCAGATCAATTATTAACTGGTTAATAATACGGATTGATTATTAACTGGTTAATGTGAATTATCAACTAACCGGTTAATAATGCGAATTGACAATAACCGGTTAATGGCGCGGATTAATTATTAACGGGTTACTAATGCGGATTAATTATTAACTGGTTAATAATGTGGATTTTGGAATCCGAAGAAAACACGGTAATTTCAAGGGAAATATCAAAAGTGCTTTATTCAAAGTAATGTCCATCGCTAGCTACACATTTCCCCATCTTTCAGGTAATTTGTGGATACCGTCCCAATAGGACTTTTCTAGTTTTGAGGCAAACAAACCCAGCCGCAAGTTCATTGGAAGGGTGGATGATCAATGTGTCCTGCAATTCACGTTAATTTTCAAAGTTAGCTGCTTTCTTCATCAATGCCCCAGCGGAGTGATCCACAGCGAAGAGAAGAGTCGTAAGGTTTTGGATTTTTGTTTCCACTTCCTGGCACGGCAACCTTGTGAAGGAGCAAGGTCTGGTGAATACAGTGGGTGGGTTAATACCTCCCAGGCAAGATCTTTTAACGTGTCTTTAACTGGTTTTGAAGTGTGTGATGGTGCATCACCATGAAGCGAAATTACTTTGCTGTGTCTTCTGGCACATTCTGGTTGTTTCACAAGCAAAACGTGGTTCAAATTATTTCTTGTCGGGGGTGATCAGTATTAATGATTTCACCTGGATTTAGAAGCTCATAATACACCATACTTTCTTTTTTAAAAAATATATATTTTATTGATTTTTTACAGAGAAGAAGGGAGAGGGATAGAAAGTCAGAAACATCGATGAGAGAGAGACATCGATCAGCTGCCTCCTGTACGCCCCACACTGGAGATGTGCCCGCAAGCAAGGTACATGCCCCCCACCAGAATCAAACCTGGGACCTTTCAGTCCGAAGGCCGACGCTCTATCCACTGAGCCAAACCGGTCTTGGCAAAACACCATACTTTCTTGATCCCACCAAATGCAGACCATTTTCTTCTTTCCAAAGTGATTTGGCCTTGTAGTGGGTGGATGTTGATGGTTGACTTGGATCAACCCATGATTTTGTCCATTTGCGATTCTCAAAATAAATCCACTTCTAATCGCCAGTCACAATTCGATGCAAAAAAGACTTTCTTTCATGCCGTTGAAGCAATATTTTACTGATGACTCTGGATTTTCCATTTGTCTTTCGTTCAGTTGATTTGGCACCCATTTTTCTTCCTTTAAAATCTTTCCTATTGCTTGTAAACGAACTGAAATTGCTGAGCAACGTTTAATCTTTCTGCAAGTTATTTTTGAGTTTGACACAAATCTTCATCCAATAATGCTTGTAATTGTTGGTCTTCAAACTTTTTTGGTTGACCCGGATGTTCTTTGTCTTTCACATCAAAATCATCACTTTTAAAACGTTTAAACCAGCATTCACAAGTATTTTGAGATGGAGCATGTTCACCATAAGCTTCCCGAAGTATACAATAACTTTCAGCAGCATTTTTCTTCAAGATAAAGTAATGAATTAAACTTACCACAAATGCTCTCTTTTTTTTTGGCACAAATTTGACATTTTTAAGCATAAAAATACCTATGATGTTAACACCTTCAGAAGATTTGACATATGAAGTTTTGAAGCTTGTTGTCAATACAACAAAATAGCATACATGTCAAATCGCATATATATCAATATATGTATAAACTCCATCTATTAAAAAAATCCACATTATTAATCGGTACACATAATACATGTATATTTACATGTCTATATACACATACATACTGTCGCTCTATATCTATATAGTTTATTTTTTCTGAACTGTTAGAGTAAGTTGCAGACATAATTCCCCTTTACTCCTAATACATAATCAATGTGTAATTTCCGGAATGTCTTTTCTCCAGATTTCCATATGGTTCACTCTGCATATGGCGCCCCTCACCTCCTTCAAGTCTTTGTTCAAAGGAGACATTCGCAAAGAGGCCTACCTGATCACCCTTTAAAATTTCAACCCACCCCTCCATGCACATGTTGTGCTCACTCTTGGTCCTCTTACCCTGCTTTGCTTTTTCTTGTCTTACAGCACCTTTCACTTTGTAGGATACTTTTATATATATATATATATATATCCTTTTTTTCCCCTTAATGACCTCCCCCCAGCCTTCCCCACTCCCTAGTACATGCCCTCACCTGTTCCCCCCAGTAGGATACTTTCGAACTGATATAGGAAACTTCTGTATTTTAAGCTTCATAAGGACAAGGAGCTTGTGTTCACTGAAATATCCCACACTCCTAAAACAGCACATAGCAGATTGTCAGTAAATACTTATTGAATGAATGAATGAGGCAACCCAAGATCACAGCAAATGAATGGTGCAGGGCTTTTCATCAGGCCCTGTCACCAGCAGGCAGTGCCCTGAGCTTTTCTGTGATGTCCCCGAGGCTGCGTAGTCTCTCACTGGGACCATCTGGGACACTGGTTTATGTAGCTCCTACCCACTGTGGGGTGGACCCAAATGATGAGATCTCAATTTTGTCATCATTACCTTTGACTTCCCTTTTTCTCTTCGTCCCCTACCCCAACGCTGTCCTGGAGAGGCAGGGTGGTGTGGAGCCAGGAGCAATAGATGGGAGTCCTTGGAAAAGCCACTTCCCTCTCTGGGTCTCATTCTCACAATCTCTGACACTCCTGGTGGCTTGGCTATCCCTCTCCAGCCTCTGTCGGTCATCACCCTAGGGCCCTGGTCGGCAAACTGCGGCTCTCGAGCCACATGCGGCTTTTTGGCCCTCTGAGTGTGACTCTTCTACAAAATACCATGGCTGAGTCTATTTTGAAGAAGTGGCATTAGAAGAAGTTTAAGTTTAAAATATTTGGCTCTCGCCCTGACCGGTTTGGCTCATTAGATAGAGCGTTGGCCTGCAGTCTGAAGGGTCCGAGGTTCGATTCCAGTCAAGGACATGCTCCTTGGTTTCGGGCACATCCATGGTGGCGGGTGGGCAAGAGGCAGTTGATCAATGTCTCTCTCTCATAGATGTTTCTGGCTCTCTATCCCTCTCCCTTCCTTTCTGTGAAAAATAATAATAATAATAAAATTTGACTCTCAAAAGAAATTTCAGTCGCTGTACTGTTGATATTTGGCTCTGTTGACTAATGAGTTTGCCGACCACTGGGCTAGGGAATCTGTTTGAGACTGTAGCCTGTTCTCTGACAGCAGAAGGCATGGCTTGTTCGGGGGGTAGGGGGGGGGGGCGGGGGTGGCTGGGGAAGAGATGAGAACAGTATCCTCCACTCTGGGTTTGCTGCTGGCCTCTGCCTTTGGGAATTAGACAGATCTGGATTTGAATCAAAAGCTGCCACACCCTGGTGGCTCTGTGATCCCAGAAGTTGCCTCTGTGTTCCGAGTCTCCGTTTCTGTCCTGTAAAACAGGTTTCGTAATATCTTCTTCAGAGGATATTGGGGAAACTTAATTAAAATACGCACATAGAGCACTTTGCATGTCACCTGACACATAGAAAGTGTTCCCCAAATAGTAGCTGTTGTTAGCTTCTGAGCCCTGAGTGGGTGCCTGCATATATACCGGGGGGAGAGGGACATTTCTGGAGCCCTCTCTGCATAGCAGGTGTGGGCCTGGCCACTGTTGTGTGACTTTCGGGGCTGTGGATCTTTAGGAGACACCATCTCCTGACCTTTCCAAAGAGTTCCAAGCCCCTCGTCTCCCCATTTTGAAGACTGAGCCCAGAAGTCCAAGTCACAGAAAGCACTTGAAGGTCCCTGGGAAAGCCGTCTGGGCCAGGAGCACTTAGAAGATGCTTCCCCCACATGTTCAGTTTATTGAAATATTGTATTCATCACTCAGAGATGCAAAAGAAATAATTCCCAAAAGTTAATAGCTTCAAATAACAAACGTATTCTCTCACTCAGTGTCTGGGGATCAAGAATCAGGAAACGGCTTAGTGGGGTGACCTGGCTCAAGGTCTCAAATGAGTTTGTGGTTCAGCAATCAGCCAGGGCTGCAGACCTCAGAAGGCATTCACGGGGACTGGCAGACACACGTACTGTGCGTTCACTCACATGGTGTTGGCAGGAGGCTTCAGTTCCTTGCCAGGCATATTTCTCCATAGCGATGGCTCAACACGTGGCCTCTTCCAGAACAAGCTATCTGAGAGAGAGGGAACAGTACCCTGTTCTCAGCAGTGACATACCATCACTTCTGCACACCCTATCGTCCACACCGATCAACCTGATACAGTGTGTGTGTGTGTGTGTGTGTGTGTGTGTGTGTGTGTGTGTGATTGCACAAGGAGGAGCACACCAGGGCTTGCTGAGGACTATTTTGAGTGCTGCCCACCACAGATATAATTTGCATATGATGAAAGGCACAGATCTTGGGTGTACAGTGTGGTCAGTTTTAGCTATCGGATATTCTATGTAACCCACACTCCTACCCAGGTTTAGAACATCTTTACCACCTCAGCATATTCCTCATCCTCAGAACATCCAGCACCTCACGTACCCAGTCCAGCCCCTCTCATCCCAAGCAACCCCTGATCTTACTTCTATCTGTATACAACTCACAGTTTTGCCTGGTCCAGAACTGGGTGAGAGTGGAATAACACCGTCTACTCTTTCGTGTCTAACTTCTTTGCTCTGCGCAATGATTTTGAGACTCATCCTTGATGTTGCCTGTATCCATGGTTCGTTCCTTTTTATTGCTGAGTTAGGCCCTCCCCTCTCTGTGTGATTCTGACCTTCATTCGGTGTGCCCTTGACTCAGGAGCCCTCTCCTGGGTGGTGGTTAACTCCTCATATTTCTCCTTCCACGGGACAGCGGCCGTCTCTCATTTAGTTCTGGGTCCCCAACATGAGCACAGTGCCTGGCAGGAAGCAGGTGCGGGGAGCTGGCCCACCTGGAAGGTAGTGGTGGGCAGGAATACGGGGGACAGGCAGGCGGGACACTGGACATTGGACATCGGCAGGACTTGTTCACCGGGGCCGGAAGTCACTCCGAGACCCAGCGTCAACAGACCCCAGAGCTCCCAGGTCCCTCCAATCAGAGGTTCCTGGACAAAGAAGGGGTTTCATTCTGACAAACACAGAGGGGCAACAAGTGCAGCTGTAACTCTGGCGGTTACCCTCTGGCCACTGAAAAGCTCATTGACTGGGGAGAGGTCTGAAAAGAAAGCGAAAAACGGATTCTCCCTCTCCTTTCGCCTCCCCTTTCACCCAAACATCTAACATCTAGCCCCTCCTCTCAGGCCAGGGTTTGAAGCCCCACCCCCTGTGAGTACGTACCTCCCTCCAGCTCTTCCTGCTCACACTCACACTCCCACTCGCCTCACCCTTGGCAAGCCCAGAGGAGACCAGGGCTAAGGCTCCAACACCCAGTAGGCTTTCTAGAATCCCAGGGCCCCTAAAGCATAGTCTTGGGGCTCAGGGGCCGAGTCCCGGTTCTGCCACCTCTGGCTGGGTGACCTCGGTCAGTGGCTTCCTCCTCTTTGCAAAATACAGTTGGACGTACCTGGCCTGCCCCAGGGAGAGGAGCATAATTCTTAGCTGCTAGGGTGAGTGAGGGACTGACTGAGGTAAGTGCTGAGCACAGTGGCTGGCGGAGGGAGGGTGATGTGCCTCAGTAGGGCAACGTGTCAGTTGGGCCTTTTCTAAAAGTTGTTAACCTGAAAGGTAGAAGGAGCACCAGAACCCGGAGCTCAGAACAAAAGGCATGAAGTGCTCCGCCTGCCAAGCTCAGAGGACGCCTGGCTCCTCCCTCGGGGCTTGATTAGGACCTGCCATTGCCGCAGGACCAGCCCTGCTCACAGGGCTGGAGGCAAGGAAAGAAACCACCGACCCTCAATCCCTGAGGGCAGAGCAGGGGCAGTGGACTGCTCCTCTCCCTGGGGCAGCGCAGGTGCATCCAACTGTATTTTGCAAAGAGGGCCACCCTCCACTTGCTCCTCTGCAGCGTGACCTACCACCCCTCCATCAAGAGGGCCAGTCAAATCCCCTCCCTCGAATCTGGGCTGGCCTTGGTGACTCACTCGTAACAACAGAGTGCAGCAGAAGTTCCCGTGACTTCCCGGGACTTCCCGGGACTTCTGAGGTGAGGCCAAAAGGAAGCTGGCAGCGTCTTCCTTGGTCTCCTGGAAAGCTCACTTTCTCTTGCGACACGTCCTCTCCGAGCCGGGCGGCTTCGCTGTGAGAAGCCACGTCACCTGGACAGGCACATGCAGGTGCTCCAAGTGACAGTGCCAGCGGGGCCTTCCAGTCCTTTTGGCTCAGGTACCAGCCATGTAACCGGAGCAGCCTCCCAGGTGATTTTAGCCCCAGCCTCTCGAGTCTTTCCAGCGAAGGGCCCGTGGAATGTATTAGTTATCTATTGCTCCATAACAAATTACTCCAAGAGATAGCCGCTTAAAACAGCAAGCATTTATCTTATCATCTACCGTTTCTGGCCGTCAGGAACCTGAGAAAAGCATTCTGACACTGGGTCGGGCTTTCGTGAAATTGCAGTCCAGCTGTCGGCCAGGGCTGCAGTCAGCTAAGACGTGCTCTGGGGCTGGGGGATCCACTTCCAAGCTCATTCACATGGCCGTTGGAAGTAGGCTGGGTTCCTTCCCAGAGGGGCCTCTCCATGCATGAGGGTCCTCAAGACATGGCAGCTGGCTTCCCCCAGAGTGGGTGACCTAAAGGACAGAGAGTCATAACCTAGACTCAAGAGTGGAGTGACATACTGTCTCTTTTGCCACCTTCTAATGGCCGCCCAGACCAGCCCTGATACATAGCGAGAGGGGACTAGACAGGGCACGGATACTGGGAGGCTTGTGTCGCTGGAAACCATCTTGGAGGCTGCCTACCGCAAGCAGAGCCCAGCCACCACCCCCAGCACCCGCCGTGCCCTGTCCCGTTCCTGACCCACAGAATCCATGAGCAGGATAAAACGATCATTGCTTTAGGCTGTGAATTTGGGGGTGATCTGTTGCAGTAGGTAACTGCAACAGAGGCAAGGGAATAATTCGTCCAGTTTGCCACCAGAGGGCGCCTGACCTCTCATTCCTGGTGGGTGTCACCTGAGCCACTGCACCTGCCCAATGCCCTGGAGCTACTGAGATAAGGGGAAGGGCCCTCAGAGAGAAGGCCGAGGAGGGACATGGCCAGGTGGCGAGTGAGCAAGAAGAGGAAGAAAGACAGAGTCAGCCCAGGTCCACGGGCCCTGGGACTGGGGCTGCAGAGGGTAAAAGTGAGGAGGACAGCAAGCCTGCCAGGGCCACAGAGATGAGCTGGGAAGGGTGAGCCTGTGACCCCCAGCTGAGGAGAGCTGTTTGGCACCAGCATGGCCAGTGGGGCTAGGCCCCTCACACACACATACCAAGTCTGTAATGGGCCGGACGGCTGTGCTGATGGAGAGGACAGGAACACAGCCACAGTACAAGCAGTAGAGAAGGAGTGCGACAAGGGCCAGAAGGGGCTACCTAAGGAAACAAGTCCTTTTCTTTGTCCTTTTTATTTCTCCCCACCAGAGGGTGGGGGAGCAAGCCACGCCCATCTCCCTGCAGGCCACAAGTCCGTCTGCTGGGACTTTGAATCCAATAGCAATCGACCTTTGAAAACTCAAAGACCAAGCGAATGCCCAAAACAAGAGACTTCCTTCATAACCAAAAATGACTGAGTTTTGGAAACAGGTGGAGATGTCATCGAGGGGGCCAGATGCCCATCAGGAAAGGGAGAACGGCAGATTACAGTTGGAGAAGTTGTGTTTGTAAAGACTGATACGTATCTTTACATGTTAATGTTTCTCAATCAAACTAGTTCCAGGAGCCATTATTATTAGTAGTAGTAGAGTAGTAGTAGTAGTAGTAGTAGTAGTAGTAGAGGCCCGGTGCACAAAATTTGTGCACGGTGAGGGAGTGTGTCCTTCAGCGCAGCCTGCTCCCTCTCCAATTTGGGACCCCTTGAGGGATGTCCAGGTAGGATCGAGCCTAAACGGGCAGTCGGATATTCCTTTCACAATCCAGGACTGCTCACCTGCCTGCCTTCCTGATTGCCCCTAACCGCTTCTGCCTGCCAGCCTGGTCACCCCCTAACCACTCCCCTGCCAGCCTGATCCCTGCCAACTGCCCTCCCCTGCTAGCCATCTTGTGGTGACCATCTTGAGTCCACATGGAGTCAGGCTTTTTGACCACATGGGGGCAGTCATCTTGTGTGTTGGAGTGATGGTCAATCTGTATATTACTCTTTTATTAGATAGGATAGAGGCCTGATGCATGGGTGGGGGCCAGCTGGTTTGCCCTGAAGGGTGTCCTGGATCAGGCTGGGTGTTCCCTTGGGGAATGGGGTGTCCTAGGCGAGGGGCCTGTGGTGATATGCAGGTTAGCCACGCCCCCCAGTAACCCAAGTGGAGGCCCTGGTATCTGGGCTTTATTTATCTTCTACAATTGAAACTTTGTAGCTTGGAGCAGAGCCAAGCCTTCTGCTCACACAGCCATTGAAACTGTATTGCCTTAAGGGGAGGCCTTGCAGGCCAGTCTTTGCAGAAAGCTTGGCTTCCTCCATCACCAGGGGCAACCCAAGCCTCTCTTCTGGTCTCTCTATGACCATAGCTATCTTGGTTGGGTTAATTTGCATACTCACTCTGATTGGCTGGTGGGTGTGGCTGGTGGGCATGGCTGGTGGGTGTAGTGGAGGTACAGTCAATTTGCATATTACTCTTTTATTAGATAGGATTATTATTATTACTATTATTATTACCCTTGGCTCCTCCTCTTTCACTTCATTCACTCACTCACTCATTCACTCCTCTTTCATGTCATACATTCATTCACTCACAAGCACTTACTGTATGCCCAGCACTGTGCTAAGCATCGTACTGTGATAAACTATAGTAAATTAGAAGTACAGTCAATTGATCATCATGTCCTGTCCATTCAATTTCCAATTACCTCTTAAGGCTTTGTCCACTTCCCCCACCTCAAATGTCTCTGCATTGGTTCAGGCCTCAGTAAATCTCATTTGAATTATTTCCTTTGCTCTGATCTTTTGCTATTCTAATCCATTCTCCACCCTTTTCAAGAGAGATCTTTCCAAAATGCAAATAGGATTGTCACTCCCTGTTGAAGATGACTAGATGTCCCCCAGCATCCAACCTTTCTTTAGTAATAGAGCTTCTACATTTTATTTTTAATTTTTTTAAATTTTAATAAATTTGTATTGTTCAGATTATTACAATTGTTTCTCTTTTTTTCCCCAATAGCTCCTCTCCACCTGGCTCCCACCCCACCCTCTTCCCTTACCTCCCCCACATTGTCCTCATCCATAGGTGTATGATTTTTATCCAGTCTCTCCCTAAACGCCCCTCATCTCTTTCTCCCTGAGAATTATCAGTCTACTCCCTTTCTATGCCCCTGATTCTATTATATTCACTTGTTGATAGATATGTATTTGATGTTCATAATTTTTACCTTTACTGTTTTCTTCTTCTTCCTCTTCCTAAAGAATACCTTTCAGCATTTCATATAATACTGGTTTTTGGTGTTGATGAACTCCTTTAGTCTTTTCTTATCTGTGAAGCTCTTTATCTGACCTTCAATTCTGAACGATAGCTTTGCTGGGTAGAGTAATCTTGGTTGTAGGTTCTTGTTATTCATCACTTTGAATATTCTTTGCCACTCCCTTCTGGCCTGCATAGTTTCTGTTGAGAAATCAGCTGACAATTGTGTGGGTGCTCCCTTGTAAGTAATTAACTGTTTTTCTCTTGCTGCTTTTAATATTCTCTCTTTGTCTTTTGCTCTTGATATTTTAATTATGATGTGTCTTGGTGTGGTCCTCTTTGGATTCCTTTTGTTTGGGGTTCTGTGCACTTCCTGGACTTGTAAGTCTATTTCTTTCACCAGGTATGGGAAGTTTTCAGTCATTATTTCTTCAAATAGATTTTCAGTATCTTACTCTCTCTCTTCTTCTCGCACCCCCATAATTCTGATGTTGGTACATTTGAAGTTGTCCCTGAGGCTTCTTTCACTATCTTCACATTTTTGGATTCTTTTTTCTTTTTGCTTTTCCAGTTGAGTGTTTTCTACTTCTTTGTATTTCAAATCTTTGACTTGATTCTTGCCTTCCTCTAGTCTGCTGTTAGGTTTCTGTATAATATTTTTTTATTTCAGTCAGTGTATGTTTAATTTCTAGTTGGTCCTTTTTCATCTCCTCTTGGGTCTCGCTAAATTTATCCATTTTTTTCTAGGAAATTCTTGAAAAACCTTATAACCATGGTTTTGAACCCTATATCCAGTCATTTATCTTCCTCCATTTCTTTCGTTTGTGATCTGTTCTTTTGCCTCCACATATTTCACTGCTTCCTTGCATTGATAGAGTAGCTTTGTGTACTAGGTGTCCTATGTGGCCCAGTAGCTCTGCCTCCCCAGTTACCTGAGGTGGACACTCTTGGTGCACTGCTTTGTGAACTGTGTGTACAGTCTTGTTGTAGTTAAGTCTTGATTGTTGTTGGTATCACTGGGGGGAATTGACCTCCAAGCCAATTGGTTGTGAGGATCATCTGTGTCTGCGCATGCGCACTTGCCTCCAGACTTCTGCCTTGCATGCGCTCACACACGAGAGCTTCAAGATCTCTGCCTTTCCGGTTCCCCTGAGTTTCCGTGCACTCTAGGGACCCATATGAGTCTGGGTCCCCAGGGTCTTGCCTGAAACTGAGGTTCAGTGCAGATGGCCCTGGGGTTTTGGGAGGTTCTGTTTTCCTCCTGCTAGAGCAGCGGTTCTCAACCTGTGGGTCACGACCCCGGCAGGGGTCGAACGACCAAAACACAGGGGTCCTCTAAAGCCATCGGAAAATACATATTTCCGATGGCTTTAGCCGCTGAGAAGTCACACTACCATCTGCAGCAGTGCTATTCAGCTGGAACGCATGCCGTTATGGATGCGCGTTCCAAACTGAATGCCTGCGCGCATGCACAGACGTGATTGCATCATCTGTCCGGGGCCTAAGGGGCGGGGGAAGCGGGGGAGGAATGCTCCACAGCAGTGGTTCTCAACTTTTCTAATGCCGCGACCCTTTAAGACAGCTCCTCATGTTGTGGTGACCCCCACCATAAAATTATTTTCATTGCTACTTCATAACTGTAATTTTGCTATTGTTAATGAATCCTACTGTAAATATCTGTGTTTTCCAATGGTCTTAGGCTCTATAACAGCAGTTCTCAACCTGTGGGTTGCAACTCACAGGTTCTCAACCGCCTAAAACATCGAAAAACACAGGTATTTATAGTAGGATTCATTAACAATAGCAAAGTTACAGTTTTGAGGTAGCAACGAAAATAATTTTATGTTGGGGGTCACCACCACATGAGGAACTGTATTAAAGGGTCTCGGCATTAGAAAGGTTGAGAACCACTGCGCTAGAGAAAGCCAGCGGCACAATCAGCAGTCAGCACTCTGTGTGCGCACTTTCATGCGCACTTTCACATGTACTTTTGCACACCCTTAGACCTCTGCCTTTCACAGCTGCCCTAAGTTTTCCTGCACTTTTTCCTTTTCACAACAGTCCATACTCCCCCATATGAGTCTCGCCTGGAACGGGGGTTCAATGTAGTCAGAAGTGGGGTTCAGTGCAGTTGGGATTTTCCATCTCCCTCCCGCTCAGTGGTTCTCAACCTTCCTAAGGCCGCGACCCTTGCATACAGTTCCTCATGTGGTGGTGACCCACAACCATGAAATTTTGCTACTGTTGTGCATCGTGATGTAAATATCTGCATTTTCCGATGGTCTTAGGCGACCCCTGTGAAAGGGTCGTTCAACCCTTAAAGGGGTCGCGACCCACAGGTTGAGAACCACTGCTCCCACTAGAGGAAGCCAGCCAGACCCCTCCTCCACCCATCCTCTCCATGAGCATGTCTCCATACCTTAGCTTTTTACAGCTCCTCTGAGACTTCATGAGTCCCTCTCTTTCCTTCTAGTTGTAGAATTTCCACTCAGCCAGCTTTCCTGTGGTTCTGGATGGTGTCTGTTCTGTATTTTAGTTGTAGTTTTGAAATTGTGCGAGGCAGCAGTTTAGGTGTTCACCTATGCCGCCATCTTGGTTTCTCCAAGTTTCTACATTTTAGCATCTGTCTGTCCAGAATAAAAATTACATTTCCAGCACCCTGGCTACTAGTGATGGTCATGTGACTAAATTCTGGGCAGTGCAATGTTAACGAAAGTGATGAGTGCAAGTGTCAGGTCATGCGACTAAAGGGAAGCAGTATGTTTTCTGTGACCCCTTTACTCCTGCCTGCTGACTGACATGCAGAAGCGATCATGGAAGCTGGAGCCACCCTCCTGGACCAGAGGAAGGGAGAAATATGTTGAGGATGTCAGAGCCACATGAGAGAAGGAGCTGGGGTTCCTGATGATTGTGGAGCCACTATGTCCATTCTGGCTTGTCTACCCGGGTTCTTTCCTAAATGAGAAGTAAACGTCTATCTTGTTTAAGCCATTGTTGTTTTGGAGTGTTTGTTATAATAGCTGGACCTGTTTTTCAACTAATAAACACTAACTCAAAACTCTTCCGATGGCTGTTACTCTCTTCACCTAAACCTGGTACCTAAGACCCTTTGAGATGTAGCTGCTGTCAGCCTAATCTCTTGTCCCTCTTGAACTGAAACTCCATGCTTTAGTCCTACCAAGTCTTACCAAATGCACTAGGCTCATTCATGCTTCCAGGCCTTTACTTAAACTATTTCCTTTCTTCTTTACTGTCTCCTTTCTGCTCATCCTCCAGGACTCGGTTCTGGAGTCATGACCTTTATAAAGGTATCCCAAACCCCATATCCCTCCACCCCAGATTAAGCTATGTGCCCTGCTAAATGCTCCCTTAGCACGTTCTCTGTTTTACTCATGTCTGCTAGACTATAAACTTCAGGAGGACAAGTCTTGACACTAAAAGTCTAGTCCCTAGCTCATAGGAGAGTTCAACAAATACACATCAGATGAATAAATGACTAAATTAATCAGCCACGTATCAACCTGTATTATCACCCTCTGCTCACTCAGTTGTTGCCTCTACCATCATCTGAGGTCCCTGACACAGAGTTCTGGTTGCCAAGCATAGTAGGTGCTCAATAAATGTTGTTCAAGGAGCTCTTCAAACCCTTTGCTCTGCATCATCATTTTTCAATAGAATTTCTAGGTTCATCCCACAAGGGTGTTCTCACGGTGTCCAGTGCGCAGCAATTCCCAACAGAATGTGTATTTGTTGCTGCTGACATCATGAGCCTTCTCTCAGAAGTCTGGCGGCTTGTATGAAAATCAGCATTTGGCCACAGTGACCTCAAAACAGTAGCTGAAAGGCTCTGCTTGTTCAGGTGGCATGGGCTTAGCAGGTTCTTTAGAAAGCCACATCTCAGTGTTGTGGTTTGGGGTCAGAGAGACAGGAAGCATGGTATAGAGATCGGGAAGTGGGTTCTGGGTCCGGCGGGATTGTGAAGCCCCCGAAAGGCACAGAAGAAGGGGTGTGCCCTGTAGATGGAAAGGGGTTGGTCTGTATAGATATCTGTAACCCAAAGTCCATGGTAAGTAGGTCTTGGCTGACTTGGCAAGAGCCTCCTGTCCAGCCTCTCTCTCTCTCTCTCTCTCTCTCTCTCTCTCTCTCTCTCTCTCTCTTTCTCTCTCTCTCTCTCTTTATTGTTGTTCCTCACCCAAGGATATTTTCCCACTGATTCTTAGACATAGTGGGAGGGAGGTGGAGAGACAGAGAGAGGGAGAAACATCAATGTGAGAGAGACACATTGGTTGGTTGCCTCCTGCACGTGCCCAGACCAGAGCTGGGGACTGAGCTGGCAGAGCTTGCAACTGAGGTTCGTGTCCTTGACCGGAATTGAATCCTTCAGTCCACAGGCCAACGCTCTACCCACTGAGCCAAACCGACAAGGAATGTCCAGCCTCCTTATTTTGACCCCACTGAAAGATAGATCAGTTAGGGTGGGCTAGGTTTTGTTACAGTAAGAAACAACTTGGACAATCTCAGTAGCTTAAAACATCAAAATAAATGTTTTGCTCAAGCAATATACTCATTTGAATCAACGAGGGGTCTTTGGTCAAGGGAGGCTCCACCCTGACCACAGCATTCAAGGTGCAGCCTCGACGTAGCTTCTTCTGCAAATACATGGTTAGAATGCCCTTCCCCTAGTCCTCAGAGTGATTGTTCCTCAATTTAGTTGTATCTCCAGTTTGGTTCTGGGAGGAGGGTGAGTGCAAGATCTACCGACTCTACCGCCATCTTGAAAGTTCTCTCCTAAGTGGTAATTTTTTATTTTTATTTTTTAATATATTTTATTGATTTTTTTACAGAGAAGAAGGGAGAGGGATAGTTAGAAACATCGATGAGAGAGAAACATCAATCAGCTGCCTCCTGCACACCCCCACTGGACCGGAATCGAACCTAGGACCCTTCAGTCTGCAGGCCGACGCTCTATCCACTGAGCCAAACCGGTTTCGGCTAAGTGGTAACTTTTTAAAAATTAAATTGTGACTCGTGGATGGCCAACGGGCAGGAGTAAAATGAGAGCCCGGTGGCACCTTCCTGCACTGAGGCTGGAAGATTAGACCCCGGGAACTGCCGTTTCTCTCTCCTCTCTCTTACAGGCAGGCGCCGAGCGCAGGCTGTCTCCCAGGCCAGGGGTTTTGTTGGGCACAAACTGACAGAAGTGACCTCCTGACCTGCTTTGGCTCTTGACAGCCCAGGCCAATGTGGCCTATAAAACAGCGCCATGAGCATGGACAGCCAGGCGCTCTGAAGGTCAGCATTGGGATTGCAGGCGCACCTTTGCCTGGGAAAGTGACTCTGGGGTGTGTGCTTTGCACTAGTCACGTGTGCCTGATGTGCAGGCAGCTGCAGAACCGGCTCCTGCCTGAGCAGTCGGAAGCCAGGAGGAATCTTCCCTTTCTGGGCCGGCAGCAGCTTCCCTCTCCATAGGGAACCTTAGAAGGCCTGAGGTCCTGAACCTCCACCTGGAGCATCCACAATGTCCCCTGCTTTTCCAAGCAGGAAGTCCAGGACATTCTTTAATTCTGCCGGTGTAATGAAGCGCCGCACTATCCTGATGGGACCCCCAGACAAAGCCGAACGCTTGTATTCTAAAATAACTCCTCTGGGGAAGCATGGGGGCGGCACTGAGGCTGCAGGTCCGCCAGCAGGAGGCTGTGGTCATCCTGGTGAGAGGGGAAGGTGGCCTGAGCCCCTGGGGTAGCAGGAGGGATGGGAGAAGGAGACAGACATGAGGGGTGCTAAGGAGAGTCAGGCAGATGGAACGCTCTGACCACATGGATCTGGGGGCAGTGAGGAGGGAAAGGAAGGAATCAGGCTGACTCCCAGGACTGATCTAGGAAAGATTTTTTAATTTGGCACCAAAAGTCACTTGTCAGCAACTCTGACCGAAAAGACATTCCAATGTGACAGATATAGACTCTATAATCTTTATGTAGCCATACATTTTATTGAGGAAATATTAATGTCTCTCATGGCACGGGGCTGGCTATCTTGGACCATACTAACGTCTGCCTGCAGGTGCCCCATCACCTTTGTCTAAAGTCCAAAGGGATTCCCGGTTCTGAATTACTCCCGATGTGCGATAAGGGCCTGCGGGCCTGGAGCGATGGCAGCCGTGGTGAGGCAGCTACCACTGCACAAGCTCCTCCCAAGAGGGCCTGTGGGGACGTCCTGTTTCCATTTACTTTCCATTCATTGGTCCACAGGCACCCGCCTTAAGCCTCTTCCAGTCTATAGGTCACCGGTGCCCAGCATCCCGCAACCCACAATGGGCAGCATGACATTCTGCTACCTCCTGCCACACATTGGGTCATGGGGGGACCTGTGGGGGTGTCTCAGGTTCTTGCCCTGCATCATGGGGTGGGGGGTGGGTCTCTGAGATCCTGTCTCTCTTGGGCCCTCTCACTGCCCTCCCACCCCAACCCCCACCTCCAGAAAAGAGATAGATTTTAGTCTAGGATGTCCCATACCTGTCTGGAAATCCTATCACTGCCACTCCACATGCCAGCTGCCCTCAGGGCATGGAGAGGCAAGCCCCAGGACCCCCTTCTCAGTCACCCTAATAGTTCAGCACTCTCCTTTCCCACGGTTCTGCTCCCCTCTGAGCACAAGTGTTTAGTTTCTTGCAGTCAGGGAGTGGACTGTTTCTTCTGCTTTTCTTTTCCTGAGGTCTCAGCCTTGGGGGCCCTCAAATGAGACTCTTTCTCTTTCGCTCTTTGCCTTCTCTAGAGTCTTCCCTAGCGTGAAGGTGGAAAACAGTGGTTGCAGAATGAGATTGGTTAATACTAAAAATGACACTCATGCCCACCCATAAACAGGCTGCCTCTTGCTAGAAGACCCTGTGCCTTCCCCACTGCTACCCCCTCAGGTTACCAGCTCACCTGTCTCCCTCCTTCCCCTGAAAAGCCTCAAGAATGAAGAAGGGTCTTGACTCATACATTGCCTACCCCAATCCACCCCCTCCCCCCAACCCCCACCCTATCCCAACCTCCAACTCAATCAGCTGCCTTGTTAAAGGTCACGGACAAACCCCTTGAGGCCAATTCCAAGGGGCTTTTCTCAGTCCACATCTTTGATTCCAGATTGCATTATTGTTCAGAAATATCCACTGCTCCTTGTGAGACGAGTATATTCCTGGTCCCACTGGTTACAGTTTGGCCCCGAGACTTGCTTTGGCAAGTAGAATGTCAGTGCGTGTGACCTGAGGTATTTCCATGACCTACACGTTTCTGGGAAGAAGCTTTAAGGGCTAACACCGTTGTCCTTTTCTAGTGCCCTGCTGGTAAGTGCTTAACAACAGATTCTCTAAAGGGGAAAAGTATTCACTGATTTCCATAATATAAATCCTCCCACCTTGACTGACTTCAGCCTAAAGTCACGTCATTGCTCTCGGAGTTGGGAAAAGATGCAGACAGAAGGCTCTTGCTAGTGCAAGCAGACACTAGGCCCTGAGAACAGCACTGTCCTGGCGAGGTGCTGCTCTCCAGCCAGCATCCCTGATACAGAGCAGGACCATATCTGACCTGCCATTGGCATGTAGCCTTTTCCTGTAAGCTGATATTTTGGGGTTATTTGTCACTGCAGCATAACTTAGCTGAGGCTCACTAATGTACTCTTTGAAACTCTTTTTTTGTCTTTGGTAACACTTCAACAAACGTTTATCAGTGCTCACTACATATGAGAGACAATGTATTGTTGTGGTTAATAGTACTGTTACAGAAAACCAGAGAAGTACCAAGCAATACTTAGAGAAATGGAGTTACATTTATTACGCGCAGGTCCAGAGGAAAATGTCTCTCAAATTCTGGGCCCCAACATGGAGGAATTTCCCCCTATTTATATGTTTTACCTTCTTTGTCTCCCAAATATGGAGTGTTTCCGGCCCCTTGTGCAAGTTTTTAAAGAGCCCCTATGTGCTGGGGCCTTGAGACCTCAACCCAAGGCCCAGCCTGGTGCCAGCACTGATAATTTTGTCTGGGGAAGGTTTAATGGCCTCTCTGAAGTGGGAGTAGTCTTATTTTCCTTATTATTTAAGCAAGCAAGCATTTACAGAAGCCAAATAGCAGGGTTAAAATTTCAAACAGCAGTTTTTATATAAGATGGATGCTTCAGTACAGTCTAGTGGCCAAACTGTAACTAATGGAACCAGGAATATACTGGTACAGATGTTTCAGTACAGCCAGACCACCTGAGCTTATAGCCCAGCTCTGCCATTTACTAGCCATAATCTTGGGCAAGTTACTCAACCTCAGTTCTTCCATTTCTTCATCTGTAAAATGGGACTAATAATAGCACCGATCTCATACAGTTGCAATAAGGATTAAATTATTTACTATGTGTAAAGCACATAGCACAGTGCCCTCATCAAATGTTAGTGTTTATTATTCCCACTAGCTGCCTGGCCCCACGCCAGGAACAGAAGATCCAATCAGGGTATTCCTCCTCTCAGAGGCTTCATTCACAGTCTCAGGCAGGAGAAGGACATAAAAGCAGAAAATCACAATAAATCATGGAAAAAAGGATGTGCTGTGGGAGCCGGAGCATGAGGACAACTAACTTGAGTTGTGAGGTTATGGGCAAGTGCCCAGGAAGACTTCATGGAGAAGGGGATATTTTAGCTGGACTTTACAGGATGAATAGGAGTTTTCCAGATGAAAAAGGGTGTGTTGGACAGAATGAAATTTCAAGTTTTCCTCTTAACTCTCTCATCAATCTCTGACTCCTTGCTGACCACCTCTTTCCCCTCAAGTGATGGTTCCCCAGATTTAGTCTTCGTTCTCGGGCTCGTCTCTCTGCCCTTTCATAGGACAAATTCAGTTGTCCCATGGTTTTGTTGTTGGTATTCATCTTCATCTAAGGATATTTTTTCCATTGTTTTTTTAAGAGTGGAAGGGAGGGAGGGTGAAAGGGGAAGAGAGAAAGAGAAACATCAATGTGAGAGAGACACGTTGATTGGTTTCCTCCCACACTTGCCCCTACTGGGGTTAGAGATGCACCTGCAACCCAGGTGCATGCCCTTGACGGGGAATTGAACCCACGACCCTTCGGTGTATGGGCCGATGCTCTAACACTGAGCCACATGGCCAGGGCTGCGGCACGGTTTTCTCGCAGATAGTAAGAGTGAGTACCTACTGAGTGCTTGCCGTACAGCATTGTGCTAAATACTTCACATCTACTGTCTCCATGGTCGGCAAACTGCGACTCGAGAGCCACATGCATCTCTTTGGCCCCTTGAGTATGGCTCTTCCACAAAATACCACGGCCTGGGCGAGTCTATTTTGAAGAAGTGGCGTTAGGAGAAGTTTAAGTTTAAAAAAATTGGCTCTCAAAAGAAATTTCAATCGTTGTACTGTTGATATTTGGCTCTGTTGACTAATGAGTTTGCCGACCACTGCACTATCTCATTCAATGTTCACTAGGATCCTGCGGGGTGGGTATCACCCTCCTCACTCACAAAGAGAAACTGAGGCCCCGAGGGGTGGGCGACTTGCAGGGTCACAGGAGGTGCTTTCAGCAGCAGGTCTGAGGATGCTCAAGTCAATGTCCCCTCACAAAGGCTCTAGGGCAGTGGTTCTCAACCTGTGGGTCGAGACCCCTATGAGGTCGAACAACACTTTCACTGGGGTCGCCTAAGACCATTGGAAAACACAGTTATGATTCATAACAGTTGCAAAATTACAGTTATGAAGTAGCAACAAAAATAATTTTATGGTTGGGGGTCACCACAACATGAGGAACTGTATTAAAGGATCTTGGCATTAGAAAGGTTGAGAACCACTTCTCTAGGCGAAGGAGAGACTCAGGTTAACTCAGCAGCTTAGTGATCCAGACTCTGGGTCAGCTCTCTCCCAGTCTCTCAGCTCTCCCTCATGGTCCCAGATGGCTGTTACCCACACTGGCTGAACACTGCATCCTCCCTCAAGCCCAAAGGCAGGCAGTCAGGGAGTGTTCCCTCCTGGCATCTCTCTCGTTAGAGGGGGACGCTCCCTCATTAGCCCCAGGAAAACTCCCCATGTCCCTCCCTCCCAGCCTCTTTTTCTCCCTGACCCTCTCCCAGCTCCATGCCAACCTGGGTTCTCCGTGGCTAACCTGAACTGTGAAGGGATTTTTTGAGTACAGGCATCCTCCACTTTTTACAAGTTCGAGTTCCACCACTTTACTTTTTTTTTGTTAAAGATATATTTTTTAATTGATTTCAGAGTGGAAGGGAGAGGGAGAGCGAGACAGAAACATCAATGATGAGAGAGAGTCATTGATCGGCTGCCTCCTGCACACCCCACACGGGGGATTGAGCTCACAACTCGGGCATGTGCCCTGACCAGGAGTCGAACCGTGACCTCCTGCTTCATAGGTCAATGCTCAACCACTGAGCCACTCTGACCAGGCTCTACTGCTTTACTTTTATGAAAGTACTTGTCTTGCCAACTGAAAGAGATACAAAGGGGATTTTCACTTTTACTGGGGGTGGGGTGTGCGTGTGAGTGCGTGTGTGTGTGTGTGTGTGTGTGTGTGTGTGGAAAGTAGAAATAAAGTTGAGTGTTATTTTGCAACAAGCTGTTAGAGAAGCAGCCTGCACCCCGGCAGCCAGAGTGGCCTCACCAAACTCCTTCCCGGCACCACACTCAGAACCAAGCGGCCAGAGCTTGAACTTGTCTGGGAGCATCTATGAGACCTATTGTTGAGGAACACGCGAAACATGTTCCACATAAATTAATGGTAATTGTTCCTTCACTTTATGCCATTTTGGCTCACAAAAGGTTTCATATGAACCTTTGACCTTTGGAGAGCTAGGGAAACCCGTAACGTGGTGTGCTCACAAACGTCAAACATGGATAGCAACCAAAGCAATGAGGCTAAGAACACAGGCAGAGACGTGGCCCACGCAGGAGCTTTGCGGGACAGCCATTGGCACCCCCTGCGCTGGACCCCTTCCCCTCCTCCAAGATCCGGCCCTGCCACCTCAGCTCTCTCCCTCAAAGGGCTAAGTCCTGGCCAGGAACATCCCCTGGTCAGGCCTGGCCATGCACCCACCCCCAGTTTCCAGGAAGGCGGCAGGATTCCGTCCTTCCAACTTCTGTCGTGGGAAATGCGGCTGCTTCCCCACAAGCCCTTTGCAGTGTGAGATTTTCACAAGAGAAGAGAGGCATTCTTCTGCTGAGTACCGCGGTTTCTCCCAGCCTGCCACAGTCTCTCTGGCCTCCAGGCCTTTACACACACAGTTCCCTTTGTACAGAACACCTGTCTCCTCTTCCCTCCTCCTCCTCCTCTCCCTCCTCTTTTTTCTCTTCTTCCTCCTCCTCTTCCTCCTTCTCTTCCTCCTCCTCCTTTTCCTCCTCCTCTACCTCCTTCTTTTACCCAAGAATATATACCTTTTCATTGATTTTTAAAGAGAGAAAGAGAAAGGGAAAGAGAGAGAGAGAGAAACATTCATTGGTGCCTCCCACACAGGTTCAGAGTGGGGATCAAACCTGCCACCTCTGGTGCCCAGCAGGACACTCGGACCACCTGAGCCATCAGCCAGGCCCCTCCCTCTGCTTTAGGCAAAGCCTCCTCATCTCTTTTAGGTGTCACTTCCCCTCAGGTGTGGGCCGGGTGCCCCTTGGCTGTGTTTCTGCGGCAGCATAGTCTCCAGCCCAGGACTGGAATCACCAACGCACTTGTGTCTTTTCCCCACTTGATTGCGAGTTCAACCCGGGTGGAGACTCTGCCCTCCTTGTTCACCACTGGATCCCTAGCAACAAGCACAATCCTAGGCAGGTAATATGAGCTCACTCCACGTATGTTACATTAATCAGTCAAAGAATGAATGAGATGAGTATTAATGGCACCGCCATCGCCCAGCCACCTGGCTCCAGATTCGGCTATCCCTATCCCCATCTGGTCTAAGGTCAAGTTTCATTAATTCTCTCTCCATCATCCAGGCCCTCATTATCTTTCTCCTGGCCCTCTGTCACAGCTCCTGCCCTGGACCTGTCATTCTCCCTCCCCTGAGTTCTTCCCTCTTATTGTGAAAACTCATTTGCTTTTGGGGAATGACGGCTCCCCTCCCCAGCAGTCTTGAGGGAATTCCACGTGTGTCACGGGGTCAACATGGGATCCAGGCCGAGCCGGTGTTTTGAACCGTGAGCAGAATGACACAGACATAGAAGACAGTTGAGCTGGGTCATTTCAATGAGAGCATCCACAGAAATGTTTGTTGGGTTTGGGGAGAGCCGCACACAAATGAGAGAGAGCTATAGAAGTAAGACAGTGGGAGACTAAAATATCTCCTTTAGCCATAGCTGGTTTGGCTAAGTGGTAGAGTGTCGGCCTAAGACTGAAGAGTCCCGGGTTCGATTCTGGTCAAGGTCACATGCCAGGGTTGTGGGGCTTGATCCCCAGTGGGGGGCATGCAAGAGGCAGCCAATCAATGATTGTCTCTCATCGTTGATGTTTCTATCTCTCTCTCCCACTCCCTTCCTCTCTGAGATCAATAAAAAGTAAAGTAAATATCACCTTTTTTTTTTTTCCTAACAAAGCTATTGGAGATGTTCCATTAGGTCTGATAGGCAAGTGAGCTTACTACTGAACCCCAGAGTTAATCTCTCCACCCAGTCTCAGGAAGTGTTGGAAATCCTAATCTTCCCTATAAGGGTCAGATGCTGGGAAATTTAGAGCATGGAAAAAGAGAGCAATTAATAACAATAGCCCTGGCTATTGTTCAGTGGTTAGAGTGTCAGCCCGAACACCGAAGGGTCAAAGGTTCAATTCCAGGCAAGAGTACATGCCTGGATTGTGAGTTCACTCTCTGTCCCCTGGTCAGGGCACTGGGGGAAAGCAACTAGTTGATAGTCTCTCTCACATCGATGTTTCTCTCTCTTTCTCTCTCTCTCTCTCTCTCTTTCTCTCTCTCTCTCTCTCTCTCTCTCTCTCTCTCTCTCTCTCTCTCT
>JAAGEH010000030.1:3853156-3910643 GCA_011751065.1 Lasiurus cinereus | reverse complement strand
TCTCTCTCTCTCTCTCTCTCTCTCTCTCTCTCTCTCTCTCTCTCTCTCTTCTTCCCTTCTACCCTCTCTGAAAAGCAACAGGAAAAAATATCCTCTGGTGAGGATTAACAAAACAAACAAAAAATGGCTCTTGTGGCAAGCAGATCTGAAAGAGAAAAAGAGAAGAAGAACTGAGTTGAGGTCCATTCATTCTCCCCAAACTCACCTATCAGATAAATCACTCCTCCTCTTCTGGGGAGTATAGATGGGTCAGAGGGTGAGACAAGAGGCAAAAGTGTTACTCTAAAAGAGGTCCCTCCACTTGGAAAAAGCTGAAGGAAGGAAGAAACGTTCCCCTCAGCACTGTCCACTTGTTCATGATCTCTAGATTACGAAAGCAACCCTGGCTCCTCTCACTCCTGTGTACAACTGCGCCCTCCCAGTGAACTCCTGTCTTGCTAAATGTAGCCAGACTTTTGCTACTTGCATTCAAAGAACATGTATTAGTTTCCTATTGCTGCTGTAACAAATTACCACAAATTTGGTGGCTTGGAACAACACAAATTCATCTCACAGTTTCAGAGGTCAGAAATCCAAAATGGGTTTTATGGGGGTAAAATCAAGGCATCAGCAGAAGGTCTGTTCCTTCTGGAGGCTTTCGAGGAGAATCTGTTTCCGTGCCTTTCCGGCTTCAGAGGCTGCCAGCATTCTTGATCTGTGGTCCCCAGTGAGCAACTCCCCCACTCTGATCTCTGCTTATGTCATCACATCTCCTCCAACTCTCCTGCCTCCCTCATATTCTTATGAGGGCCCATGTGATTATTTTGGGTCCATTCAGATAATCCAGGATAATCTCTCCAGCTCAAAATCCTTAACTTAATCACATCTGCAAAGTCCCTTTGGCCATCCAAGATAACACGGTCACATCCTCCTGGGATTAGATCATGGACATCTTGGGGGGATGGGGGAGGGAGGGACAGCAATACCCTGCCTACCACAAAATACTAGCAGAAATATTTCTTAGCTCATCCTGCATCTCTTACTCTCCTCTCCAGTCTGTCCTGAAAGTGATCTTTATAAAATGTGGATCTCTTCTACCTAAGAAACTCCCCGATTCCCCAGAGCCCACTGAATAGAAACCACAGCACCCCCTGCTCTCTCTCACCTCTGATAGTTTGCTCCCAATGTTCTCTCAGCCTGAAATATCCGCCACCCCAAAGCCGAATCCTCTGTATCCTTCAAGGTCCTTCTCTTTCACAGAAACCTTCACGATCCCTCTGGAACCCAGCTGCACTGTGAGCCCCATATCTGCAAAACCCGCCTACTTGTTACCTGGCAGTGCTGGGCACCAGGCAGATCTGAGCTCAACCAATCGTGCCCTTCTTTCCTCTATTGAGAAACATGCAGATAATAAAATAGTTACCTCATATGAAGTTTGTGGTGAGAATAGATGAGATAATGCATGTGAAGTGTGAGCACAGTGCTGGCACCCAGTATTCAATAACAGGTAGATGGTAGTAGTTATTATTAAAAGTTGATAGTTGAGTGAATAAATGAATGAGGTAAGTCCCTCCCTCCTTTGGGCTCTCACTATTCTCTTTATAGATCTTAGCATGCCCCAAAGCCTAGAACATTTTTAAAAATTGAAGAAATAAACCTTACATTGTGTGTATTAATGTGTAATCGTAGTTGCTTTTCCTCCTGGGGGTGGGGTGGGGTCCATGCCTGGTCAGCATCCCTGTCGGCATTTGCTGGTAGAATGGGAAGGCTGCCCCTGTGCCCCTTGCCGGAGCCCTGAGCAAACCTGGATAAACTCTGGTCTTCTTGGATTGAAGTGAATGTTGGCCACGAAGAAGCTTCCTCCGGGGAATAGATGCTTGCTTTCCCACCCTCACCCCAACCCCCATGAACCCTGTGCTCATGAACCCCAACCCTCATGGCACCAGCTTGTCATTCCCAGCCTGGTGACTCTGCCTCTGTGTGGCTTTGGGCTGGCCCCTGCAAATCTTCCTGAAAGATGGCCCTAACGAGTCCCGCCCCCTTCTAGCTCAGGCACCTCTTGGAATGAGGGACCAGGGTGGAGATGAGAATGGATGTTAACTTCCTTTGGGAGGTGAGATAAAATAGAAGAGACCAAGCGGATTCCCAGGACGGGGAGAATGCGTTCCTATGAGCCTGTGGGGAAACATAATTGTTTCATAATCACACTCTGGACTAGAGGTCCAAAGGGGCCCTTGGGGCGGCTCTTGCCAGAGTTTCAGGGGTTGCTTCATAGGGGGTGTGGGAGCGACCTTGACACACCAAAAAGCTGCAGAGATCATTTCCCTGTCCAAGGATGGTCATCTCTTTTGAGAAAAAAAAACAAAACAAAGCAAAAGAACTACCTTTCCCTGACTTAAAAAGGTCATTATAAAAGTAATATCTGTTAATTCTAGAATCCATTATAGAACTTTTTGAAAATATAAAAATGCCCTAAGAAGGGGAGACGTTCATGTAAATGACACTATAACTATCAAACAAAATTGGGGTTTTATCGTACCTGCAATTTTGTTTCCGGTTTGGTGAACCTCTTTTTATGTGATTAAATATCTTGGGGGCTGGGGGATGGGGAGAGGGGTTCCAGTATACAAATTTGTTACCATGTATTTCAGCAATTTCTATTGTTGAACGTTTGGGATATTATCTTTGTGGGGGTTTTTTTTGTTCGTTTTGGGGCTCTGGGGCTGTTATAAGTGCTACAATTAGTATCTTTGTTACACAAGTCTATACATATCCTTGACTGTGTCCTTTAAGTCCCTGGAAGTGGGACTGCCGGACCAAAGGATATTTGATAACATATTGCCAATGTGTCTTCTAAAACCGATTTCACCCATTTACACCCCCCCGGGCAGTTTCATAGGAATCACTGGAGTTGCCGGCGTCTTTCGCTGTCAGAAAGCCTAACCAGAGCTGCTCCCAGAGGCCCTCTTGCCTCGCTTCACCTTTTCCCGCCCACTCGGCACACCCGCCGCGAGCCCCACCCCCTTCGGTTTCCGAGGGCCCACCCCTTCCTTACTCCCGCCGCGTGGTTGGTAGCTTCAAGTGTCCGTCGCGCTCAGGGGCGGGAAAAGGGACTGACAGACGTGAGGACGGGCCAGTGTGAACGGCGGGCGGGCCGTGCGTGCGTGCGTGGCGCGCTGGCCTGGAAGTGCTGGACCTGAGAGGCGTGCAGGCGGTTAGCAGTGGGAGGCTGCGGCAGCCATGGCTCCCAACGCTCCCGCGGCCGAGCCGGCCCCAGAAAGTCCTAAAGGCATCCGGGCCGTGCTGCTGGGGCCGCCCGGGGCCGGCAAGGGGACCCAGGTGAGCTGAAGGGCCGCGCTTGGCGGCGGAGGCCTTGGAACCCCAAGGTCAGGGCAGCTGGACAGGTCCGGATGGCCCCAGCGAGGGGCCGCCGCGGGCTGAATCCCGGGGCGCCCTGGCCCGCGTCTGGGTGCTGGCAAGGCTTTGGGGGAAGGGTCCAGATTGGAGGTCGGGGAGGTGTGGGTGAGGGTTCGCGTTCTTGAGGGGTCCAGGCTGGAGGTGTGGCGATAGGCGGTCTGAGGACTGACTCAGTGATCTCATAGGAGTTCGAAGGCGAGCGGGTTTGAAGGGTGGGGAGGGTGCGCCCTGGGCTGAGACGGCTGGATTGCAGCCTGAGGGGTGGCAGGGTCCCCGGCTTCCCTGCTGCTTGGGAGTGAATTGTCCAGGGTTACGTCCCAGGCGCTCGGGAGAGGGGATCGTTTCCTATAACGATTAGTGACGGAAGGCGGCGGAGCATCGCCAGCGCCGGGCAGAGTGGGAGCTGGCATATGCTGGTTGTGCTACTGCTAAGAGGAGGCAGGTATGGCCCGCGAGAACCAGTTAAGCTGGGGGGGGGGAGATCGGGGGTGTAGGGAAGGGTATCTCAATCTACAGGTAAGAAAACAGGCTCGGAGAGGTCAGGTGGCTTTCCAAAGTTAGCAAAATTGACTTAAAGGAGCCATGGGGCCCCGAGTAATTGGAGTCTGAAGTTATCTTCTGCCCTAGCAGACTGTGAGGCCTCACTCGGTGTCTGGGATGGAATGGGCCCATAGATCAAAATGTTGGGATTTGTGATCTTCTTTAGGATTTGGAAGCCCATAGGTTGGATAATCGACCCTTCCGTCTAAGGTCTGGCATTACTCCCCTCCCCCCACCCAGGCCCCAGGCTCTTGCTGCTGAATGAATGGGGTTCTGGGGACTGCTCTGTGCCCACTCTTCTCTTACTATACCTGCAAAGTCTTGGTAAACAGATCATCTTGTCTTTTTATTTTTATTTTATTGATTTTTTTCACAGAGAGGAAGGGAGAGAGACAGAGGATTAGGAAGGAACATTGATGAGAGAGAAACATCAATCAGCTGCCTCCTGCACACCCTCCACTGGGGATGTGCCCGCAACCAAGGTACGTGCCCTTAACCGGAATCGAACCTGGGACCTTTCAGTCCGCAGACTGATGCTCTATCCACTGAGCCAAACCGGTTTCGGCCAGATCATCTTGTCTTGCTCATTCTTAGGACCACTGTGGCACCCAGCACATTACTTGGTACTTGATGGGGATACTGGAAATGGATGAATAGGTTCATGTGGATGGTGAGAAGGGACGTTTGGGAGATTCAGGTCATTCCTGTGATTTTGCTTTTTAGCTCTGGGTATTGGGTCAAGAAGGACCCCTTAACCTTTTTCTCATTAGCCAGAGCTGTTTGGTCTGTGGAACTCGTTGTTGCCTAATCCACCTGCCCTTAATAACACTGAAGTCTCCTCTTTCCTGTTGCTACCACCCTCAGTTATTAGGTAACCTGTCGTCTTAGACTCTGCAGATTTTTGCCGTGAGTATAAACAGGGTAGCTCAAAGGCACTGGTTACTATTTTTTATTTCATATTGAAGTTAACAAGTTCGGTAGTGGTTTAATGGATAACCCAGCCCAGTGCTGGACAAAGGCTTTATAGTCTAGCAAACTTTGTAACTTCCAAACCTCAGTGTTCTCCCATGAAAAGTAGGTCCCTTACCTTCCTACCTTACTCATTTAGATAGAGCAGTGCCCATGTTCACCAAAACAAGGATCTGGGAAAATTATGGTATATGTGTGTGTAAAACACCTGTAGGTACCTAATGACAACCTGGCACATAGTAGGTGTTCAATATTGACTCCCTCATCTTAGTAATACATCTCCCCACCCTCCCAACTCAGGTGTATTTCAGTATAAAGGATGATGTAATCGGAAAGAGTTGACAAAAATTATGAGCTGATACATTAAGGGTGCAGAAATATGGGTGTTGGTCAGGCTTTGTGGAAGTAGAGCAAGCATGCTTGAAGTAGAGAGATGTAATTAGAGCTGGGACTTGAAGGAAGGGTAAGATTTACATGAGTTACTTAACCTCTATCATGCTTTTCATAATTGGAACAATAGGTGGTTATAGTTTTATGGAGTTAAAAAAAAAAGTGTTCATAAATCAGAGGTTGCAAAGTGGCAGCCTACAGCAGCATTTAGCCTGCAGATGCTCCCAACTTTATTATGAAGTTTGAATACACAAAAGAAGTCAGGATGGTATAATGAGCCCCCATACACCCATTATCCAGCCTTAATCACCATTAGCTGGTGGCCATTCCTTCCCCATTTACTCTCTCTTCTCAAGTTATTTTAAAGCAGCAGCCAGACATTATAACAGTTCATTGGCAAATATTTCAGTGTGTATCTCTAAAAGGTAAATTATTTTTTTGTAAACAAGCACAATATTTCCTTAAAATATTAACATTTTTGTTTAGTCAATGTTCACATTATCCTTTGTCTCACAAATATGATCAATGCCTTAATTTACAGCTTTCTCCCTAGCTTTGTTTGTTGTAGTTTTGTTTTGTTGTTGTTTTGCTGTTTTGTTTTGTTCTTTTTTTTGTGGGAGAAACTGAGTTGTTTGTCCTAGAAGTGTCCTCTTTCTGGGAATTTTTTATTGTATCTCCATGGCATATTTAACATCTTCTCCTTTCCTCTCTATTTCCTGCAAATTGGTAGTTTAATCATACACTTAACAAATCTGAGTTCAATTTCGTAGCTCACCTACATCACAGGTGGTGCTGTGCATTAGGAGGCACATCAGGTCTGCTAGTCTCTGATCACGCCGGTTCCAGAATTCATTGTGGGTGGCAAAGGGTGTTGTTCTAATTATATCACTCTCTTTTTGCTTATTAACTGAAATGTTTCTATAAAGAGAAACTTCTCACCTGCTATTTGGTATGGTTTGTCTAGAAAAGGCAGGATAAATGCTTGATTTGTTACTTTTTAAATTAATTTTATTTATTGATTTTAGAGGGAGAGGAAAGGACAGAGACAGAGAAACATCATCGATTTGTTGTTGCACTTATTTATGCATTAATTGGTTGCTTCTTTTTTTAAAATATATTTTATTGAATTTTTACAGAGAGGAAGGGAGAGGAATAGAGAGTTAGAAACATCAGTCAGCTGCCTCCTGCACACCTCCTACTGGGGATGTGCCCACAACCAAGATACATGCCCTTGACCGGAATCGAACCTGGGGCCTTTCAGTCTGCAGGCCGACGTTCTATCCACTGAGCCAAACTAGTTAGAGCTGATTGGTTCCTTCTTATATGTGCCCTGATCAGAGAGCAAACCTGCAACCTTGGCATAACAGGAAAATGCTCTAACAGATGGGGCTACTAGCCAGGGCTCTGATTTGTTTATTTTATTTGTCGACTTCCAAAATAATAAGTTGAGTCCTGGCCTGTGTGGCTCAGTTGGGTTAGAACATCATTCTGTATGCCAGAAGGTGGCAGGTTCGATTCCTGGTCAGGCCACATACCCAGGTTGCAGGTTCAATCCCTGGTCTGGAGCGTGCAGGAGGTGGTCAATTAATGTTTCTCTCTCACACATCTCTCTCTCTCTCTCTCTCTCTCTCTCTCTCTCTCTCAAATAAATAAACAAATACATAAATAAATAAAATAAGTTGATCACACAGAGTTTTCAGTTGTGAATTTTCACTTAATATCCAGAGCTTTAGTTTCTCTTGAGAGGTCGGATCTGGTGGCTCTGGGCCTCCAATCTGGCCTGCTATGCAGTTGAATGGTGAGGCTGCTTTAGTGGCTCATTTGCTCTCCAGTGCCCTGCAGAGTCCTCTTACATTTGTCCCACTTCATTCATTTGCATTGCCTGCCTGGCCCCTGTTGGTAAATGTTTGCAAGTTTTTGATATAAAAATCCTTAACTTAGGTTTGTGCTTAGTACTTACTCAATGATGTTTGTTTTCTTCCCATTAGTACATCTTTTTATATCTGCATAACTCACTTAATATTTTATGTTGTTGTGACTGTAATTAAATGTTTCCCATTAAAACTCTTTTTTTAAAAATATGTTTTTAAAATTGATTTTAGAGAGAGAAAGGGGGAGAGAGAAACATCACTGATCAGCTGCCTCTTTCACACACCACCTGTGGGGATCTAGCCTGTAACCAAAACTGGGGCGAGTGCCCTCCCGGTTCATGGGTCAGTGCCCAACCATTGAGCCACACTGGCCAGGAACTGCCTGCTTTTTCATTAACTAATAATGTTTAAAACATCTAGAATACATGGGTTATTTTATTTAAATGAGCTTACTTCCCTGTGTTCCTTTTGGGGTTGGATGTGTGGCCAAAACATAAATGTGTTTTGTGTTTTCTTTGCCGGCTCCTCTTCACATTTCTTTTCATGTGTCCAATCTACACCAAACGAAGGCCAGGCACACTTAAGCAATTAATTGCCATCTTGCAAGTCAGGCTTTGTCACTTATGTCCACGCAGTGACACTCAATTCCCCTTTTACAGTTAGAGAAACTGAAGTTCAAAGGGCTTGTCCTCTCTGTGACAGAGCAAGTACTTGGCAGATCTTGCACCTGTGTGACTCAAGCGCTCCTGCTCTTTCTGCTGCTATCTGCTGCCCTGGGTTAGATTTCTCTCCTGCTCTATGCATGTTTTGTTGGATAAGTTTGGTGCTGAAGATGGAGAGAATAGCCCTTGCCTTGGAGGAGGAGGTATAATATATAAAACAGTCACCCTTTGCTTGATTATGTAAAAGACTTCTGGCCAAAGACTTTGCATGTGTTCTATTATTTAAGGCCACAACCCTAAGAGGTAGGTCCTGTTATCCGTGCCTTTTTACTGGTAAACTGAAGCCTAGAAGCTGTATTTTCCCCTAAGATGCTTATACAGTAGCGAGGGCAGGATTTGAACTCAGATTGATTCTTGAGCAGCAGAGTCACCACCTTACATTGTTGCTATTAGTCAGGGTATAGGGGCAGAAGTGAACATTCATGCAGACAATACATGGTAGTGCAAAGTCCCATGTGGGAAGGGGCAGGTGAGTGACTAGATTAGTTCAGGATTAGATCAAGAACTAGAATTTATTGACAGTCTTCTGTTCTTCCTCCTACCCACTCAGTGATTTTGGTAATAATATCCCCAATTTATAGACAAGGAAATGGTCTCAAAGAATCTCTGGCCTAAGGTTACATGGTAACTTAAGAGGCAGAGCTGAAATTCAAACAGGTTTCTGTGCTTTTAAAAAACTTTTTTTATTTTTATTTATAGGGAGATATGCAAATGTTATAAGCAAGCAGCTTGATGAAATTTCACAATGTGAATGAATGTACTTGTGCAGCTTACACCCATAGCAAAAAAACACATTGCCAGGTCTGTGATGTCCTCCTGTGCTCTCTTCCACACACTCACTTTCCCAAGGACAGCCGCTAAGGCTCTGGGTTGTGATTTAACAAGGCCATATAGCAGCGATTTTCAACTGGTATATACCGCAAGAATTTTTAAAACATGCAATACCCGACTAGTCGGGCACTGACCTCTTTTTTCCTAGATTGTCATATTTTTAAAATGACGGCCAACACAACAATAGCTGCCTGGTGTGAATGAATTAAATGTCAGTTGGGCAAAAATGTATCTTTTGGTGTACTGTAGAATTTTAGTAATTTTATGTGTGCCGCGAAATGAAAAAGGTTGAAAATCACTGCGCTAGAGCATCATGGTTAAGAGCTAGGACTTCACAGTCCTGAGGCCTGTTGGTAACTATTATTAGCTACGTGATCTTGGGCAACTTAGCCTCCGGATTTCATTTGTAAAATGTAGATAAAAATAATTCCTACCTCATGGATTTGTAATATATTATGGATACTAGATACCATTAAACAACACATGGAAAAATTGCTTGGCATGTTGTAAGTTTGCTGATATTAAGACTTCTTGGAGGAAGAAGGGATAATTGGGTGGGTGAGATAAGCTCAGAATTTGACTCCGGGGAAGGATAGAGGTTGACCAGTAGGGGGATGAGAAAGGGTATTCCTGCTTAGAGAGGAGCTTTGAGCTAATGTCCATGGAGAGACTTATTTTATGTCTGAGAATTATACATAGAGCAGCTGTTGAATCCGGGCAGGGAATACAGAATGGGATTTGTGGGGGTAAATTTGAAGAACTTAGAGGTCTAGAAAGTTAATTGTGGAGGACACTGAGTGCTAGGCTAAGATATATGGATTTCCCCATTGCACTGGGGAGACGTTGAGGCTTCCTGAATGTGTGTGTTGGTGGTAGAGGAATGGGGTGGCGTAACCTTTCCAACAGTATTTTAGGAGATGATTCTAGCTACCTATGCAGGAACCTTAGACATGGGAGCTGGAAAAACAAGTCAGAAAGATGTCACAAGTAAGTTTGAAATTAAATCAAATCTGAACAACTGATAGCTTCTCTTTATTTTCCTAAATGCCAGGCACTATGCTGGATGCTTTTGCATATATAATCTTATTAAATCCCCACAACAGCTCTGCAGATGGATATGGTTGTCTGTATCTAGGGATGAAGAAACCGAGGCTTTAAGAAGGCTGCATAACTTGTTCAAGGGGATAGAGTGAGTAAACTGTAAATCTGGTGCCCACCCAAGATCTGTCCCACTATAAAGCCCAGTCTTGCCCCCACCTCCCCAGGACTTCACAGACTGTGTGCATCAGCATCCCGACACACTCGGTCATAAACTTTAAGGATGGGCCTGGCTTTGTATTTTAGCAAGTGCCCCAGTTGATTGTGATAACACACTGAAGTTTGAGAGCACTAAAGCTACTGTACTATCTCCCTATTGGTTTTAGCCATTATTACCCACGCCACCTCCCAAAGTCCATCCCTTTCCCCCCAGGGTTCTCATAGAGGTGACAGACTTATTTCTCAGACTCGGCAATGGTCCCTGGGTTCAATTCCCTGTCAGGGGACTGGTCTGGTTTGTAGACTCAATTAGCAGTGAGGAGTGTGCAGGAAACATGATCAGTGCTTCTCTGTCATCATTATGTTTCTATCTCTCTCCCTTTCCTCTCTGAAATCAATAAAAATATATTTTTTAAAAGTACATGTTCTCGGACCCCACATTATAGAACCAGAATCTGCATTTTAGAAGCACACTCCCTCCATACCCCACCCTGTGATTTGGAGTAGCATTGCTCTAAAGCGAAAGCTTGAAGTATGAGGGGAATATGGTAAAGTTGTTTCATTAAGCATCTTCTGTAGTTTGCAAGTAAAGAGTAAAGCAAAGAAGAGCCCTGTCCGGTGTAGCTCAGTTGGTTGTACATCGTCCTGTGCACCGAAACGTTGCCAGTTCTAGTCCCATTCAAGGCACATGCCCGGTTGTGGGCTCAATCCCTGGTAGGAGATGTGCAGGAGGCAGCTGATTGATATTCTGCTCTCACATCAATCTTTATCTCTCCTCCTTTCTCCTCGCTCTAAAAATCAATAAAAATACGTTTTTTAAAAGAGAGTAATGCAAAATTAAAGATATGAAAGGAGGTCTTTTGTTTATTGAATGCCTACTATGTGTCTGATGTTTTGAGTCTTTATTTCATTTTATCCTCAAAACAGCTCTAAGAAGTAGATGTTAGCCATAATCCCATTTGACTGATGAGGAAACTGAGATTCTAAGAAGTTAAGTAGCCCAAGGTGACACGGATATTGAGTGATTTGAGCCAGGATTCATGTGCAAATCTGTCTGACTCAAAAGTCTGAGCTCTTTGCAGCCCATCACCCTGACTCCCTTGCAGCAGCAGGGAATAAAGAGTGAGTCTGCAATGACATGTCTTCCCTATTGGAGTGTTCTTCCCTGTAGCTGTAGAATCCAGTCACCTGTAACAGCCCAGAAGAGTCCTGTAGTTTGGGGATGGGCTGGATACAAATAGAACAGTCAGATTTTGTGCTGCTAACAGCACTTTTCTAGGGTTTTCGTCAGCCTTTCCCCTTGAACAAGCCTGACCTTCACATTTTTCACCCAAGTTAATTTCAACAACAAAGGAGAAGATTGGCAGACAAGCACAGTTCTTTGTGGCCACTTGGACCATTCTGGAAGGCCAGAAGTTCTACCATGGCCAGAGGGTCCTGACCTTCATTAGTTTTCCAGAGCTTTTAACACCTGATTTGGATTCTGTTTTGCTATGAAGTCATTTCTTTGCTTGAACTGAATCATTCCATTGAATCACAAACCAGAATTTGCTGCATTGGGTCCCATCTGTTAAGTTTTTATTATGTGCACCTATGAAAACTCCCAATAACTGGTTTGAACAAGGATCCAAGCCTAATTTTTTAACAAAACAAGTGAGCCAGAAAGCTAATTATTAAGCTCCTTGAATTGATGCTATTCCTCATGAGTTCTGCAGTTTTTTGTTTGTTTTGTTCACAACCAATGTTGAACTGTCCAGGGTCTCTTGTTATTCCTAGTCTTCAATCTGATGTGTAGTCCATCAAACTATGAACTCACAGAGGACAGAATCTCTGTCTCCTATTCATCTGTTTCCCTGGCTCCCAGAAAGGTTCTTGGGAGAGACATCACATGATGAATGAGTAAATTCATTTCTGTAAAAATGAATATGGACTTAGGTTAGGAGTTACAGTAATGGCTAATGTTCCCTGAGCACTTACTATGAGCCTGGCCCTGCATATGCTGAATTCTGTATAATCTCATGAACACAGTGGAGTAGGTTCTATTACCATTTCCAGTTTACGTAGAGGAAATTTGAAACTTAGAAAGGTGATATAATTTTCTCAAGTAACATATTTCTATCTAGCCATTGGTAGGCCTGAAGTCTGAACCCCAGGCTGTTTGACTTTCAAGCCCATGCCTCTTAGTTAAAAGGCCTTACTGCCTCCTAAAACTAACAAGTGCTTACTGTTTGTCAAGTGCTCTTTGTATATATTTCATCTGACCCTCACAGCTACCTTCCTTGATGGAGCCTTTTTGCCTTCATTTTAAACAGATGAGGTAATTGAGCCTCTGAGGGGTTACATGATTTGGCCAAGATAATGCAGCTACTTAGTGCCAGGGAAGAGGAAGAACTGTCTGCCTGCGGGAAACCTGTGTTCTTCACCTTGCCCCTGCCTCTAGGCCAGTGGCCACCAACATGTGACAATCACACATTCAATCTTTTGGCAAATATTCATTCAACACATTATATACCAGGCACATATACATGAACTCAGACTTCACAGTGACCATGTGAAGTGTTGATACTACTTTTTTTTATTCTTCCCATTTGTAATGGGGAAACTGAGACTTATATGTCACTAATGTATTTAGCAGAAGGAATGAAAATAATATTTGTGACAACTTATTGTGTGTTAGGTGCATTGCTTTAAGTGCTTTACATGTATTATGTCATTATATGTTAGACTATAATACTGGTACTTTTATCCTTGTTGTTACAGGTAAGAAAATTGGCATTTGCCAAAATTCACACAGCCAGTAAGTTCCTGGCTCAGGTTCATACCCAGGAAGTCTGACACTAAGGCCTGCAGTGGTAACTGGACTTTGTTTTTGTTTTCCCCTCCACAGGCACCCAAATTGGCCAAAAACTTCTGTGTCTGCCATCTGGCTACTGGGGACATGCTGAGGGCCATGGTGGCTTCTGGCTCCGAACTGGGGAAAAAGCTAAAGGCAACTATGGATGCCGGGAAACTGGTAGGTTTGGTGGTACCAGTGAATGTTGATATCCTCAGAGTGTAGATCTGCACTGCCTCATATGGTAGCCACCAGTCCTGTGGAGCTATAGAAATTAAATTCAGTTTCATGTAAAAGCCAGTTCTCCAGTCTCACTTGCCACATGTCACACATTTACTCACCAGCCCAGATACAGGATGTTACCATCACTAGAAAGTTCTGTTGGACAGCCCTGTGCTCCAGGGCATGTGAACAAACTGGCATATCATAGGAGCTTTTAGAGTAGCAGGTTACTTGGTTTGTTCTGAATTTGTAGCACTTATTTTATTCACAGTATTCTGGAGGTTCCTCTGTGCTGATACAGTGTGTAATATACTCAATTTTTAGGGCCAAAGATGAAACTGTCACCACTATGCCAGAACTCAAGGATGTGTTAAAGAAAGGATTTAGGAGCCACAGGATAGTTTTAGTCTATTTTTGTGACTCTGTTCTGTGTTACTATCAGAGGAATTGCTTTTGACAGTTGTAATCCTTTCTGTTTAGGAGATAGAATAGTATTTTCTCTTGTTTCTAGTCCAGTTAATCTGATTGGACAAATACAATCTGTTATCTACTAAATCTTCTTTGATTAGTACCAGAGCTTAATTGTAACAGTTATTCTGGGACTTGGCTTTGCAAATCACCTTTAGAAGTCATTTTTTGCTTGGCCCTCTGGCCTTTTTATATCTTATTTAACATGGTAGGGAAGGTGCTGGGCTTTGCCTCTATTCCCAAATTAATACTTCCTGTCCGGCTTTGAGATTCAGTGCCTATATGGAATGGGACCCCTGCCCGCCTGTCCATTTGCCTGTTCGCTTCCAGCTTTCCTTTCATGTCATTGAGGCCCTGTCAAGCTAGAAGGCTAGTTATTCTGGACTTTGGGTCTTGGCAGAAGATCCTGTACTGAGAAAAAGTTGGGATGTGGCAATGAGATTACTTATCTCCAACCTTCACTTAGTTGCAAAGCTTACACTTTGTCCCCAAGTTCACAGCTGGTCCTGGAAGATAAGAGCATTAGCTACCAAGATGGGTAGCCTTCACTGTAATACTAGCATACTAGCAGGGAACCTTTTCTCTGAAGGCCCAGGAGGAAAACCAGTCTTTGAAAGCTACGAGGGGTCCTCATTAGGGTTTTCACAGAGGCTTAAAGGTGTGTGGTGCTGGCTCCTCAGTTCCTTGGTGCTAACTCAATCTTTTTTTTTTTTTTTAATATATTTTTATTGATTTTTTACAGAGAGGAAGGGAGAAGGATAGAGAGTTAGAAACATGGATGAGAGAGAGACATCGATCAGCCGCCTCCTGCACGCCCCCTACTGGGGATGTGCCCGCAACCAGGATACATGCCCTTGACCAGACTCGAACCTGGGACCTTTCAGTCCGCAGGCCGACGCTCTATCCACTGAGCCAAACCGGTTTCGGCCTCTTTTTTTTTTTTTTTTTTTAATTGATTTTTTTACAGAGAGGAAGGGGAAGGGATAGAGAGTTAGAAACATCAGTGAGAGAGAAACATTGATCAGCTGCCTCCGGCAAACCCTCAAATGGGGATGTGTTCACAACCAAGGTACATGACCTTGACCGGAATCGAACCTGGGACCCTTCAGTCTGTAAGCTGATGCTCTATTCACTGAGCCAAACCGGTTAGGGTGATAACCCAATCTTGCCAATCAGTGAACTTCTCTGTTGTCTCATGTCCAGAGTCCCTGGGTCGCTTTAACTGTGAGCCTAATCAAAATTAGGAAACAGAAAAGTTGGAGCCTTTCTGCATTCTGGTCAACCCCCACTGTCTCCTGCAGTGGTCAGGTTATATAGACACAAATTTATGACCCTGGAGTTGGGTTAATGTCACCCACTTCAGTGGTCCACTAGTTGGTGACCGCTGACCTAGTTTATGGATTTAAACCCAAGACTGTTTTGTCCTTGACTTCCAGGTGAGTGATGAAATGGTCGTGGAGCTCATTGAGAAGAATTTGGACACCCCTCCATGCAAAAATGGTTTTCTTCTAGATGGCTTCCCTCGGACTGTGAGACAGGCAGAAATGGTGAGTGCGTTTGTTTTGTATCACCATTGCATGATAATGAACTCTTGCCCTTAATATCTTAATTCCTTTGAGGGAAATGGGTCTGATCAAGCTCCGGTAGCTTAGGTGGGACACACACTCTTTTACAGCTTGACGACCTCATGGAGAAGAGGAAAGAGAAGCTTGATTCTGTGATTGAATTCCGCATCCCAGACTCCTTGCTGATCCGGAGAATCACAGGAAGGTATTTGTTCCTAGAAGGTCCCTTTTTTTCATGCTTCTTCAGAGATTAGTCAGACCATGGGAACGGCTCTTGCCTAATCCCAGTCATGAAGCTTAATACCATTTCAACATGGATTGATTTTATTTAGTGACATCTGCTGATGTGATGAGATGGGATGTGGAAAGAAGAGCAAGGGATTTGAAGTCAGACAACATCTCAGTCCTGTCACCCTTTTACTCTGACACTAGGCAGGTGACTTAACCTCTCTGAAGCTGTTTCCTCGTATTTAGAGTAGGGATAATAATTCCTATTTGAGGAACTACTGTGCATGTTATCTATATAATATAAAAGCCTGATATGCAAAGTGTCTCCTCAAGAGTTTGAACAACCGGGAGTTTAGTCGCTCACTATGATGTGCACTGACCACCAGGGTCCGTGTGGAACATAAGGAGGCCCTGGCTGACAGCTGGCAGCCACTGAGGACCCTACCTGTACACAGATTTTGTGCACTGGGCCTCTAGTATAACATATAAAGTGCATCATTCAGAGCCTTGCTTATAGTAGGTGCTTAAGAAGTGTTAAATTCTTTCCATGTGTACCACTGTTTTAGTGCTTTTTAAAATCTGATTTCAGTTGGAATTGCCATACCTTGCTATAGGGTTTTTGGTAATTATACAAGTAATGTGACCATCTACACAAAGTTTAGAAAATAAAGGGAAATTTTACTCATCATACAGCCACTGTAGCTAAAACCACTGTTATTTTGTGTGTATGCATGTTTTGTTTTAAAGTACTCATTTCTCTATAGTAGTCAACATTGAACACAAATGCACTGCATCCAAACGAGTTGGTTCTAAAAGACTGCAGGCAGTTCCCTCTGTCCTGTTTTACTAATCACTCTGCCATCTGTTTTGTGCCTCCCAGAAATATGTTGAAAGCTCTTGGCCACTAATAGATCCTCCCACCCCTCTTTTATTGTGGGCTTTAGCTTTTTTATTTCTTGGCCATTTTAATGGAATCTCAGGAAGGTGGTCAGCATACGTCATGGAACCAGACTCCATGACCATTATTTTTATTTGCTGTATGATTTTTCACAGATGAACCATCATTTACTTAATCGTTTCCTTATTGTTGTACATTTGTGTTTCTTCCAGTTGTTCACTTTTAAGTTGATGCTGTGACCATTATAATACATGTAAATTTTTGGATTTAATTAAGGGGAAACTGTTTTCTTATTGTAAATTTTATTACTCTGATTTCCTAATGAGATTGAACATTGTTTCCATGTGTCTACAGTCCAAATCTTCAAAGAGAGAGGCAGGCATATAAACAGACAGCAGAGTGCGTGATAGAGGTGGTTTCCTATAAGATAATATTAGATACGGTGGGATCATCTTACATTAATTTTCTTTTCAAGTGTCCAGGTTTCATGTTCCTAGCTCTTCCTTGGGCTCCTTCAATACAGGAACTTTTCCTTCTTAGAAAAGTTGATGGTAGTGGTAGGATTGACAGGATGGGACATACCAGGCTTGGGGTCCCTCGTATGCAAAGCAAATGTTAATAGAATAGGTGACACTGGAGACCTTTAATTCAATCGGGTCAGCTTCTTGAGTGCCTGCTTTGTGCTCAGCACAGTAATAGACTTTGGGGCAGGGAGCAGAAGAGGGTATAAAAGAACATCATGCACATCTCTGACTTTGGAGTTTACAAACCATACCTGAAACCTGAGCTGTTAGTGTAGTAGGAAGTCTAAGAAGAGAGTCTGGGAGGAGGGAGAGAAGGCTGCCTAGGAGAAATGTATGTCAAACTTAACCTTCCTGCATAAAGAAAATTTTGTTGGCTTTCCCAAAAGTAGTAGATGCCTGGATGAGTATGGGTTGGGGGAGGGACTCTAGCTGGGGTTGGTGGCAGGGTCTGTCCAGAGTTGGAGGAATGGTCTGGGAGCGGGAGGGGGAGGGAGGACTGGGTAGTAGAATGAGTACTGTTGGGAAGATAGTGCTTTTAAAAATCTGATTTCAGTTGGAATTGTCATACCTTGCTGTGCTTTAAACATTTGTGTTGTACATTTGTGTTGGTGAGTGGGTTTGTTTTGTATCACCATTGCATGATAATGAACTCTCCCCCTTAATATCTTAATTCCTTTGAGGGAAATGGGTCTGATTAAGCTCCGGTAGCTTAGGTGGGATTTTTAAAAGCACTACCTAGATTGGGGAATGTCTGCCAAGGATGTGACAGAGTCAGGAGTCATGGCATGTTCTTAAGCCATTAGGTATTGTGGCAAAAACAACATTCTAAGAACATTAGCTTGGTCCTGGCATACGCTCTAAATGGGGAAAGGAGAAACAGACAAGGACTCCACCTAGCAGCCTGACTGGCCCACATGTGAAGTGGTAGAGGCTTTTAACTGGGCATGGCTGGTTGGGGATAGAGGTTCTGAAGAACAAACTACAGGGTTATTGTAGAGGGTAAAAGAGAGAAGACTCCTCTTCTCATTTTGGAAGTGAGCGGTTTATTGTGACTCCTCCCTCGCAGTGGAGGAAACGGGGCAGCCAGACTGTTGTTTCCAAGTTCCCTCTGCATGTCAGTGACAGCTGGCACCAGAGCCTGCTTTCTGCCTCCTGTAATTAAGTCAGGAACTAGTAGTTTAATGTGGATCTTATTTAAATCTGACATGCTAAGGACCCCCTCTAGATATCTTCTGAATGAGTACAGACGTCACTTCTAATAAATTTTTGAGTCATTATTTGATTTCTTGAATAAGTATGGTTGGTAGTTTGGGGTTTTAATCTATTCAGTGTTGGCTCTCTAGTATCCTAATTATCCTACCAGTTGGTTCTCTGGTATAATTAGCTTAATGTCTCCTACCGTCCCATTCTGTGGATGAGAATACAGGTGTCCGAGGTGCCGCACTCAAGGTCCCAGTGACTGCAGAGTCCCAGCCCCAACCCCTCCACATCTTCACCTCCACCTCGAGGCCAGGCTCTGTGACTCATAGAGCTGTTTTAGTTGGAACTTAAGACCAATTCTGTTTTGAGAACTTGGAGATTGGGCTTTCTTTTTTTCCCTTTTAAGGAATGAGCCTTGCATTCCTCCTTAAATGATGTTTGTGGGTGGGGAAGGAGCACTATTGTTGTAACTGGAGGGCTGAGGGAATGTGGGAGTGAGCAAGAAATGTGGAGAGTTAGACAGGAGAGAGTTGTGTTTGTTGCCAGCTGCTTCTCTGTACCCTATGCTCTCCAGAAAGTGAAGAAATAGGGTCCACATCTCAGGCCACCCCATTCCCAAAGGGAAAGCTATAGCTAAGCTGAGCGGTCTGTCCTCTCCCTCCTCCTGTGTCTCCCAATGGTGCACAGATGAATCCCTCCCACAGCTGAAACACAGGAGGGCCCAACCTCACCTTACATGCTTGCAGTCACCGGCCCACTCAGTGCAGCTAATTTGCTCTGCCATCACCTCTCCTCTCCCCAGTGCTGCAAATGAACCATCTTATGCTATCAATGGACCACTTGACCTCCCCCCCCAAAATGCGCTGTTATTGAAATACAACATCATATTTTACACAGTTGCAGTTCTGAAGTCTAACACAGTTTTCCTACATGATGAGCCCAGATATTGATCCCTTCAGCCATCAGAGCAGCGGGCAGGCCTAGGGAGGCCATAGGTCCCCTGGAGGAGCAAGCACCTTGAGTTCTGTGTTTCTGTGCATGTCAAGAGCTGAAAAATGTTGGGACGTTCTGGTCTAATAGACTTTGCGGAGAGCTGCCATCAATTAAATAGGCAGACCTTGGTTGGCACAGACTTGGGAAACCACACGAGCTTGAGCAAGTGGGCCCTGGCTGTTGAGCTGTGTTTGGCCTGCCTCCTTCCCTTCTTAGGTTTCTGGGCTCCTGTGGCGTGGCCTCAGCCAATTACTAACAGGCATGTTGCCGAAGGGGGCACAGCACAGATGCAGCTCCAGTGCCAAACAAGCGCTTCTTCTTGGGCTCCTAATTCCGTGACCTATTTAATGAGTCATTTTCCCAGCACCTTGACTGCTGCAGTGGATGGATGGGCTCTTTTATCGATGTGATCCCAAACGGGTGCTGCTTCATGCGGTGGTGTGTGCATCCCTAGCACATATTTTCCAATAGCACCTTTCTGGATTCATAACCAAACGAGGCTAGAAAATAAGGTTGGTTTCTCTGTCCTCTGTCCCCCATAGCATTTTACACAAATCTCTGTTAAGGGATTATCCGTTTTATTGTGGTTATTTATTTCCACATTTGCCTCTCCCACTGAATCAAGCATTGCTGGTGAGCAGGGAACTTAACTGGTTGCTCTGTAGCCCCTGGATTCAGCTTAAGGCCTGAATAGGACTAGGCACGTAGTAAATGTTTGTTGAATAAAAGGGTGAATAGGATGAATGGCTGCGTGAGTCCAGCACCAGAGTCCGCTGGACACTCGCTTTAATGTTGGGTCAGAATAGAAAACATACCTACTCAGGCATAAACCCAGTATCTTCTTAAGCAAGAGTTGCCTATAGCTGCGTTCTCTGCTGGGTTAAAGTCCTGCACCCAGCTTCCCTGACTCTGCTCATCATCTTGAAGACCCTGCAATTCAGGATACTTTCAGGCTACCTGACTTGTGTTCCTTTGCTGTCTTTCAGGCTGATTCACCCCATGAGTGGCCGTTCTTACCACGAGGAGTTCAACCCCCCAAAGCAGCCCATGAAAGATGACGTATGTAGACCCAGGACAGGAAATTATCTTTTTCTTTCTTTCCCCTTTATTTCTTTTTTTGTTTGTTTTCCATCTTCCCTCTGTGTCTACCAGTATAACTAACTTAACCATGAGAAATATTAGTCATGTAAACCACATGGGCTGTGGCTCATCTATACAATATCTCTCCAGTTGGTTTATTGCTCGATCTTGAGGTGTCTACCAGTGCCAGCTGTTTCCCAGTGCCCTGTTTGTACCTGTCTTTTGTCCAGAACAGCACCTTTCAGATAACCATGGCAACCTAAATGGCCAATTAATTGGAGGAGGCTGCTTGGAAGCCCAGAATGAGAGCCAGTGTGGAGAGGATGGTACTAGACAGAAGTTTGTTGACCTTCTTCAGAATGTCTTCTCTCTAGCAATTCTCCTGTGCCCTGCAGATTCAGAATATTTTGGCTAGACTGTCACATTCTTATGACAGTCTTTAATTGCTTGCAAGTGTAAAAGGGAGGGCTTCATACATGTTCACTGTATCATTTGCCATAAATAGTCCATTTTGTATGTTTTAGAGCATGCAAGCAATAGTAAGAATTTCTTGTATTAACCTTTGTAAGACAAGTCATCAGTTCATATGGGTTCCAACGGTATAATGTGTTAATTTTGTCACATTTCACAGAGTAGTTATACCATTCAGAGTTCTTTTGCACTTCACTTATTCCTTTCAGATTGTTGATGGCTGACACCCTAGTAAACACAAAATACTTAGGCAAATCTATAATAATAAAAATATAATATGCTAATTAGACCGGATGTCCTTCCAGGTGTCCTTTCAGATGACCTTCTAGATGAAGCTAGGGCTGTGAGGGAAGACTGGGTGCTGGGTGCCTGAGGGAAACTGGTGCTGGCAGCCAAGGGAAGGAAGGCCTATCTTGCACGAATTACTAGAGGCATTGGGCCTCTAGTAATATTCTAATTGTTAATGCATCCCTGATTTTGTATGGTCTAGATGGTCTTGTCTTTCCCTCCGATGAATTTTGGGATCAGACAGCAGCTCAAATCTGCATCTGGCTAACAGTCCTGGCCTTCCATTGTCCTCTTCCTGTTCTCAGATCACTGGGGAACCCTTGGTCCGAAGATCAGATGATAATGAGAAGGCCTTGAAAATCCGCCTGGAGGGCTACCACACGCAGACTACCCCACTCGTGGAGTACTACAGGAAACGAGGGATCCACTCTGCCATCGACGCCTCCCAGACCCCTGATGTTGTGTTTGCGAGCATTCTAGCAGCCTTCTCCAAAGCCACATGTAAAGACTTGGTTATGTTTATCTAATGTTGGGTCTATGAAGGAATTTCTTTCTTCTTCCTATCCCTGTTGAGGGAGTGGGTGGGAATGGCAGACCAGGCAGAAGGAAGCTTTCTCAAGCCAGCTAGAATATTATTTGATGTATTGATTAAAAAAGCACTTGCTTGATGTATCTTTGGTGTATGTGCAACTCTCATCTCATCTGTATGTGTGTGTTGGTACAGGTATGTGTAAACTCTCCTACTTTCTAAGTTATAGGTGAGGTGGCTTTCCTAGCTGTTTACTTCTTTAAACATACCCTTGATTTTTTTTTTTTTACTAAAGTAAACTAACTCAGATATCTGCTAGGTACCCCATTCCCTGATATTTATTCCATCTCCAACAGCTGATTAGACGTCCAATGTCAAGTGTAGTTAGGCAGGGCCCAAGTTCCTGGTAGCAGGAAGTTCCACCTTTCTCCTACCCCATGGTGAAAAGCTTCATGAGTCTGTGTATGGACCGGATTCATTGATTTCCGCCCCCTAAATGGAAGTCAAAAGGTACTTAAATTACAGATTCCAGAAATTGGTGGAAGAGGGTGTCACCAGAGAAAGAGCCAGGCCAAGCTGGAATATTTTTGTGGTCTGCATTATGGTTCTATAAAATAGGGGTCATTTGGGACCTGTGCTTGAAAACCAAATTGTGGCCAAAGAATTAAACCAGATGACCAGTCCTTTTAAATTCATATTGTCTTCTGAACACCCAGGCCGGGCATTTCAGAGCAGTCAGTCTGCTTCCTCAAAGTGCCTTTTGTTTTTATTTTTAATTTTGCCTGTTTCCAAGAATGAACAAGACAGTGATTTGGAGGTAGTCTATTCTTAGATTCGTTTTGATTGGAATTTATTCAAACCCAGTCACTCTCCGGGATATGAAGCGCAAATCGGATGTATACCTTTTAAACTCAAACCCTCTCCCTTCCAGATCCAATCCTTCGCCCCTTACTTCATGATGATGGTGGCCACAGACTCCCCAAGAAAAGATCACCCAAAAATAAAGTCACCTATGACAGTAGCCAACTTTCATGCCTAACCTCAGCTCCCCAACTGTAAAGCATTTCCTGGGTTCCATGCTGTGCCTTTTGGTCTCTGGTGTGATACGTGGCAAATGGACAAATTAACAGACTGCTGGGAGGGATCATGAAAGCCGCAGCCTCTGGAAAAACCATTAGAAAATCAGTGGCAGGTCCAGTAAATAATGCCTCCTGCCCTGGCATCATCTGCTGACGCAGTGCAGTGACTCTCAAGTGCCCCGTGCCCCCTACCTGAACTCCCCTGCTCTCTCGGGACTACCGGAGGGCTTGTCCTCTGCCTGGAAGCTGGGCGTGGGTACGTGGCTGTCTTGCTTCTCTCTCTGTCTGGTTCAAGTGAGTGCTGGCTCTGCTCTGCCTTGTTTCCCTGGCTGCAAACCAACTCCGCCCAGTCTGGTGTGTGGTGTTTCTGGGAAGCACATGACTTCTGAGAATGGGCAAAGGAAAGGAGTGAAACCAAAACTGTCAGCTCTGTCTGCAGGGAATGGGATCCTTGTCTGGATAAGGTGGCCTCGTGAATCTTGGAGTCTACTCCCCTTTGACTGGGGACAGTGGCAGGCACTTAGCCTCAAAGTTGAGAGGTCCTTGAATGTTTGCTAATTGAACGTGCATGATCCTTGCTTAAATATTTGTCATCCTTCCTGTACATTAACTTGTTTGTATGTGCACAAAATGTGTGTGATATTTGGGCTGTGGGTAAAAACTAGATGTGGGGGATGGGTATGCCTTTGCGGGGGTGGTTAGTATTCAATTTTTGCTTCATTTAATTCCAGAGCCTTAACCTCGGCAAGCATGAGAGCTTTCACCTGGCAGAGAAATGTCCAGTGTTTAATGCATTTGGTTGCTGGGGCGTGCATGCCAGCCTTCTCTGATGTTTACTTAGTTTTTAAAAACCCATTTTGTTCTCTCTTGTTTTCCTCTCTATTTCAGCCTAGTAACAGAAGGCCAGGCGAGACTGCACCACTGCTCATCACCCCGCGGCGTGATCCCTGCTTTTAGGTGCTGGGCAGAGGGCATGGGTGGTCAGGGTAAGGATGGAGAATCAAGAGTGATGAAGGGCTCATGAAAAATATTGGAAGGGCAGCAGTGTTGTAGTGAGGTGATTTCTTTGGCATATAGTAGGAATCTTAAAGAGTATGAGTAATTAATTTTTTTAAAGACTGATTGGAGGATATAAGTAGAAATAAGGTGGTGTAGTACTATTTCTAAGGAATCAAGTTTTCATTTACTCTGGGCTGGTAACAATATTTTTTAAAGCCAGTGCCCTGAGACCTCAACTTTTATCTCAGAACCTCATGGGTTGCCAGCCCAGGAATGCAGGAAATCAAACTGTTGTCCTCTCTGTCCTATAACCAGGGACAAGGAGGGTTTGACTACTGACACTGGTTCCCCAGACCCTGTGATCAAAAATTCATCTCCACATTGAAAGAGATACAGGGTACACTGGGGGCAGTGGCTCAGCAAATCAAGTTTACAGGCGTCATGGGGAGGGTGGGCAAGCCGATCTCACTCTCTTGCCGACTTACCACCTGTTCTCATGGGTGAGTGCTCAGCAACCACCCAGTGTGTGCCACAACTCTACGCTCTTGCCTTCTTTCATCCATGATGTGTGAAGGGACCCTTCAAATACATGAGCAAGTGTCCTAAGCAACATCATCCAAAGATTGTCCTTCCGGTCCTCACATCCTGTGACTGGGATCACTCGACAGCACTGTGATGTATTTTCAATGAGGTGCCTTTCTTAAAGACCAAATACTGCCTTGTTTGGCCCCTAAATCAATAAAGTATGGAAAAGTTTGCATCCCCTGTTGTGGCTTTTTTTGTCTTTTTTAGGGGATCTGGGCTAATAAAATGACATTGAATTCTAGATCTGGCTTGGAACCCTTTCTTGTGCTCACTAAAAGCTGTGAGGTAGGAAGTCCACGTGTGTGCTCATAAGATCATAAGATGTTCCTGCACCCTCTTGACCTTTAGCTCATATACAGGCTTTTCTTGAGCGCATGGACAGAGCAGCTTGGTCAAGTGGAGACAGAGCTGTGTTTGGAGCTCAGGGGATGTACAACAAATCCCAGCCAGTCATATACTCTGCTCCTGTTTTGTTGTCTGAAAAGAGACTGGTGTTGCTGCCTTCTCAGACTCGTTGGCATTAAATGGAGTTTATAAGGAGAAGCTTATTTTTTTTTTTTTTGATTTTTTTACAGAGAGGAAGGGAGAGGGATAGGGAGTTAGAAACATTGATGAGAGAGAAACATTGATCAGCTGCCTCCTGCACACCTCCTACTGGGGATGTGCCCGCAACCAAGGTACATACCCTTGACCAGAATCAAACCTGAGACCTTTAAGTCCGCAGGCTGATGCTCTATCCACTGAGCCAAACCGGCTTTGGCAGGAGAAGCTTTTTGCCTGGCACGTAACAGACAGAATATGTTATTTGGATCCAAATATACACAGAAAAATATCTGTTTCCTGCGGGGCTGGATAATTGTTGACCGAGCAGATGTCCGCAGCCCAGAAAGCCAGTTGTTCTAATCCCTAAGCTAGATTTTTGGCTGCCTTTTCTGATGCTTCTTTAACACCCATGGTTGCTCCTTTATAAATCCACTTCTTCCCTGACACAAACGAGTTTAAATTGTCTGACTAAACTGAAACTCTCCTGTGCTTTGGAAGGGCTGCCAGTGCCAGTGAGGTTTCTGGGAAGTGACTGTGCCCCCTGAAAACAGGGGGAGCAGGGCCACCATTCTCTCAGGCTCCTGTTGGGGAAGAAGCAGAGTTGTCACTGGCATGTTAAATCCTCCCCAGTCGACTCCTCTCTCCTGCTTCACCTCTGCAAGACTTATTTGCGGTGGCCTCTTCATTCCCTGAGCTATTTACTGCCCCCTGAAAATTTTCTTCTCTACCTTCATCATGTAAACGGGGGACATGTTTGTCAAACCAGTCCACATGATATGGTGAAGGAATAAACTAAAAGAAGCCCACTGAGCTGTTACTCGTTCACTTCTCTGGGCTTGGTTTCTTCATATGGAAACTGAGATTGGATGAGTTGAGAATCACCATTGATCCTGCAGGAACCTCATGCCAGAGCCTGTGCAGTGGCTTCACATCCCCGGCCTCACGACCCTCCTGAAGCATCCTAAGTGGCCGGAACTGTCATCCTCTTACAGTTGAGGAAACAGAGACTCAGAGTGGTGCGGTAAAACATGAGGTCACACACAAGAGGCAGGACTCAAACTGTCCCTTTGATTTTATTGCTGGAGTGGCTTAGCAACTTGCACAGATCTCCGGCAGGAAGCACCTTGCAGATGAGTTCTTTTTCATGCACACACACTTGGAACTGATGGTGCAGAAGTCACTGCCAGTCTGATGACCCCGCGCGTGCATCTTAGGATCGATCTCTCATGTGCAGTGTTGAGGGATGAAGAGCAGTTTGGGGCCTCAGGAAGCCTCACTGGTCCTTTTGCAGGAAGACAGCTAAATGAGACAGAAGACAGCAGCAACTAACTCCTCCACCATGAGACCTTGGGGCAAGTCATCTTACCTCATGAGCAGCATGGGAATGGGCCCTGTCCCACAAAGTAGGCTGACAACTGGTGACCAGTCTACTAACCTGGGCCAGGATTCCCGGTATACAACTGGTGCTGCATATATGCTGATGGAGTTCACAGAGAAAATGTAGGCACTGGCAAGACCTATTCTCACTGACTTAGTAATTGGGCTCAGGATTCTTAACCTGAAGATCCCCTAGAAGTCCATGAACCTCTGAAATTGTGCGCAGAATTCTGTATTTTTATACTTTCATAATTAAAATTTAACATATACTAGTATTTAATGCTTACTGTGTAGTAGGTTCTGCATATGTTATTTATGACCAATAACCCTTTGAAGCCGGTGCTATTATTATCTCTGTGTTATGCGTATGCATTTTGAGGTTTAGACAATCGAGGAATGGCAGAACCATAGTGAGCCTGCCTGTGGCTCCCCTCCAGCCTCATCACAGCCAATTGCTTTGACACTTGGCTGAGAAAGGAGAAAGATTCTCAAGCCACCTGTGGTGCAGAGAAGTCTTTGAGCCAGTTGTCTGAATGAAAGAAGAAATTCAACTAGGCTTGCTCTGTCACAATGCAGAACCTGAGTGGGGAATGCTACTTCAGGTAAGGCCTTTTTCTGTTTCACCGTTCTCTCTGACTCTCTTGCTGTGGGTGTTAAAGCCCCAATGGACTGGATTTGCAAAGCTCTTGGAAGCACCCCTATCCCAGAAGGTCCAGAGGTGTGAATGACTGGGGGAGAGGAGTCAACTACCCCGTACCCTCCCATCCCTTGCCTGGTTCTGTTGACAAGAGGGGGTGTGTGAGCTGGCTCCTTCACCATATGCCCCGTGGCATTGCATTATTTGTAACTGCGAAGGAACACTGTCCTTCTCATGTGGCAGCTCAGTTTAGAGTCATCAGGGCAATTGTTGATGAGCTCCTCCCACAAAAGGCCCCTTCCAGGTGCCCAGTCTGGATGTAGTGCCCCCAGCAGAGAACAGACAAAATACAAAGACTAGGTATCAGAGGGTGTTCTAAGTCACCCTCAGGTCACACTGATCTCTTGGGTTAGATTGCTATAGAGCAAGTCATTGCATCGTATGGTGTCCCTTAGATAACGACTTTGGGAACCAATCTCTGAGCTTCACCCTAGGAGATAATTTGCTTCCTATTTAGCTGGTCTGCATTCTCCTACTAGATGAGAAATGCTTCGTTTTCTACTGTCTTCCTTTTCGCCCTGGCTCTGAGGAAATTCCCCTTGTGTTCGGTTGCTATGCTTTCCTCTGCCAGAGTTTCTTAATAAAATTATTACCCCACCTCACCCAACTGCATTTGTTTTATGTTTGGTGTTTTTGTGCTTTTACATGTGTTGGAAATTGCCTTGAGTCTATTTTGGAAAACACACAGTGTAAAGAAAGGTCTAATTATGTAGTGCAGGAGGGCAGGCTGCAGAGAAAGGGGCAGCTTCGTGGAGGAGGTGGGGTCAGGGTGGCTCCATGTGGAGGATGGGGCAATACAAGCAGAGGACACTCCCCCTCGGGAAGGCACAGAGGCCAGTGGCACTCAGGCTGCTTTAACCTAGTGAACCCCAGAGTTCTTAGGAAATCGCTTGCTGTTGGGAAATAGTGTTCTTCAAAGCAAGCATAGGGACAAGAGAAGTTTTTCAGCTTGGCAGTAATGTCAAGAACCCAGAAGAGCAGGACACCAGGGTATGTGCACATAGAGTTGATGGCCCACCTTAAGCCCTGCCTGGGCCAACCTTCCCTCCTCCCAAACACAACGCAGGGGTGCTTTGACCGTGAACGGGGTGATCCTTTGCTGTGAGACTGAAGAGGAATCCCTCCGTGCTGTCAGCTGTATTCAGCCATGTGCCTAGTGATGAGGCATGAGTTCTGGGTGATAGATGACCAGGGGCTAGGTCTAGTGCTCCCCCTGTGCCTCAACCTCTAAGCCTCAACTTGTCTGTAAAATAAGGATCATAGCACCCACCTGTGGGTGGCTGAGTGAACATGAATTAAAAAACAGCTGCCCGATAATTCATTTCTCCTTTCCCATGGCCATTTGCGAAGGAAAAAGGGACCTTACTCTGGCTACCAGGTATCTCAGAATGTGTATCTTCACCCATTCCTGTTCCCCAATGCTATCTCCACCCCCCAGGAAAAGCACTAAACCATTTTGCTTTGCTTTTTGCTGGGGTGCTTGCTGCACTTACGCCATAGACCCCTCCAGTGTCTACATACAGGAGCCGCCCCCACTTGGAGCCAAAATGGGAGGCAGTGCATAAATGGGATAGATCTGTGTGCTTCAGTTGCCTGGGATACCAGGGAGGCGCTGGAGTGGCCTGACAGTCTTTGGTGGAAATTTGACGGTTCATCTTTGAAAATTGCCCCATGGTAACGGAATGAGGAGCAGTACCTCTCTGTGAGAGTGGTTGTCACAATAAAAAGTTCACATATATCAAGGGCTTTAGAACAGTGATGGCCCGTGGTGCGCAGTACGTGGTCCCTAGTCAGCAGCTCGGGCTCAGCAATTCCACTTTTGTTCGTGTATCCTAAGGAAATGACTAAGTAGATGCAGCATTTTTTATTACAGGGCAAGAATTGGAAACAACCTAAATTTCCCATAATGGGAGACATGGGCTATGATTCATCCACAGGATGGAATGAAATAAATCATTTCAAGACAGAAGAATTTCACAATTAACTATTGAGTGAATAAACAGGTTATAAAATAGAGAATGGGTTCATTTTTTTTAAGTAAACTTTTTTATTTTGGAATAATTTTAAATTTACAAAAAGTACTAAGGACAGTACAGAGAGTTTCTGTATACAGTTCCCCTAGCCTGAGGATGATACTGAGGGCGCGGAGCTAGGAGATGAGCAGAGAAATGGAGTTCTGAGCAAACGATGCCTAACTGCCAGCCTCCACACTTTAAAGTTGCATTAGCCAACAAATGTCCTTAATGGTTAAGCCAGTTTTCTGTTATTTGCAACCAAAGTCATCCTGGGTCAGACTATCTAGTTAAATGATTTTGTTTACCAGGAGATGATTTATTCACTTAAGTGCTGATTAGGCCCCTGCTATATACCAAGCACTATGCTGGGTGTCAGGGAGTCATCAATGAACAGTATTGATGTGGTCCTATCCTCCTCAAATTAATAGTCTGATGGAGAGAATCAGGGATTAAAATACCTGCTTTGGGCCCAGCCAGCATGGCTCAGTGGTTGAGTGTGGACCTATGAAGAGCAGGTTGCAGGCTCGATCTCCAGTGGGGAGCGTGCAGGAGGCAGTCAATCAATGATTCTTTCTCATCAATGTTTCTGTCCCTTCCCCTCTGAAAGCAATAAATACCTGCTTTGGGACTGGCTCTGATGTATTTAATCTGCTCAGCATCTATCCCCCTCTTTTGAATATCAGAACCCGACTTTCCTTTGGACATCAATTGATGTAGGCCTGGCCAATTAGCATATTCCATGCCCCTCGCCACGGTGACTCAGTGATGGGCAGGAGTCAGCCCTAGACCACAAACTTCAGAAATAGGTGCTGCAGGGTAAAGTCTAGACTCCGCCCTGACACATGTCACCCTGTCCAGCTTCGTCTCTCCCTCATAGTTTACACTCTGGCATAGCAAGCACATAGAAGCCCCTGAAATCAGCACCACCCTGTTTCTCCTCCCTGTGACTCCTCTTCTCGCCCACCTGGTAACCCACCAGTTCATCCCCTGGAAGACTGGGCCCACATCCCACCTTTTTATTTGTAACTACATGGCCTCATCCTACTTCCCCAAATGCCTGGGGCTCCTTCAAAGACAAAGAGTAGGTCTCCCCGACCCGAAGTGCCCAGCAAAGGGACTGACTCGGAGCTGTATTCTGGATGAATGGATGAAAGGATGGTAGATGGAAGTCCTTCACTTCTCCAGCAAACATGAGGCTTTTCTGCCTCTCGCTTACTAGGGCTAAGGAAGACACAGCGGATGCAGGAAGTGAGGGTGCAGTCCAGAGAGCAGCTAACAGGTAATCCCGTGCTGGGTGATATGATGAGATTGCAGGTGAGAGTAGCTGCTTTGGAGAAAGCTCGCGGGAGTCACCATCCAAACTGGACCTTGGAAGTAGAGCAGAGAATTGCCAGGTGGCAAAAGAACTGGTGAGGTCTGAAAGGTTGGCAACCGCTGCGCTAGCTTGTACAAGGCAGGGAGGCCGGAGAAGCACAGCGTGGTCCGGGGACAGCCTGTGCCTGTTATGGCTGGAACATGGGAGGAATGGAAGGGGCTGTGCAATAAGGCTGGGCAGCAGGCAGGGCCAAGGAGGGGCAGACTTTACCCTCAGGCCAGGTGGTGGACACGCGTCTTAGGGCCAGCGATTGAAATCTTGCAAAAAGGGAAGAAATCATGTGGATAGTTTGCATTTTAATGTTGAGAGGTAGGATAGAGAGGCCAGGGCAGAGGCTACTCTATTAGTCCTTGGATTTGGGCCACTTAATAGTAATAACAATAGTGTTAAGTGATCACTCTTGTACATAGTAACTGATATAATGCTCCCAGGACCCTATTTTAAATATTCAAAAACTGAGACAGAAAGAAGTATCTTGTTCTACTTAGTAAGTGGTGGAGTCAGGACTTGCACCCTGGCTGGCCCATTTCAGGGCCTATGCTTGGAGTTACTGTGTGTCCTTGTTCTCATCACCATCATGGTAATAATGATGATGTTATGCTAATGAACATGTGGGCGCATATTCCATGCCAGGCTCTGCTCTGTGCACTTCAGACTGTTACCAGGTTTAATCGGGTTGTAATCAGGTTGGCAAGGATGTTGTCCAGCTGGAAGACACCGCTCCAGAGTCCAGTAAAGACACCACTCCAGGCCTTGCTGTGTCTGAGCCACCAGAGAGAAGTGGTCCGGCCACCTCCCCAAAGTGCTCACAGTGACCTTTGCCAGTGGCAGCCGGATCCTCGTGCTACAGTTGGCTGAGGGCCCGGCCAGAAGGACTGAGCCAGTGTGGAATGAGCAGCTGCAGGGCCTGCGCCCCCAGGGCCTCCAGCTGCCCTGGCTTAATGCAGGGGCACTGGGCAAGGCTACTATATCCCAGAGCTAGGGGCCAAGCATGAGCCCTGGGGTTTGGGCCCAGCTTGGTTATTGATGTGCTATGGAATCTTGGGCAAATCCCCACCCCTTCATGGGCCTCAATTTCCTGGAAGGTGAGTGGACAAGATTGCCCCTGTCCTCGATCCTCCTCTGCATAGTGCCTATGAGAGGTGGGCACTGTGTGTACCACTGTCTCTCCTGTCAGGAGAACTGGGCCCCAGGCTGTTCAGGACTCTCCTGGTGCCAGGCCAGGTGCTGTACGCTGGGACCCTGGGTGGAGGCTGAGCTGATAGTTCTCAGCCAGTCACGGGATTGGGGAACAGACAGGATAATGAATCACAGCACAGTACTGCACAGAGAGGATACCCAAGAGAGCATTGTGGGCTCCAAGGAGAGGATCTTTGGGTTCTGAGGAGTCTTTGTACACTATGGACCTGGGGAGGTGGTTCTAACAATAGGTGGCTGGTCAGAAAGATGGGAACAGTTTAAGTGTTTGCATATATTTGGGTTCCTATATTGTATCTATGGAGTTTCTTCAGTCCATTTCATTCCCAGGGTGCTCACCCCTTGATTATCTTATGCATTCCACATTGGCCCGCAGAGCTAGAGAGACTGACGGTGGAGAAATGAGGAGAGCTGCCCCCACCCCCCCGAACATCTGGAATCAGACCTGACCCTCTCCTGTGACCTCCATCTGCCCTCACGCCCTCTGTCAGCCTGGGATCTACCCTTCCCCAACCCAGCCTGGCCTGGCCTTTTCAGCCCCTGCTGAGCTACAGGCCTTAGACGCTAAAGAACCAAGCCCCACTCCCCACCCAAGCTCTCCTTTCTGCCGAAGCCCTATGGGGGAAGCGGGGGGTGAACTGGGGGCTTTGACCCTGGCCTCCGCTCCTTCCCTGTGTTGTGTGAGTTCAAGTCAGATCTGGATCTGAAAGTGTTTCACAAACTGAAAATGTTGAACCAGCACAAAGAAGGGGAAACCACCCCTCTTGTGGACAGAGACTCAGGCCTTCAAGGGGCCCACAGTGTGGGAATACAGATGCGCAGAGCCACAACCCCAACGTGGCAGGGATAACGTGACAGCCAAGGAGTGTGCCAGGCACTGTGTGGGCACAGACAACAACTCAGGGGGTTGGGGAAGGCCCTGAGAGGAGGACACCGTGGAGATGGGCCCTGAGGGACGTGTGACAGTTTACCCAGCAGACATACATTCCAAAGAAGGGAGCAGCTGGCGTGAGGCATGGGGGCTGGAAAGGAGCGGGGCCCAGCTGGAGCACCTGTAAGCGACGGGGAAAACAGTCTTGGCAAGGCAGGCCCCGCCAGGGCAGAGGAGAGCATTGAAATGCCTGCAAAGAAGATTTTGAGTTCTTTTCAGTAAATAATGAGGATTCTAAAGCAGGGAAGTGGGACTTGTGCAAGAAATTCTTATTTCCATTTTTTGACAAATTTCAAGACAGAGGCCCAGAGTGAACAAGCAAACTGCCCAAAGCCTCTGTATTAGTCAGGAAAACAGAACTAATAGGATGAAGATATTTTATATATATAGACCCACACATATAAATTATACCTCCTAACATTTGTATATACACTTATATTTTCTATATTGATACTTAATATTCTACCTGTAAGAGATTTACTATAAAGAATTGGCTTACATGATTATGAACACCAGTAAGTCCCAAGATCTGCAAGGTGACTGGACAAGCTGGAAACCAGGAGAGCCAATGGTTCCTGGTCCAAGTCCAAAGCTATCTGGGAACACTGTGAACCAGTCAAATCCTATAGAATAAAAGGATAATATGCAAATCAACCAAACCGTGGAATGACTGGTTGCTATGATGTGCACTGGCCACCAGGGGGCAGACACTCAATGCAGGAGCTGCCCCCTGGTGGTCAGTGTGCTCCCACAAGGGAAGTGCCGCTCAGCCACGAGCTGAGGCTGACAGCTGGCCAGTGCAGCATCAGTGACATCCCCTGAGGGCTTCCAGACTGCTAAAGGGCGCAGCCCGGCTGAGGGATGTTCCCCCCTTCCCCTGCAAGTGCACAAATGCTGTGCACCGGGCCTCTAGTTGGCCTATAAGATTAACTACCATAGCCTCACAGCTAACAAACGACAGATCAGGGGTTTGAACCCTTTGCTGCGGCAGCCACCAGGCAGAGGTCCAGGTCTCTCCTTTCTCGGCCTGGATTCCAGCTCCCTTCCCAGCTGGGAAGCAGCAGCCAGTTCCTGGCCGGGTTAGACTGTGGCCAGTCAGAAGGCCCGGCAGGGCTTGCGGAAGGAGCTACCCAGCTGCCTCTCTGTGTTGGACAAGGCTTTGCAAGGGCTTTGCACCCCTCTTTGGAGGAGAGGTGAGGACCAGGGAGTTGGAGCTTGCCCTGCAGGAACGGGCTTCCCCCTGGGCACTCCACCGGTCCAGCTCTCTTCCATTGTTTACAGGTCTTCCTGGAATAGAGGCCCAACATGTAAAGGGACTGAATAGGCAAGTCCAGGAGTGTGATTACGGGCCCTTTCCCCGCCTGCCCGGAGCCTGCCAGGAGTAAAGATGGACCCCTCCCTGTGCCTGCAGCGCCAGAGCAGTGCCTGGAACAGAGGAGGTGTGTGACTATTCAGTAATGTCCCACGTATTCCACCAGGTCCTGAGGCCCATAGGAGAGGCACGGAGGACGATTCTCAGAGAACAGAGCTTCACCAGGAGGCTAGTTGGAATGGGGGTGGTGAGGGAAAGGAGTGGAGGACCATCATTGGCCAGGCCTCAGCTCTTGGGTACATGGCAGATCTCTTCCTCTGACTTTGAGCAGTTGAAAGAGGGGTAGATCTGGAGGGAGATGGCAAATACAGTGGTACCTCGAGATACGAGTGCCCTAACATACGAGATTTTTGAGATACGAGCCGTCGAGCGAGCAATTTTTGCTTTGAATTACGAGCAACATTTGAGATACTAGTTAGTAATCGCGCGGATCGGCCGGCTGCACACGACCCACCAGTTTACCGCGACTCAAGCGTCTCATAGTTTCCCACGCCTCAAGGTTACGGAACGAATTAAACTCGTATCTCGAGGTACCACTGTACAGTTGGGACCGTGAAGACAGGAGTATAGGTCTGGAGGAGGAAAAACGCAAGGCTGGTCTGAGGAAGGGTGGTGGTGTGTCTTGAAGAGTTATAAATGAGCGGTAGAGGGTTTGAATGGGAGCTCAGGGTGGTCCCTGATCCCTTTTGGGCCGTGGAGAAGGTCTTGAACCCCCAGGGAGATGATTCCAATGGTCACTCCCAGCCAGCCCCTGGGAACACCACACCCCAGATTCCTCAGGGAGCCGAGAGGGATGAAGCCAGGCTGTGCCCACACCAATGCCCATTTCTTCCTCCTCCCCACCTTTGAGCTGGGCAACCCTGAGAGTGAGGAGGAGTAAAGTGCCCATTGGCCAGGTGGAGGAACTAAGACCGGGGAGCTGAAGTGGCTTGCCCAGCGTCACAGCTGGGAAACGGAATCTCAGGCTCGGAGCCCAGGCCTCTCCTAGTTTACAGAAAAGAAATGAGAAGCCCAAAAGGAATGTCCCCATGGTGCCAACGAGGAAGTACAACCAGGAAGGTTGGGTCTTCTCCAAGCCGTTCAGTGAATAATGATCAGGTCTTCCAACTGTCCTGGGTGTTGATGCATCTCTCCACGGGACTGGTCTTTTTACCAAGCCCAGCGTTTACTAAGGACTTGTCTTGGCCACGGTGTCTTGCATTCGAGGTCATGCCACTGCAGCGCCAGATGCTGCTTCCCTCTCCCTCTCACTGAGAGCCAGGGAGGGCAACCACCTCCATGGTACCCAGCTAGCTCCAAGGCTGATTCCCTGGCTGTCCCTCTCCCCCTCCTACCTCCCCAGCAGCACAGTGAGGACTTGATGGGTGAGACAGCCTCGGGGTGACCCTGGGAAACTCTGGGGAAAGGCGGGTCCTGTGGCCCAGAGACAGCGCGTGGCTGGGTTGAGGCTCCACGAGCGAAGACGGTTGCTGCCCCATCCAGGCCCTTGGTGAACACCAGGTGCTTTCTGAGGGCGGTTGTGGATGGGCAGCCACAGCACCTGCCCCCCATCCCGCCCCGAGAACACACCAGCAGCCAGGGGCTTTCCACCAGATCCCCGAGAAGTTGCTCCATCATTCTGTCTCACCACAAGCATTTCCTTCTCTAAAACGCCCTTCCCCGAAGGCCCTGAGATCAGCCGGGCTCTCAGCACAGAGGGTCCGGACGGGACTAGTTTCGCCAGGCTCGGCTCCGGAATGTCCCAGGAGGCCCTTTTACCTCTGCCACAGCCCAAAATGGGGGATGGGGGTGAGGGGGTGGGGGAGGGCAGGAGGAAGGGCTGGCTGGGCCTGAAACTGTGGGCTGGGGGAGGAGGAGGAGCTACCCAACGCCGCTGCCAAGCAGTTTACCTACCAGGGCTGCCGAACCTCGCAGCCTCGCTGTGTGGGGGGAACATAACTGTCAGCGTCATTTCACAGGGAAGGAGGCTAGCAGCTGCTCCGTAGGTCGGCTCAGTGGTGTCAAGTATCAGGTTTTCTGTTCTGGTTTTGTGTTTGGAGAATTTTTTTTGGGGGGGTGAAGGGGAGCTGCCTGGAAGGAGTTATGACTTCCAATCGTGCCTAAGAGAGAAGGGTCCTGGGATGGGGAAACTGCGGGAAGGAGACCTGTCCCAGCGAAGGTCACCCAGCAAGAGAAGTCACGGCTGGGTTCAGACCAGCGGCGAAGCATCTCCAGGCCTCACCCTGACACCGGCTGCCGCCACCCATCCTTAAGGCCTCAGTTTCTCTTCTATGAAGGCGGGGAAGGGGGGTCAAAGGGAGGGGCCGGTCCAGAGCCCTCGCCTCGGGTGGGACTGCAGGCCATGAAAGTTGCGTTTCCGAGAATTGGTTTGGCCTGTGTGGGTGCATACATTTCGGCCCCTTCAGCCCCGCCCCTAACACCCCAAGAACCCAAGAAGCTCTGTCCCCAGCAGAGGCCGTTGTGAGGAGCGGGGCCTCTCCCCGACAGGAGCCCTGTCCCCTCCCTGACTAGGCGCACCCTGGGAGCCTAAGGGTTATCTCCTCCGAGGAGAGAGCTGCGTTGGTGAGCTACACCCGCTACTGCTGACTCATTCATGCATTCATCCACTCACTCATTCAAACTCCTCCATGTTTAGTCACCTAGTCTCTCCGCACATTCTTACCCAGGGCCGCATAAAGCTCTCACTCAACGCTTCCTGACGGCGCAGTGGGTCAGCCCTCCTGCTGGGCCCTGGGACAGGTCTCTGCTCTGAAGGGCTGGAAGAGAGTAGGGGTCATAGCAGTGTGTGTCTGATGCTATCACAGAGGTATCGACTTGAGACAGCAGCTAGACAGCCAGGGTCGGCTGTAGAGAGAGTGGCATCTGAACTGGATCCGGACGGGAGCACCCGCCGGCCAGGTGAAGAGTTCATGATAGTAACAGCCCCGATAGAAGTTCTTTGCAGGCTCTACCTGGGTGCTCTATGTCCATTAATTTCCATCTTGACCACAATCCCGAGATGGATTTGAATGGGAGGATATTATCACCCCCATTTTACAGATGAGGGCACTGAGGTTCCAAGAGGTTAAAGAAGTTGTCCAGAGTGATACGACCCATAAACAAGGAAGCTGGAATTTGAGCTTGGTTTGTCTATCTCCAAATCTAGTGCTAAATTTAGACCTAGATTGAAACGTAGAAGTACAGAATGTGAACTGTAAAGGCCTGGAGGCTATACCCAACATGTTAGCAATAGCAGCCTCTGAAGACGACTTTACATGGTTATATGCTGATATATATTTGAATTCTGTATGAAGCAAGATATAGCTACATATGTTAGAATTCACAATTACCCCTATGGTACATTAACTTTGCTTTCTCCAACTCTTTCTCTCCTCCTCACCCCCCGGAAATGGGAATTGCTTGAGTGGCGGGTGTGGGTTTTTTCCTGATTACAAAAATATGGGATCATTTTTTGAAAACCAGTCCATTTAAAAATGACTGCTCTCAGTGGTTTTTTCCCGTTGTGTTTTCCTAACTCACTTCATGCATAACCTTTGAATTTGAACGTAAATGTTATTTTTAAGAACTGAATTACATACATCAAGGCCTGGGTGACCTGATCAACCAGAGCTCAGGCAGTTCCCAAGAAAAAGGCCTGGGGTTTTGGTTGACTTCAGACCAGAGTGAGTCAGCTGGGTGACGGAGCTGCCAAGAAGCAGACACGTAGAGCCAAGAGTCCCAGCTGAGAGGAGGAAGTCTTCCCTGTACTGCAGGGCTGGTCAGACCTCCTCTGGGGCTCAGGCCTCCTGGTGAGCTGCCCTTCGGCTGGGAGAGACCTAAGCACAGCTGAGGGTCCTTGCAGAAGAGATATCTTTGGGGGGATAAGGGGTGGGGGCGAGTCCTAGTGCATGCTCAGTTGGCATGCAGATATGGGCAGGGTTTGACCAGGAGGCATGACCTGCCTGGAGAAATAGTGAGCAAGAGAGGCTGAAAGTCCAACTTATTAGAGGGCAGCTGTGTGGGTAATAGATAGCATCAGGAGACCTCCCTCATAAGGACAGTGTTTGTAGGATATGAGGGGGGAGAGATGCATACGCAACTCAGCATCTCAAAGGGAATGTGCTGGAAGTATCAGTAGTAAACAATGGCGATAACAATGAGAGACATTTGTGGAGTCCTTATTGTGTGCTAGATTCTTAAAGCCTAGCATAAGTATGGTATGTTATATATACTGTGTGTGTGTGTGTGTGTGTGTGTGTGTGTGTGTGTATCTTATGGTGGTTGTGATAAATAAGATAATGTACATTGAGGTTCTCACAGGTAGGTTTTATATGTGGTTCGAGGCATAAGGAACCTGAATATGTATTAGTGGCTTTCAAATTTGAGCGAGTCTGGAGGACTCCTTGAAAGACAGATCGCTGAGCCCCACCTGAGGAGTCTCTGATGCAGGGGGTCAGTGGTCAGGCTAATTCACAGGTGATGTCAATGCAGCTGGTCTGGGAATCACACTTTGAAAACCACAGTGTACATAGTCTTATTTATTTGTCACAACCAACTTAAGATAGAGGTTCTGTCATTATCCCCATTTTATACATTAAAAACAAAAACAAAAAAAACCAAACACATCATCTGGGGCTCCTCACAGAGGTAAAACCACTGTTTACAGCTCGTACACGGCAGAGCCTAGTTTTAAATCCAGGTCTTTCTGACTCCAAAGTTCATGCATAACCAAAGCAATCAGCTTCTATTTTCAATCAATTGATAAATAGAAATCAAGGTTTTTAAAACTGGTAACAAACTTGCAAACTGTTTCAAGATATAAAATAAGAACAACAAAATGGTCCCTGGAAGAGGCCGGGGCAGGAATGATTCCAGGGCAGAGAAACAGCAATGCCCTGGGGGAGGATGGGGAATTGATTCAAACTCCCACCACCAACCCATGTTGTGAGGTTTGAGTTATCTTATACCCAGTATTTCTCAGCTCCTGCAGCTTCAGGATTCGGGGCTGTGGGCTCTCTGCTGGGGCAGTAGTGCTTCCTCTTCTTAGGATACAGTTCAGCAAACATGTATTGAATATCTTGCTTAAGAGAGCAAGATGGGCTGAGTAATGGCCACCCAAAGATACCAGGTCCTAATCCCCAGAACCCATGAATGCTACCTTATGTGGCAAAAGAGATTTCACAAAGGTGATTACATTAAATACCTTACAATGGAGAGATCATCCTGGATTATCCGAGTGGGCCCCACGTAATCACTGGGGTCCTTACAAGAGAAAAGGCAGCCTGTGACGACAGAAACAGAAAGAGAGAGAGATGTGAAGAGGCTTACGCTGCTGGCTTTGAGCATAAAGGAAGGGTCACGTGGCGAAGAATAAGCTGTAGAAGCTGAAAAGACAAGGAAACCAATTCTTCCCTAAAACTGCCAGAAGAAATGCAAGCAAGCCCTGTCAACACCTTCATTTTATCCCCTGGAGGGATCTCATTTGGGACTTCTGACTTCCAGCTGTAAGATAATGAGGTTGTCTTGCTTCAGCCACTACTACTTTCAGGATAGGAGTGGAACTGCCAAAATAGAAAACTGCCTCTGGCCATCACGTCAGTGTGCGAGCAAATAACATACATCCACACTCACACTGCCCTGGCCTTGTGCCTGCAGGGAGCACATGCTCACAGACCACAGGTGGCTTCCGGCCCTGAAGAGGGGGCGCACCTGTAGCCACCTGCACCACAGAAACCACTTCTGGCCTGGTTTCCACAAGTAAGCAAATGTGATCGGTTTCCTTATTTAACATTGGCCGGGTACCTGCTCTAAGCATGCCCAGCATGGTGCTGGGTGTGGGTACACACCGTTAAACCCAACAGGTCCTCATGGGGCTTCTGGGGAAGGGGAGGGGGGCAGAAGTTCAACACTCTTTCACGTTTACAGTTATAGCGAGGGTGTCTCTGAAGAGGGTTCAGTTCTAAAGCCAGCATTCAGGTGGAAAGGGCCTATCATTCAAAAGTACATTTGAAAGTCCTTAAGTTACCTATAATGCACAACCATCCCTTTGCATGCTTAGGTCTGACAACTAGGCTAACGGAAGTAACTCAGAGGAAGGCTGGCTTCAGACACCTGGACATGGGAGCTGCTCTGCCTTTAAGGAAAAGACCGCATCTCTAGGGAGGAAGTGATGTCGGGCAGAGAATTCGGGAATGCTCCTGGCACTGCAGGGCTGACTCCGGTCCGCTTTTCTATGAAGCAGCTATCAGCTCAGCACCGTTAAAAGGTTAGTTTGTGTGTTTTTTTCAAGGCCATGCCAAATTCTAGGGTCACATCTTTGGAGGTCAGCGGTTGGAGGCTCAGTTCTAAGGTCGGTGTGAGTTCCATGTGCCTGTGATGCAAGTCCACAGGGCAACTGTGGTCAGGGCTGCTACGGAAAAGGGCTGAACCCCTGAGACTCTCCATTGGAGGCCGTCTCAGAGGATGTGATGGTGACCTGGTACGCAGGCACAGGTGGGCATTAACCAGGCAGGCGACTGTGGGGAGCATGTGCTGGGCGCACAAACCCCCTCAGTGAGTGACTGGAGTTGAGGCCTCCTCTGTAGGCCCAAATGAGTGACACTCCCAGCCCCCTGCTGCCCAGAGGCACCCTGAGGCTCTCTCTGCCTCGACCCTGAGACCCGCAGGTTGGCCTTGTTTGTGAACCCTGTTCCACTTCCCAGTAAATGCTGGGGATTTCTCACCAGGGTTTCTTGTTCATGCACAGGGCACTTTTGTTTCCTGGAATGGCGGGGTGGGTTGGGGGGAGTGGTCCTAGAGCCGAACAACGGCTTGCTGTGTGACTTCAGGCCGCTCCCTTCTCTCTGGGCCTTGATGTAGCCACCTGCAAAGAGGCGGCTGGGCGGAGGTTGAGTGCTGCCAAGCTCTGACACAGCCCGGGATGTGGGGAAACAGCACCTTGCAGTGGTTTGAAACCCCAGGCTCTGGCACTGAACTTGAGTCCTGACGCCACCATGTACTCATTTCACCTCTCGGAGGTTCCATTCCCTCCTTCATCAAGCACCCTCTGGATTGTCTGAGGAGCCAGTGAGATCACAGACCGAGCATTTGTTGCTGTGCCAAGACCTGCAAATGGCAACCATCAGTAACTTTTTGTAATGAATGGGGAATGGAATGAGTTATCTCTGCCGATTGCTGTGAAACCCATGCCCTCGGGGTTTAGCATTAGTGCAGCCTCAGAAGGTCCTCTGATGTGTTCAGGGAAACACCCAGAGCCTCGAAGCTTCATTTTGGCAGGAACTGAGGAAATTCCCCACAGGGAGGAGGCTGGTGGGAAGGCCAGGGCTGCCCTAACTTGTGGCCTAGTGGATTAGACTGAGCTGGGACAATGGGCCTGGGATCGAGTCTGGGTGGTCCGAATTAGCTCAGGCTGGGAAAGAAAAAGCCCCTGGCCTCAGCTGGTAAGCAGGGCCAGGATGAGCTGGGGCAGGATGGAGAGGAGGACACATGAGTCTTCCCTCACCCATGACTGGGCCCTGGGCTTTGGGCCCTGCCCCACCCTGACTGTGATTCTGACCATCTGGTTAGTATCTACTCATTGTGCAGCTTAGACAGTCTGGCTGCTTTTTTTTTTTTTAATATATTTTATTGATTTTTTACAGAAAGGAAGAGAGAAGGATAGAGAGTCAGAAACATCGATGAGAGAGAGACATCGATCAGCTACCTCTTGCATGCCCCCCACTGGGTATGTGCCCTCAACCAAGATACATGCCCCTGACCGGAATCGAACCTGGGACCTTTCAGTCCACAGGCCAACGCTCTATCCACTGAGCCAAACTGGTTTCGGCCTGGCTGCTTTTTATACAAGAGATGGAAAATGAGTCCCAGAAAGGGCAGAGACTTGCCCAAGATCACTCAGCAAATCAGAACCAGAATTGGGGGTCTCCAGACCTTAGATCCAAGAATCTCTGACATCAGTAGCTGTTGCCTGGCAACCTCGGCCAGGCATTTCCTATCTCCACATTTCACGGGAATCAGGCCACCCAGTGACCACTGGCCACAGACCTCAGAGAGAACATGTCCCTGGCTGAGGGGCTGTCGGGAGGAGGAGCTCTGTTGAAGCACTGACCCGGGCAGGGCCTGACCCAGACAAGGTACAGTCAGTTCCCCTCTGGGTCTCAGAGTTCCCTCCAGGCTGCCCAGACTCATCAGTCTTCCTGGTGAGGGACAGACTCACATGACTCCTTCCCCAGGCGTCGCTAAACTGCGGGCCATCAGCATAGACAGCGAGAGGTGCTGGAGGAGAAACCCTGCCTGGGCCTTTTGGTTACCGCTGAGAGGCACCTGAAGAGAACCATTTGAGTCACACCTTGGTCTCAGCCCTGGCTCAGCCACTCATTGGTATGAGACCTTAGGCAAGTCATAGGCCTCGAAGATGGGGTAATTTATAGCGTCCTAATTGCAAAGAAAATAACTGCATCCATGACTGGCATTGCCCATGAAACAGGGAAGGATTTCCAACTACTTGCAAAATCTTTACACTCACGACCCAAAGTGGCATTCGATAACTGCATAGCGCTGGACTACTTACTCACATCACAAGGAGGAGTTCGTGCTATGGCAGACACTGCTGGCTGCTTTTATATAAAAAACCACTGGCCAAATTAAAGAGAGCACTCAGAGAATAAAGGAACATTCTAACTGGTTACAGACCTTCAGCCAACAGGGCATTGAGCACACCATGTGGGACTCTATTTAGAATATGCTTCCCAAACTGACCTGGTCCCTTCTGCCTCTAGGTCTCTTAACCTATCCTCCTCCTCCTGCTTTGTGGCCCACGCATACTTAACTGTCTTGTTTGCTTTGTCTCCATCAGGATTCAGGCAACCTGACTTCAGATGGCCATGCAAGAATGCCGACCCCTTCCCTTGGCACATGGCTCCAGTGGTCTCGTGCAGGGAAATTTGGTTTTGTCCTACCTAAACCTGTCCCCAACGGCCAACAAGAGACCGAGACCCCTTGGTCTACGCCCACTGGCAACAGGAAGAAGCTACGGAAGCCAGACTGTCACTCTTCAACTTCCCAAAAGCTTTTGGGTCCCAGTGTCTTGAGGGGGGATGTTAGAATAGGAAGCTCGTTAGACATGAGCTGGAGCAGGCAAAGGGAGAGAAAGGGTGTAGGTTATCTTTGTGCGTTCCTGTACGTCTATGGGGCTTAAGGTAAAATGTTTAAGCCAAAACAGACTTCTCCATACCGGGACTGAAAATCATTAGGTCTCTGATTCACTCTCAGGACGTTGTTCAGCCTCACAGGTCACCAGTTCCAGTCGCCTAGCAGGTGCACGGGTGGGTAAGCAAGAGGCACGAGCTGAAGGGACAGGAGCAGAAAAGTCCAAGAAGGCAAAGCCCACAAATACTGAGTTCTGTAACTGATTAGGGCACGCTCACTCTGAGGTGCCCACTCAGTCCCGTCTGAGTATATTTCCAGACTGCCAATAAACTCTTGCTTACTTTGCTGCTCTTTGTCTCTCGACGGGAATCTTTCCTTCAAGTAACAATACCACTTCTCAGCTGGCTACTTCGAACAAGTCTCCTCTCTGGCCTAACATTTTTTATTTGGAAAATGGAACACCGATCCTCACCTCACCTGTTTGTCCGCATAGTACTAGTATCGATGAGTGCCTGTGTGTAAAGAGCTGGGGATAGGTAAGCACATGTAACTGGGAGGGTTTGGAATGGCCCAGAAGTTAAAAATACAGAGATCTGGATTTAAATCCTGCCCCATCTTTCTAGTTGTGTGTCTCTGGGCAAGTAATGGAACCTCTCTGAGCCTTGATTTTTTTTCCCTATGAAATGATTCTTGGTTTCCTCAGCTGTGGAATAATACCTTATCTCCTAAACTGGTTCCAGTTGTTAACTGAAATACACACATCAAGGGCTAGGAAGAACCGAGGCTCAGAGCAAGCTCTCAAGAATGGTGGCTCTTGTTTCTAATCCCCAATGACCTCTCACTTCCTCACCTCTCCCATGTGCTGTCTTGTTCAGACCCAACTGTGCTCAGGACAAAGCCCTTTCCGAGACTTCTTCTAAATAGACCTCCTCCCACATCTGTGAGGCCTCAAGTAATTGTTAAAATAGAGAATAATTTTATTTATATCTTTTACTCATTGTAAAAGTGATGTGTTCATGGTAAGAAAAAAATTAAACACAAAAGTAAAAAGATGAAAATAGAGACGAAACATTACTTCACCATCCAGAGATAATTACTGATGAAAGTTGGGTGACTTCTTCCGGATTTCTCTTTATTGCCTGTGTAACAGGATGTTAAATGCAAGTTTCCTTTGGCTTTGACTTCGGGATGGAGGCAAGGAATGTCAAGGACCACCCAAGCAGGGCCTGCTGAAGGATGGAGAAACCGGTTGGACCAGCATTAACCCATCACCCACCTCTGGTTATCATGGAGTGTGTGTGTGTGTGTGTGTGTGTGTGTGTGTCAGAGACAGAGAGAGGAGAGGCTGGTTGGGGGATGGGAGGATTCTTTTGGATCTTCAAAAGATCCCCCACTGCAACACCCCAGAGAGGAGGGGTGAGGATGTACCTCTTCCTCATTTTAGGGGAGGGACTCTAAGGGAATCACTTGACTTTGAGATGTGCCTCAGGGCTCTGGACCAAGGGAAAAAGGGAAGTCTAAGGCAATGACCCACTTTCCTATCACTCACACTTTCCCCAGCAGAGAGCTGATCATACAGAGTCGTAAATAGCTATTGAGTTGTCTGCCTCCCTAACTGACCTTCAGAATCTCTCAGACAGTCTGGGTCTTGTATCCTCTGCTCCTGCAGAAGGCCTAGGACTTATTCAATGCTTGGTAAATGTTCTGGTGAATGAAGGAGAAGAAGGCTAGCACTTACTCAATGTTTGGTAAATGTTCTGGAGAATGAAGAAGAATAAGGCTAGCGCTTGGTAAATGTTCTGGTGAATGAAGGAAAGATTAATGAAGCGGTGGAATGGAAAACCGAAATAACAAGTGTGGGGGCTAAAATTCTTCTAAATTCTTCCTTCTTCCTTATTTACTTATTTGTTTATTTACTTATTTATTGTTTAAAGTATTACATATGTCTTAAATTCTTCTAGTTGGACTATTAAGTTAACATGAGACATATTAGCAAGAAAAAACGTCCAAAATTTACTATAAATGTACATGCCGTGGTGGGGGGCATAAGAATGAGACCCCAGGAGACATTGGCAGTTGAGGTTTATATGCCAATCTGGACAAACAAGAGGGAGGCAGGAGTCTGGGATTTCAAAGGGGAAGCAGGCAACTTACAGATAGAGGGAGAGAGAAAACATGTGATAAGCAAATTCTTGCTGGGCCACCCAGAAACAATGGGACACAGGAGGAAACAGGTCTTGCTAGATTTCTCCTTGTCCGCCACGTCCAGTTTATTTTAGGATGCGAAGGTGATGCTCTCTTTCTTTAAGTGGGTCTTTCTACCTCAATTACTTTAAGCAGGTAAGGGAGAGGGGGGTGCCAGAGTTCTTTCTGAGAATTTTGTTTCCTAAAAACCGGCTTTAAATCAATATCTATCCCAAAAGGCATATTTTGAGGTGACAAAACTTTGGTCCCCTCCACAGGATCTTAGAACCACACAGATCTAAGTTCAAATCCTGCCCCTGCCACTTTCTACCTGTGTTCCCCTTGGGGAAGTCCTGTCATCTGGCTAACCTCATTTTTCTCACTTATAAAATGAAGATAACTTGGGGATCTGTTCTACAGAGTTTTGAATGAAATGGCACATAGTAGGTGTTCTAGCAATCATGAATGAATGAAGACAGTAATCTTGGAAACTGCAAACTGGCTGGGCCTCCTGAGAATTTCCTGTCTGAATTGATATATTTCTGGAATTTCCAGATCCTGGCTTTCTTCTCTGTTCCTTCTCCAGTCCCCATCACCACTGACACCATCTCATCTTTATAGCAGCATCAACAGCTGCCAGTTATATGGCAATTTATAGAAAATCCATGGCCGGGTGTCATTGAAATCTCACAATAACCATGTGAGATCTAGGTTATAGTCACCATTTCACAGATGAGGACATTGAGGCCCGAAGATGGTGAATGACTTGCCTGAGGGCACAAAGATCTGAGACTTGAGGGCACTGCTTTTGGCCTTCCTTAAAGGAATTGATTTAACATGAGCTCAGCACCCCACTGTGTGCCAGGCACTTAAAATTTGTGGTGTTAAACAAAAATCTTAAATTCCACGGTTGAAAGTCTTTTTAAAAGAAAAGGTTTATGAGGCCATTGCTAGCCAAAAAGAAGACCGGTCTTGGAGCAGGAAGTTCAATCTATCAGGCAGGAAAGAAAATATGGCAGGATCCCGGAGTGCTGCAAGTTTTATAGATCAGGTAACAGAGAGAATGCAAGCCATTCTGAAAGAATTTGTGTTGTCCGGCCGGCATGGCTCAGTGGTTAAGCATCTACCTATGAACCAGGAGGTCATGGTTCAATCACCGGTCAGGTCAGGGCACAGGTTTTGGGCCGATCCCCAGTGAGATGATGTTTCTCTCTCTACCTCTCTCCCTTCTCTCTCTGTAAAGCAATAAAAACGTATTTTTTAAAAAAAGAAGTTGTGTTAGCTGTATACAAGGGGGATGGCTGAAGGTGAGGGAGGGTGGGTGCGGGATAGGCCCCACAGAGTCCGCAGCTGTGTCTGTGCAGCTCTCGGTGAACAAAGAGCAGAGGCTCCTGGCCATTCTTTGTAGGTAATCTGGGAAAAAGCCCCGTGGAAGTTAAGTTAATTCCAACATCACCAAGGAGAGAAGCGGCCTTTTGTTGGTTTTACACGGCGTTTGTTTGCCCATTAACCCCTTTTTGTCTCTTCCTTCCACCCTCCAGCCTGCTGTCATTTAATTTAGGATCGCTCAGGATTTTCTCCTTGCAACTGGAGAGCCTTATGCTAAGTGAAATAAGCCAGGCAATGAAAGAAAAACACCACATGATCTCACTCATTTGTGGATAGTAAAGAACATTATAAACTGATGAACAAAAAGACAGATACAGAGGCAGTAAGGCATCAAACAGACTGTCAAATTACAGTGGGAAGGTTAGGGAGAGGTGGGGTAGATAAGAGATCAACCGAAGGACTTGTATGCATGCATATAAGCATAACCAATGGACACAAGACACTGGGGGGTTAGGGTATGCATGGGAGCGGAGGGGAGGACAATGGGAAGATATGTATCCATGTAATACATTAATAAAAAAATTTAAAAAATAAAAAAAGAATTTTCTCCTTGCCAGCAGCATGGCTCCTATCCCCTTAGAGGTGAGTGGGGAGGAAGACAAGCACCTCAAAAACAATAGCTGTGGCTCTGCATGGTCAGGGCCGTCTATAAACTCCAGATGAGATGGCAGTTTCTTCTTCTTGGGGACAATCGGCTGGAGAGCCGGTCCATCCCACTGTTTCCTATCTCTGTGGCTTGAGCAAGTCACTTTGCCTCTCTGGGCATTAATTTCTTCATCTGTAAAATGGGGGTTATAATAGCACCTCTCTCATATAACCACTGCAGGGATAACAGAGACGATGTATGTACAAGTAGCACCGTGTCTGGCACAAGGAAGCACTTAGTCAATGATTTCTGTAACCTAGAGGTCAATCAGCAGCTCTCTGACTCCTTGAGATCATGGGATGAGCCCAAACATCCATTCCAAAACCCTCTCCAAGATGACTGCATATTCCTGGAAGGTTTTATTAGCTCCTGCTCCAGCCTGTAGTGTCTTTGGCTAGCACTACACCAACACAAATGAAAAACTTGGCCTCTTCATCATTTTCACAAACACCCCAGTCCGTGCAGCCTCAGTACGTATAGCAGACTTTTCTGAAGATTTCCAGGGATGGGAGACAGAAGGAGATAACATCACAGCTACAAAAAAACTCAGAGTGAACTAAAACTACCCTGGTTCCCCATGCAGCCTCAGCTGGCTCTTCTGTTTCCGTCTACCCTGTCCCCAGTCCCCCTGGGCCAGCTCCTGTCTCCTGATAACCAACCTCTACCTTTGTTTGGCTATTGTCTTCACAACCGCTTCCTAAGGAGCTTTCCAATTTCCACTCCCCTCCCATTTTTGGTGTTGGCTTCCCTTCCTATCTCACCCTCTCCTTCCCCTCCTCTCCTCCTCCCGCCCCCCTCCCCCCCACGACCAAGCACCACAGGTCCCCTCTCAGGCCTTCATGAAACCCCCACCAGGATGGGGAAATGTTTGATGCTGGTGGGTGTGCCACCCTGACTGGCCTCCTGCTGCCTCCCACATCTCCCTGCTCTCATCCCTCACCCCTCACTCTCCACACTTCTGTTCCTGCTCATTTTCCAAACCCAGTCCTCTCGTTTCTGGTGGATTCTCCAGTCCTAAGTAGTTTAAAACATCCAAATCAGAGTCCTCTTCCTTGTTGCCAGCACAACAGCTGTCTCTTCGGGCTTCAAGATGCACCTTCATCTTAAAGAGATTTTTGGTTATTTTTTTCAATGGAAGTCATTGTTAGGTCTGATCAAATACTTGAATTCATATCCCTTCCCCTGGAAACTGACCTTTAGACCACTTTACAACCAACATTCCCTTTCGCTTAGACCACATTCCACTTGCTAAGACCACATTCCACTTGCTAAGACCACATTCCACTTGCTAAGACCATTATCTTTCCCCTGGGGACCCGCCCAGGGAATTCTCCGCCCAGAAAAAGCTCACCTAGAATCCTTCAAAATCTCTGGCTCCCTGTCTCTGGGGGCTGATGCCATTTGGGGGCTCAGCCCATGTGGTGCTCAGATGACCTAAGACATTATAATCCCTTACCACTGTGGCCTCATGCGTTCCTCCTCCGGTGACCCTGACAGTCATCCTCTTTCCCAAGAGAGGAGCTCATGCACTGTGGATCTCTGACCTGCATGCGGCCCACAGGGATGTTTCAAAACTCAAATCAACATTTAAAAATTAAGAGATTACACATAAAAATCTGGATGTGTGCCTTTTCTTATAAACTCGAATATCTGGCATCAGAAGACCACAGGACACCCAAGGAGCATGTTGGCTTGAAGGCAGAGCAGGGTCCCTATCCTTTATGCCCCTGCCCCCTGACCTTACTTATTTCTCCTGCTTGAGCCCTGAGGCTTTCCGCTTTGTGACCTTTGCTAAGGAGGCCCTTCAGTGCCAGTTTCCACCCTCCACTGCATTATTATTATAATAAAGTTGGGTCTACGAATTTGCTAGGTTCACAAAGGCCACCCTAGGCAGAAGGTACAGCAAGTCACTTAAGTATGCAAGTGATGGTTTTTCTTGCAAGGGTAAGGGATCCAGAAGGACTGGGTCCCTGGGGCAAAGGGCGGTGGGCTGGGAAGGGTTAAGCTGAGGTTTAAGAAACATATCGATGCTCTCTTACAGGGCACTGGGAGCCAGCGTGCGGTTTAAAGCTCGCCAGCACAGCAGGAGCTGTGCATATGAGAAAAGCAGCTGGGAAGCTCGGGGCGCGGGACAGACTGGACCCCTCCCATCCCCCGCGCTCCCCGCAGGGAGCCCAACCAGAGATGGCTAGGGTAGTGGTCCAGGAGGGCCAGGGATGCGGCCGCCGGACGCGTGGCATCGGCCGTGGGAATGGATGGGACCACAGCAGGGATTCGGAGGCAGCCTCGCCCGAGAGTGGATACGCTTGACTTTGACGCAAAATACTGTGGGCGCTGCAGCTGCCTCCCCTCCGCCCCCCTCCCCTCCCCGCGCTGCGGCAGACTGCGGCGGGATCCCCGCCACTCACGAAGCGCCTTCCCGAGCAGCAGCGGGCACCCGGGGCGGAGGCGGGCTGGCGGGGATGCCGGAGACGCGGGTCTCCCCGGGAAGGCCGGCGAGGAAGGGGAGGGGAGGCTGGTCACGTGGTGCCCCCGGCGCAGCCCTAGCGACGAGTCCCGCAGCCCAGGCTGCTCGGGTTTCCAGGCACCGAGCCGCCCGCAGCGCCGAGCCGGGGCGGGCGGGAGTCGTGCTCTCTCCGCAGCCTGTCCCTCCCTCTGTCCCCGGCTGCCCGCGGCGGTCCTCGCTGCAGCTGGGAGGTCTGGGGGTCCCCGTGATCACCTCTCTTCCCCATCCTCCTCGGCCTTCCCCCACCTGTCCCTTTTCCTACCCTGCTACCGGCGGCACACCAGCTTTGTTTGGACTGGCTGGCGCGGGTTTCTATTGCATGCCGCAAACTTGCAGTGTTGAACAAAATCCATTAAACTGGCTGGAGGCGGAACAGATGAAAGCAGAAATCCCACAGCTACCTCCCGCCCCACACATTCCAAACCGACCTTATTACTCCCCAAACTGCTCTTTCTTTGTGTCCCCATCTCGGCGTTAACTAGAAACCCAGGGAAGTCATCGCCTTCTCACTGTTTATGACCACAACGTATTAAAGTTACCTCCAAAATGTGTCTTACATCTCAGTATCCAGGTGTTTTTTTTTTTTTTCCTGTGGCATTTATCCTGATGTGCAACTGCTTATTTGGGAGTGTTTTTTGTATGGTTACCCACATCTGGACTAGACTGTAAGTTCCATGAGAACAGAGACCTTGTCTATTTTGTTTATGGCTGTATCACCAGCACACTACCGGGCACAGAGCAGGTAAATGTTAATAAACAGATGCATAGCAAGTCCTGTGCTCGGTATTAGGTGGAGGAGGGGGACATAGATGTTAAGTTGGAACACAGTTCTGTCCTCAAGAAGTCATCTATCTAACCAACATGCCCTGGGAGGGGCCAGTGGACAGGATCATTAAGGCTCCATTTCTAATGTCCCCATTCATCTGGGAGGGACTACAAGTGACTAACCTAGACAGTAAGACTCTGTAGTATTGGACAGGTCAGGGCTAATGGTACATACTAACTTATAGAGTCAACAGAGTCCACGATTTAGAACCGGATGATCTGGCTTCCCAGGCTAGCTTTGCTGACTTCTGGCTTTGTGACCACACATTTCTTCTCTTTAGAGGCTCCACCTTCTCATCTTAAAAATAGGAGTAAGAGTCCTAGCTGGTTGGGCTCCGTGGGTAGAATGGTGGCCAGCGGACAGAAGGGTCCCAGGTTTGATTCCACTCAAGGGCACATGTCCAGGCTCGATCCCCAGAAGGAGGCGTGCAGGAAGCAGCCTATCAATGATTCTCTCTCATCATCGATGTGTCTATCTCTCTTTCCCTCCTCCTTCCTCTCTGAAATCAATAAAAATATATTTTAAAAAATAGGAATAACAATACTATCTCAAAGGGCTGAAAGATATGACTGAGATAAATGAAAGTACCAAGTGCCAGGTTTTATGACAATGTTGGATGTAGGTGGGTAACAGTACCTTCTAGTTTGCCTGAACAGATCAAATGACACCTTTTGAACCAGAACAATTAATAATAGCATTCCCTTTCATTCTCAAGTGTCCTGGGTTTGGACAGTAAATTATGTGGTCATCCTTGTAATAGGTGTAATACTAGAGTTATCTACACGGTGCCCTGGGAACACAAAAGAGGGGGAAAGATGAGTCTGACTGTAAAAGGTGTGTGTATGGGGGGAGGGGAGCGACCATGGAAATGAGCCTGCAAGTATGTATAGAATTACAACAAATAGAGCAGGATAGAAAGGGCATAACAGGCAAAGAAACCAGCATTTGCAGAGTCAGGTTTGATCAATATGAGATGTTTAGATAACATCAAGAAGCTCAAATGGCCCAGCCTGCGTGGCTCAATGGTTGAGCATTGACCTATGAACCAGGAGGTCACAGTTCAATTTCCAGCCCAGGCACATCTCCGGGTTATGTGCTCGATCCCCAGTGGGGGGCTTATGGAGGCTGCCAATCAATGATTCTCTCTCATCACTGATGCTTCTATCTCTCTCTCCCTCTCCTTCCTCTCTGAAATCAATAATATATATATATATTTTTTTTAATTCAAATGGCTCAATTCCAAGATGCACAGAAGGAGATGCAGCTGACTTTGGGCACTGTAGACATTGTTTGAGTAGGGATTGACATGGGCTGATGACTTCACAAACAGGCTAATTGAGGAGCTGGGGCCAAGTCCAGTCAAAAGAGATAAAGAGGCCTGAACCAGGAAGAGGTTCTGTAAGTACTTGGGAGAGAAATAGAACTTGGATTTGGGGGTCAGAGGCAGGAGGACTTCCAGGTGAATGGGAGGTTACTCACTGAGGAGGAAGTGCTTGGAAACCCAGGAGACAGGAGACAGGAGACAACTCAGATCAGACTGACTAGGCCAGTGGCTGGCAAACTCACGAGTCAACAGAGCCAAATATCAACAGTACAACAATTGAAATTTTTTTTGAGAGCCAAAATTTTAAAACTTAAACTACTTCTAATGCCACTTCTTCAAAATAGACTTGCCCAGGCCTTGGTATTTTGTGGAAGAGCCACACTCAAGGGGCCAAAAAGCCGCATGTGGCTAGAGAGCCGCAGTTTGCTGACCACAGGACTAAGCTCAGTGGCATTCACTACTCCTGATCCAGAGGGCAAAGTAGGGGTCACAACAGGTAGAGGTCACTTCTAAGGCCAGAGGGAGCTGGAGTCCAGTCACTATTCAGATACCATCTGATTAAAATTCACTTTCAGAGCAACCTTGAAAGGTAAGAGAAAATTCAAGTAAAGATAGGCCAACCTCATTATTCATATGGCTCTCCTTGAGCAAAATGTTCCCACACTGTCCAACTATCTAACAATAAAGGCTGGTGTTCAAAGCTCCTGGTGATCTGGTCTCAACCTATCCCTCCTGAACATTTCATATTTCACTTACTCATGTTTGGCCCTTTCCTCCCTGTGAAAACACAAGAATTTCTCCTGTCCCTGCTGCAACCATATGGTCCAGGTATGGACTGTCAATCATGGTATTCCATCCCCATGACTAAGGGACCAGTTGCCATAGTACTTTCTCAAGGGTTACATGACCTAAAAATCACTCTTTTGCCTTAGGCTAGTGTAGCAGGGTAAAATAAAAAAACTAGTTTCCTCCTGCCTTCTAAGTTCTTATATGTCCCAACCCACGGGTTAAGTCAATGAGGATCCTAGAGGGGAAGTGGGGATGAAAGGGACAAGAGACACAAGGAATGGAGACAAGACAAAGCTCTGATCAAGTCTTGTTTATTCAGGAGGAGTTCGGGGTATTTATAGGGAGAAGGAGGAATGAGGCCTAGCCCTTAAGGCAAAACACCTGGCCTAGCCCTTAAGGCGAAACACCTGGCTTACGGGAAAAAGATAGGGTTTGGGGTAATAGAAACCTAGCCCGAGGTTAGTGCTAACGTGGCTGGAGCTTACTACAAAATGGCTGTCAAGCACAACAAGTTTCCCACACTTATAGCTGGGCTAATAAACAAGTTAACATAAGACAGATTAACAGGGGGAAAAGTTCAAAACTTATTACAGATATATATGGGGGTGCCATAAGAATATGAGATCCAAGCCCTGGCCAGGTAGCTCAGTTGGTTAGTGTCATCCTAATACATCAAAGTTTCAGATTTGATCCCCTGTCAGGGCACATACAAGAATTAACCAATGGCCCAAGCTGGTGTGGCTTGGTTGGGCATCATCCTGTGAATTTGCTGGTTCAATTCCTGGTCAAGGCATATGCACAGGTTGTGGGCTCAATCTTTCTTAGGGACTGTGCAGGAAGCAGCGGCTAGATGTTTCATTCTCACATCAATATTTATCTCTTTCTCTTGCTCTCTAAAAATCAATCAATAAACATTTTTAAATTAAAAAATATATATTTTTTAAAATAATAATGAGACCTAAGGAGTCATTGGGCAGTTAGGTTTATATGCTCTTCTGGACAAAGGAAAGATAGGGATCTGAGATTTCAGTGATAAAGCAGGCAGTTTACACATAGATGAGAAAGAGCAAACGTGATAAATCGGCCCACCCAAAAACAATGGGGCACAGAAAGAAACAGGCATTTGCTAGATTTTTCTCTGTCTGCCACATTCAGTTTATACTTAGTTGCTAAGGTGCTGCTTCCTTTGAGCAAGTTTTTCTATCTGAATTCCTTTAAGCAGGTAAGGGGGAGGGTCCAAGGTTCATTCTGAGATGAATTTATTTCGAAGAGGGAGAGAGAGATAGAAAGATCAATGATGAGAGAGAATCATTGATTGGCTGTCTCTTGACACCCTACTAGGGATAGAGCCCGCAACCTGGGCACGTACTCTTGACTGGAATTGATCCCAGGACCCTTCAGTCCACAGGCCGAAGATCTATCCATTGAGTCAAACCAGCTAGGGCTGGGTCTTTTGTTTCGTAATAACCAGCTTAAAATCAATATCCCAAAAGGCATATGTTGGGGTGACAAAACTTTGGTCCCCTTCACTAGTTCATGTCTGGGCTGCTTTTCTTTGAGTCCAATGGAGTCATAATTGAGAACTAATCCATTCTCTTCCCTTGTGCATGCTTCCAGACATTCTCTCCTCCTCTCATAGCTGCTGTTCACAATTCTTCAAACTGATCCTATGTTTGCACCCCTATGCCTTCCCTCCAGACAAGTCTTACAACTCCTACTCATCCTTTGAGACCCAACTCAAAGGGCTCATCCTCAGGAAAGCCATCCCTGACCACACTGAGCAAGACTTGCCATGCCCCCTTTGCCTGTCACAGCTTTTTGTACATGTCCTCATTGCCTAGTATCCCAATGACCTGCTTTCTTGTCTGTAACCCCCCTTAAGCTATGTTTTTCATCTCCATGACGCCAGTGTCTGGCAAAGGACCTAGCACAAAGTATAATAAATGTTTACTAAATAAGCAAATACATGAGTAAGTCAGTCTCTCTCTCTCTCTCTCTCTCTCTCTCTCTCTCTCTCTCTCTCTCACCATCTCCCTGAGTGACTACTTGGTTTCTGTCAGAAAGAAAAACCAGGAGGAACTGCTTGAGTCCCTTGATTCAAGAGTGACGTATTCAGGAGAGAAGAAACCCCAGTAGAAATAGGACCATTGCAAAGCCCAGTGGCATTTATAAGAGATCAGTTTTCTGCCAAAGCATTGATAGTGACAGCTTTGAGCTGAGCACTTCGTTTGGGGGCCAGAGCCCAAACTAACCTTCAGTGTGTTGAACTTCTCCGCATGCTAGGATTCTGACAACTGTTTCTGTCACCTCCTCAGGGAAAATCATCTATAAGTCATCTGGGTCTGCCTAGAACTAGGGGTCTCCATTTCCTTTGCCTCAATCTGACCCAAGTAACGAGGCAGCCCTCTCCCTGACCCTTCATCCCCACCACAGGCACACACCTCCTCAAAGGGAGCTCTTTAATTGATCAATGGGGCACTGAGAAGAGTCAAAAATAGCTATAAGGAACTTGGGCCTGTAGGACAAGTTCAATCATCTGTGAGTAGAAGTAACATGTCATTTCCACGCTGAAGTACTTAATTGCTGGTGCACAACTCTCCAGCTCTCTTTCCACTATTGAGGCAATCCTGAAAGCCTCCTCCTGAGGTGGTGGAGCCCAGGATGGAAGTGGTCTGGATCTCTGAGTTATCCAATAGAGTGGAGGAGAGCTAGTTACCCTGCAAGATGCCTTAATCCATAGCAGACTTTGCATGAGTGGGGAAAATATACCATTGTTGTATGAAGCCATTGAGATAGTTGGGTTGCTTATTACTACAGCAGAGACTAGCCTATTCTGACCAATATATGGACATTAATTGTTTTAGCCACCCAGCATCAGACCTCCTTCCTGCTTGAGGAGAAACATTGCTCCTCCTCATGTCTCTTTGGTATTGCCAAATCCAGCGACCACTTTTTTGTTTTTTCTCTTTCTTGATTTCTCAGCAGCATTTGTCACAATTGACCACTGTGCCCCTGGAAACATTTTATCCGGTGTCTATGACATCATACCTGGTTGAGTTTTCTCCTATTTCTCAGCCCTGCTTCTTAGTTTCTTTTGTTGGCTCTTCTCTATTCCACCTTAAAAGTTTGAAGATTTTCAGGGCTTATTCCTAGGGACCTTTCTCATGGTTTTAAATACCATCCATGAAAAAGACAGCTGGTTGCCTTCCAATACTCATTCTACCATTCTTTATTGATAACAAAACCCCTAGTTTTAGGGGCACACTGTGCCCAGTTAAAAGACTACATTTCCTAGCATGGCCATGTGACTGTTTTGGGCAATGAGATGTAAGAAAAATGTATAGCATTTCCAAGGCATCCTTCTTAAAAGGGAAAAAGGTGGGCCTTTCTTTACTTTTTCTCCTCACTGGCGGGAAGGTGAACTAGATGAGGTATCCTTAAGATTGGAAACCAAGTGCTAAGGATGCTGGAGCAGCCCTGAACTGCCTACCTTTGGACTTATTTTTCTGAAGAGGGAAATAAATTTCTATCATAAGCCATTTTTTTCTTTTGTTATTTGCAACTGAACCTAACCCTGATACATCCTCATGCTGTTGAAGTTACTTGCTTGCCTCCCATTTGGAAGCCTGGGTCCAGGTCCTCCCCCAGTCAGAGGAATGGGGAACCAGCAAAAGAAATGCACTTCCAGGCAAAATAAAATTAAAAATGCTGGGCCCCCCTTCTACAAAATGTAAGTAACCAAGCTACCAGGAGGATAGGATGGGAGGTGGACCTAGGAATAAAGTTTATTAGCTCACAGAGAGCATTGAATGCTAGAGTAAGGAATGTGTAAGTCCCTTGCAGATAGGGAGACCCTGTCTTATCCAGTAATGCCTCTGCTTTGTAGATGCCCAGCGAATGACTATATTCTTTATTAAGTAACTAGTGACTTGGTGCACAAAATTCATGCACATTAAAAGGGAATTAGAGGAAATATTTTAATATGGCTATTTGCCCTTCCTCTATAATAGAAGTGTCAGAGATGAAAGAAAATTAGTAAAGTCTATATGAAAATCTTCCTCCTGTCAGAATCTGGGGCACACCACGGGAACCAGAGTCAAGTCCCCGACCACCCACATGCACCTCAAAATGGAGAGAGATCCAGGCCCAGCTGGTCCCACCCCTATTAAGCCAGATCCAGACCTGGCCAGCCTCACCCTCGTCAAGCCCGGCCAGGCAGGGGACATGGCCTCAGGTACCCGTTAAGCCCCACAAGGCAGGGGGCGCAGCCTCCGGTCCCCTGCCCCAGCCCAGCGCCAGGCAGCCGCAGGTACCTGCAGATTATTGTGAAGGCTCATTGCGGGAACTCAGCCTCCACTGTGGGCGAAGCCATCTTGCTATGGCATGATGGTCAATTTGCATATTCCCTTTATTACATGGGAATATGCTCTTTGCTTAATAAGCAACAACAAAAGCAACGTTGGAAGGCAGACTAGTTAAGAATCACCACTTAATCTAGCCTTGTCTGCTTGTCACACATGAAGTAACGAAAGCATCAGCTGCTGGAAGTGGCATTCAGACTACCCACAAGGAAAGGCAAACCGAAACCCCATCTTGGAGGTGATGGGGTGTTAGAAGTGGGGAAGGAGGTCAAGAAAAGCCCTCGGGTTAGTATCTCCTTAAGATGGCTGTGCTGGAACCACCTGACCGGCGGGAAGCTCCGCCCCGGCGCGGCGGGCCCCCGGCCGCCGGCCCCGCCCAGCGCCCCGGCGCCCCAGCGGTGCGGGTTGTGAGGTGTCCCAGCACAGCGCCTGCGCAGTGGGCAGCGGCGGCGGCGCGCGGGGCGGAGGCTTGATAACCACTTCGTTGAAGCTGCACGGTTTCTATCGCGGGGAGGGCGGCGGCGGCGGGGAGCTGAGGCGGGAGCTGTGGCGGCGCGGGGCGCCAGCGCCGCTCGCCCCTCGGCCTCCGGGGGCCATGGGCTCTGAGAAGGACTCCGAGTCGCCGCGCTCCACATCCCTACACGCGGCAGCGCCGGACCCCAAGTGCCGCAGCGGCGGCCGGCGCCGGCGCCTCCCCTTCCACAGCGTCTTCTCCGCCTCGGCCCGCGGCCGCCGCGCCCGAGCCAAGCCGCAGGCCGAGCCGCCGCCGCCGGCCGCGCCGCCGCCGCCGCCGCCCACCCCGGCTCCCGCCCCGGCCCCGGCCGCGGCCCCGGCGCCGCTGCCCGAGGCGCTGCCCGCCGACCCGGTCGCCGAGGCCGAGGAGGAGGCCGA